>VNJN01008247.1:0-23435 GCA_008042485.1 Drosophila mayri
CAGAGAAGTATTAGGGTTTGGTGTCACCAGCTCTTATAGTCTCTGAGATCTTGGCGTTCATACAGACAAATGGACAGACAGACCCATATTTAGGTAACTTTTGGGAGTCTGCCACGCCTCCTTTTGCCTGTTACAGAAAATCGTACTCGCACAAAATTATAATACCTGTGTACCCGTTGTACAGGGTATTAAAAGTTATGATCAAAAATGTCTGGGTTTCTTGTCACCGTGCATGTTAAGGAAAACAAAGATTAAACGGCTGGGTCAAGGTCTAAGTATGTATCAGGAGGGCCGAATGTAAAGTACAGGAAGAGTTATAGTTTGTTGTCACTTAAACTCTCTATAACGCACATTTTATAGAATGCACCAATAATCACTGATTCAAGTTATATCTGATGACGGGATAAGACAATAAATCTCAAAGTTTTTAATAAATTTAATTTAAAGTTAAAACCTATTACATGTGTATCGTGTATATACACATTTTATTTCTTTTTTCATATTCATAAAAGTACATATGTTCATATATGCGTACTAATCAAAATATGTTATATGATTACATGTTATAACATATTATTTTAGGTAATTGATCTTAATAAAAAAACTATAGACTGCAAATGTAGCAAGAACATTTTTTTTATGTAAAACGAATATATTTCATAATGGTGTTATATTAACTGGAGTTGTGTCATTTTTGTGTTGAAAGTATTTTAAAAAATCTATACACATTTTTTTAAATTTTTACATAGGCGTAGTTTAGAATCGTTTTTATTTAATTTTATTAGATGTTGGGATATACAAAAAATACAAGTTCACAGCGTAATTTTAAACCCAACATCCAAAGAAATTGTTGACTAATAACGTTTAATTTAAGATTCTTATTGTATATATTTTTAATGGAAAAGTATATGAGCTTTTCATTTTTACTTATTGTACAAGATTTTTTAGCCCATTTTTTAAACTATTCTGATCCTATAACATAATATTGAAAACGTAGACGTTCACACAAAGTCTTCATTGCTGTTTTCATCATCAGAAGATTCAATTTTCCTTCGTTTCGTTTTAAGTTGTACTTGATATGGTTTGCGGACACTTGGTTTGAGGAAATATAAATTTGAAAGAATATTAGTAATATTAATATTAAAAAAGCAATAAAGACTATAGTCCCTTGTAATCGACAGTGATATCCACTGCACCTAAAAGTGTGCGAAGAAGAATACATCAAACCTTGTTCTGGTTACTCGTTTCTGTCTTTTCCCAATTTTAAAAAATGATACCATTTATATTAAATAAATTAAACACAAGTTATTTGATTTGCTGTCAATGTGAATTAAATATTGATGAAACATTTTTGTTTTCCAATCTTTAAATTAATATATGTATCTTTGTAATGGATTATCCCAGAACAAGGCGTAGCACTTGCTAATGGATATTAGATACTGGTGCACGAAGCCGACTAGTACATACACCACCCTCTAGTACTTCCCACACCTTTAACAGCGTGGGTCTTCCAATCGTCACTATGACCCTATTATGTCTTTAAATTACCTAAGTCGGCCGTCTTAAGTTTGACCCTCATAGGATTTATATTCCATAATTCGCTAAAAATTGCGTTTGAAATGAATATTTTGAAACTAACTTCCGCTTTGTGTAGCGTGCGACACATCATCATTTTACTAGTTATTTTAAAAACAGTGACTCCAGTGTAATTGAACCTTACCCTCCGAAAGTACGCTCAATTCACTCTAAACACATACCAAAAGTTTGCGGTAAATCTAAAAAAACCCCCAAAAAATTAATTTTCATTAGGTAAAATCGTGCGAATTTAGCTTGCGACAAGTGGGATTTACCCAAATGCAAACGGATAAATGCTTGTCAACTTTAAACGTATTTTACTCGAAATTTGCTCAAAAAAGTCGGTGTCAAAAAATTCTGGGAAACTGGCCAACCGATTGGGTTGAAATTTTGCACTTTCATTCTTAATTGATTTTTGCTCCTCCCAACGTGCTCCTTTTCCCCATTTTTGGTTTGGGGCCGATTTTACAGATTTTTAAAGTCCGATTTTTGGCGTTTTAGTAAAAAAGTTCTCAAAACCAGAAAATATGTAAAAAAAAAAAACAAAACACGTTGGGTGAGGAGCCATCTTTCCTTTAATGGAATCAATTTGGATTTTTGATTTTCGGCAGGTGGTTTTCCAGAATTTTTTTTACACCGCAAAGGCCTTTTTCAAAACAATGGGTTACAAAAACACCTGCCATGGGCCTACATTCTAGTATTTTATTTCATACTAGATACTACAACTATTCAGGTAAACTTTAAACATATCGCTGAGCTGAGAAAAAAATTCAAAAAAAGACAGATTTATTTAGCCAATAGCCCTTAAAGGGTTCTTAAAAGGTAATCTAGCTGACGACATCAGGACGCATAAATACGACGCCCCACATCGCCATTGTATAGAAATCTATATGAAGTATTATATATATATATGTCGGAGACCTAGGTTGTGGTGTTGGATACATCGGTTCATCCTCCATATTTTCTGCCCTTTTTTCCTCGAGTATCTCACAGCAAGTCGCCTGGGTGTGTTCCCTGTCTGTTCTGAAGTGAAAAATTCCTTTCACCTGTCATTCCCTTTTCACCTGTCATCGGCCTCTCTCCTTTTTATCGGCCTCCTTCTCTTTCTCACCACACCAGTCATTTATCTCACCATGCTTTTACAGCACACTATTCAGGCGCCATGCTCACTTGAGTTACACTCAAATGATGCTCAACTCATCAGGATATTACACACTTCTTTATTCTACATGGGACTCATTACATTTTGTTACATTCGAATTTAGCGTAGTTGGCTTTGCGAATCTACGACATATATATATATTTTATTTAGTTGTAGAATTCTAGTATTTATTAGGTTAAGTTCATAAAACATTGTTTCTAGGAAATAACGAATATAAATAAAATAGGAAAGAAAGGAAGCTAACTTCTGCTCATCGAAGTTTATATACCCTTGCTGAATTAAATAAAAAATTAACACCGAAATTCTGTAATAATAATTAGTTGCCAAATCTCGAACTGATGAAAATGGTTTGAAAATCGGCTAAGTTATGGATTTTTCTTTTATTTTCCTGATTGTTCCTATGGAAGCTATAGGATATAGTTGACCGATTTTCATGAAATTAAAATCAAAATTCATGAATAATATAAAACGGGTAAATCTCAACTTTCATGAAAATATGTTGAAAACTGACAAAGTTAAAATTTTTTCTATATGATATAGTCGACCGATCCGGCTCGTTCCGACATATATACGAGTGAGAGTATATAGAAGACTAACTGCAAAGGTTCATTCAGATAGCTTTAAAACTGAGGGACTAGTTTGCCTAGAAACGGACAGACGGACAGACGGACAGACGGACAGAAGGACAGACGGACATGGCTAGATCGACTCTGCTGTTGATCCTGATCAAGAATATATATACTTTATAGGGTCGGAGATGTCTCCTTCACTGCGTTGCAAACTTCTGACTGAAATTATAATACCCTGCAAGGGTATAATATGGAAGATGGGGCTGGAAATTTAAATAAACACAAAAGCGCGAGAACCCAATGACGAAACACGCCACCCTAGGAATACGGTTACACTGGCGTCATACGGAAACGTGGGCAGCACCAGCCCTCGAGTAAATATTTGCAATCTGGCAATACCCCTGCCTATTGAAACCCGAACAATATCGAATAGCAGCTAGCATAGGCCAAGCACAACGGTGGGTCAGGGTTATGTGCGTGACAGCTGACCTTGACAGAAGTAAGTTAGACAAGCAAGGTTCTTATAACCGAGCACGTGTAGGGTTATATTAAATCACCGAGCACCAGCTGCGGAGCTCTCGACTGCCTTGTCAACTAAAAAATAGTATTGTTTTCGACTTCTAATACTGTTATGATACTACAGCAGTAATTAGAGACTTCATTAGAGATTTGACGTCTCTATAGGGTTTTAGACAAGTGGGAGCGAGATGACTATATGTCACTTCTAATACATTGGCTAATGCATTGACAATACATTACAGGCAACTATCAATAAATCTCCATAAAATATACTCGATACGATATTTGACCGATGACAATTTACTGTTAAAATTAAGCGAAATTGTAATTTAAACGTAGTAGCCAGGTCATCAAACGTCATAAGTCAAAATTTTCCCCCAAAAATATTTCAAAATCGGTGTAACCCAAGTGGCATTACAAAAGAAATCCGAGACAAATAAAACATATAGTTGTCTCTTTCAAGGTTCTAATGAAGTCTCTAATGAATGAAAACTTACTTACTGTGTTATAGCACCATAAGAATTTGTTGGATTTAAGTTTCAACAAATAATTGCAAAACATCAGCAAAAATCAACTTGTATGGTGTGTCCAATTTGACTTATGACCTCTAATGAGCCGGATACATTACTTTTTCATTAAAATTACCGATTGTCATCGGTCTAACTTTGTATCTAGTATATTGTATGTAATTGTATCGCCTCTAAAGCATTGGCCAACGCATTGACAATGCATTAAAAGTACCGTATAGTCATCTTGTTAGCACTTGTGTAAAACCCTATACAGCTGTCAAATCTTAAATGAAGTCTCTAATTAATGCTGTAGTATCATAATAGCATATGCAGATTTTTGCAAATTTAGATGTAATTTACGAAATTAGAAGCGTAACATCACAACTATCGCTGGGAAATAAAACCATGGGCTTAAAATTTAAAGGAGATACTTAGCTACCAAATCATTTTTATTTCTACGATAGTCTTAATACCGAACTTGTGCGGCGTCTGTAGTGACTACAAAGCTCAGAAACTTGAACAGCAGCCTCGGGCAACTCCATTGCAGGACTAAAGTCCTCAACACTCAATGTGTTATACACACCGCCGGTAAGCAGAAGTAGAACCGCCGTAATTGTACGGAAGGGTCTCCAAGCTTACCTTATGTCTTATTACAGCACGGATGATCTGACTGTGGTGATGCTGGAAAGCAAGAAGTAGCGCCTACTGGTAGGTTCCTGCTACATGGCTCACGGCTCATGGCCCCACCGGAGGAACTCAGGACCCTGGTGAAGCCAGCCCGAAAGACCAGCAAATAATGGTCGGCGCAGACGCCAACGCACACCACTGCGTGTGGGGGAGCCCCGACATTAACGAAAGAGGTGAGTCTCTCTTAGACTTTATACTTTGTACCAATCTATATGTGGCAAACGTGGGGGAAGTACATACCTACGTGGTGCTAATATGCTAGACTTAACACTTGTAGCAGGGCAGGGTACCATGGTATCAGAATGGAAAGTCCTCAAGAGACAATCCTTCTTAGACCACAAGTACATCCAGTTTCAATACGGCTTCGAACATTTTCCAAAACCACCTGTCCTTAGAAACTCAGAAGACAAACTGGGCGTTCAAAAGGATAATCACTGAGAAACTCGCGACCGGCCCAGGCACAGTCATATCCGTGGTGGAAATAGAAAAGTCCCTAGAGACTCTCTCCAAGGAATTACTAAATACGTACCACGCCAAGCCACTATGGTGAAACAGGGACCTCTCTCTCTAATGCAACAACATCAGAGACTTTTTCAAAATCTTTAAACAAGCGAAAGATGATACAATCAGCGATGAGTATAAAATCCTACTAAGGGAAGGAAGGAAGGAAGGGAAGGAAATACGAAGGGCGCAAAGAAGCTCTTGGGGGAAACGGAGAAACTCCGGAAGTTGCTATCGAAGTAACCTACAATACAGATTGAGCTTAAGAACGATGATGAACAGTGGACTGAGGGCAGCGAAGAGGCCCTAGCAGCACTAATAGAAGCGCACTTCCAAGGCTGCACAGAAGTAACCGACACCAATGAGCATCAGGTACCAGCAACGTGTGAAGAGCATCTTCCAACAGATCTAATAACCTCCAGAAGAATCCACTGGGTTATAGACTTCTTCGCGGAGATAAAAGCACCGGGACTCGATGGAATATTCCCAGCCATGCTACAGGTGACCAAAGAAGAGATTTCCCCAATGGATCTACGCAATCCAATGGAGAACCTCTCGGATTGGTTTCCTGCCCAATGGAGGAA
The DNA here is from genome assembly GCA_008042485.1 of Drosophila mayri. NCBI lineage: Eukaryota > Metazoa > Arthropoda > Insecta > Diptera > Drosophilidae > Drosophila > Drosophila mayri. The sequence goes on from VNJN01008247.1 coordinate 6,107, forward strand.
AAAGTAGTCACATGAGCCCCAGGGATTACAGACCGATAAGCCGTACCTCTTTCTTACTGAAAACACTAGAAATGCTGCTGGAACTATACATCAGGAACGATGTGGGAGGACTACTGTTAACCCGTCAGCATGCCTAGTATCCACCATCACCATTCACTAGTAGCCACCATTGGGAAAGCCCTGCACGATAAAGAATACGCCCTTGAAGCGTTTGTGGACATATCCGGGGCCTTCAATAACGTCAGCGAGATGCAATAATGGGCCGCCTAGAGGCAACTGGAACACACACCGCCATCAACTTCTGGGTTGGGGCACTGCCACTATGGTGAAGGGAGCTTACAGGGGCACACCACAAGGTGGAGTCCTATCGCCCCTTCTATGGAACCTGGTGGTCGACGACCTATGACATAAGCATAATTCTCACGGGTGTATGACCATCGACCCTCAGCTCGATCATGGAATTAACGCTCAGGGAGATATGTGAGTGGGCGGACAAGGTAGGACTCAGTATCAACGCGGACAAAACGGAGCTCATTCTCTTTACCAAGAGATACAAAAATGAGCGCAACCAGGCTAACCCCGAAAACACAAGCCAAATACCTCGACACTGTCCCAGACAGCAAGTTGCCATGGAAACCCAATGTACTAGATAGGGTGAAAAAGGCCACCATCGCACTTTACGCATCCAAGAAGATGCTAAGTAGCACATGGGGTCTCACCTATACTGATGTACTGGGTCTACATATCAGTGGAGCGTCCAACACTGCTGTACTGAGCATCAAGAAATATATCGCCAGAAGGATTCGGGCATAGGTTAATTGGCCGAGACATGATTATCAGTACCTGCCCTGATGCAAAATAACAACACTCATGGGACCGGAAGACTGGAAAACCGCTCATGACCACACTCGATACCTCAACATATACACTGACGGCTCCAAGATGGAAGGAGGAGTACGAGTCGGCATATACTGCACAGACCCTGAGACAAGGCTGTCATATAAGCCACCAAGCCAATGCAGCATGTTCCAGGCGGAAGTCTTCGCCATCAGAAAGGCGGCTGAGCCTGCGCAGGGAATAGACCGCCCACATAAGGCGGTAAACTTCATAGACAGTCAAGCGGCGATCAAATCCATGCAATCGTCGGAGGTCTGCTCCAAAAATGTACCGGCAAGCAGGGCAGCACTAGATACCTTAAGCAAGTCAGTGCGAGCGAGATATCAGAAAACGTCCCCGTCTCCGCAAGAAGCAGATGAAGAAGATGCAGAGAGCGCAACGAAAAACTCAGCCGCTACGTGCTGCACCTCCCAAGGAAGGGTTGGAAGGACTACTAGTGGGAATACTCACAGGACACTGCCTGGCTACAAATGCAGTCAAGCTGGGCATCACCGACAACGGCAATTGCAGGAAATGTGATGAACCGAAACCTTGGAGCATCAAATCTGCAAGTGCCAGGCCCTAACACGAGCAAGAATAAGGTACTTAGGCGTCCCAATACTGGCCTCCCTAGGAGAGGCCTCCAAGTGAACTGCTCTTTTTCGTGAAATGCTCCTCGATCCTGAAGGACTACGAAACCGCGTAAACCGCTCTAGGTCCATTCAAGAAAAAGTCCACAGGGCAACTAAGGGCCATACTGGCCTATACGTGGCCCCCATGAGGGCCGCCCGAACTAACCTAACCTAACCTAAAGATCAAAGTCTAAAGGAAAATCTAAGGTGTAAGAGCGGCCAACTCCCAACTCCTGCGGGACTAGCGTGTCTTGAAGAGCACCCCTTGATGGGGGCTCCCTTAAAGAGGCTCTCCGCCCGGTGGAAGGAAGAGAAAATAAACCGTGCTGTAGAAACTCTGAGAAATGGAAAGTTCGCTACGCATCTATGGCCTGCAGAGACTTTATATCGGCTAAGCGTTCCCGTACTGAACGTGTGATTTTTAATTAATTCTTGTTAACGATGCGAGACCCGTTGTTGGGCCTGCCAGCCGCATGTGACTTGGTTTAACTCAATTTTATTTTCTGTCTTTACGATTATACGAGTTTCAACTCTTGCTGGCTTTTGCTAGTCATGTAGAAGACCGAGAATCTGAATCTCCTTTTGGAACAGTGTGAATATGTACAGGGCAGAAGCACTAATCCAATTAAAACTAGTTGTAGTAAAAGTAATCTTTTTGATTAAGTTTCCTTAAGAAAATGAGATCGCAGTACAGAACAGATTGAATCGTGGCAAAGCAGAATCGTCTTATTTAAAAAATAGCAACTTATTTATAGATTTTGGTTTCAGCTTGAATCACGTCGGAGATCGATCTTCATTTTTATTAGCTATACTTATCAATACTTTACCATGTTTATATATTTTATAGTTACTTTTCCTTTAGATTAGTTTAAATTATACTCTCTTGTCGCTAGCTCGCTAATTTAGTTAGGCGCAGTTTCACTCCGAGCTTCGAAAAGTAAAGACGTGCGACTAAATTACACCCCAAGCTTATCAGCTTAATCTATAATTGGCCTTTCATTAAAACCCAATTTTTGGTATACGCGCGGTTTCTGTGTTATTAGCGTTTAAAAAGTGCAAAAATAGGTCATTTTTTGGCCTTTGAGGCCGATTTCCTCAAAATTGGGCCGTGGTACAAACTTAAATAACACGAACAACCCCTATGGTGGAGTAGCCCTCTTACTTCACAACTCCTTACAACAACAACAAACCCAAATGCGCAGATATATACCCCCTAACCTACAATTCACTCTACAAGAAATACAAGACAATTACAATAAGAAAGGAAGCTAACTTCGGCGAACCGAAGTTGAAATACCCTTGCAGTAACGAAGTAATTAAAAATAAGTTGAGAAATAGCGAAGTTAAGATTTTTTCTTTTATTTCCCTGATTGTTCCTATGGCAGCTATAGGATGTAGTCATCCGATTTTCATGAAATTTAAATCGAAATTCTGAAATAAAACTAAATGGCCAAATACCACGTTTGGTTAAAATATATTGAAAACTTAGTTATAATTTTTTTTTCGAAAAATCTTCCGATCGTTCCTATGGCAGCTATATGATATAGTCGTTCGATTATCATGAAATTTAAATCGAAATTCCGAAATAACACTAGATGGCCAAATATCAAGTTTGGTTAAAAAATATTGAAAACTGACGTAGTTATAATTTTTTTTCGAAAAATCTTTCGATCGTTCCTATGGCAGCTATATGATATAGTCGTCCGATCCGGCTCGTTCCGACATATGTAGGAGTGAGAGTATATAGAAGACTAACTGCAAAGTTTCATTCAGATAGCTTTAAAACTGAGGGACTAGTTCGCGTATAATCGGACAGACGGACGGACAGACGGACAGACGGACAGACGGACATGGCTAGATCGACTCGGCTGTTGATCCTGATCAAGAATATATATACTTTATAGGGTCGGAGATGTCTCCTTCACTGCGTTGCAAACTTCTGACTGAAAGTAATATACCCTGCAAGGGTATAATAATTTCAACACCCCTATTCTAATAACAGGAGCTTTTAACAACTGGCACAAAAGTCGGAAATCAAAAAATAATAACGCAGGAGGAATATTATTATTTAAATTTATAAACCAACCCCTTCTAACCTTCCCCACCCACTTCACTACACACCACACCTTTACACATATTGACCTCTCCCTAGCTTCCTCTTAACTGTATCTGCACTCTAAATGGACAATTGATAACCATCTCTCAGGTAGTGACCACTTCCCGATCTCAATTCAACTATTTGAAAATGAAAATGAAAAATTTAGCAAACAATTTTTCGACGACAGACCACTCAGCCAACAAATAAACCAAGAAACTGCCCACCTCTGCTCCATCACAAGACACAGCGCTCATTTGTCTATACCACAATATCACCAATACAAAAAAATGACAACTCCAAGCCCCTATGTGAATTTGGACAAATGCATCACTTAATAATAACTTCCACCCTACTTTCAGATCACACAAAGAAAACTTAAACTACAATTCCATAAACCAACTTAAAGGCAAAACTGCATCAGTTACCCAATGATAAAAAATCTACCAGATTTTGTAATGCAAAGGCTACTTAAACTCTACAACAATATTCTCAACTGTTTATACGAGAATTTAAAGTAAGCAACATTATACCAATATTAAAACCGGACTCAAACAAAACAGAAATACCCTCATACCGTCCTATATCTCTTGGGAAAGGTATTTAATTTTTTTTAACGAAAATTGCTAAATATGCTAAGAATATTGTGTAAAAGTTTCACATCGATCATATAAAAATAAACAAAGTTAGGGTCAATTTAATTGAGGTCGCTTAGTGTGCACTGCATGTGCTCACAAAACTTTGAAGCGTTCACATGAAAAGTAGCATTTTGCGAAACGGTGTACACGATTACGCAAAATTTGCTGGACCGATCGACTTGAAATTTGGCACGAATATAGTTTAACCAATTCTACAGGTACTCACGTGGCCCTTTTTTAGATTTGTTTTTTATTGTATTTTTTTAACAATTTATCTTCTTTTTAGTCAAAAATCGATCTTTTGACTTCAAAATTGTATAAAAAATTAAAAAATAACGTTTCGTGTAAGGATGTACACCGCAAAACCAACATTTTTTGAAGACGGCTTGGGAGATTCCCTTTAACTCCTAAATCTGTTAATGTTTCTTAATAGATAAATATAAATATAATTGTTGAAATAGTGTGTTACTTTATGGTTTTTAAATTATAACGCTAACATTATCCGTTTCGCCACAAGAAAATTTTGAAAATCGGCCAGTTTTTTACCGATTTAATTTTACCCCCAATTTTCCAATTGATCTTCTTCTTAGGAGGAGCTATAGTTATCTGACTGGCAGGACGCAAAAGGTCCTTTTTAAAAATAATGTATCTAATATTCTCCGGGTCACCTCAGGTGTCCCGCAAGGGAGCCACCTTGGCACCTTACTGTTTACATTATTTATTAATGATCTACCCATAGTTTTGACAAGAGTACTCATGTACGCTGATGAAGTTCAGCTTTGTGTGCAATAAAAGGACGTCGCTTACCAGTCTGACTAACAAACAGATCTTGATAGCTTCCAAACCTGGTGCCGCATAAGCCTACTAAACTTAAAAGGCTCTAAATGCAAACTAATGACATTCTCTCGTATCGTTCCGAAGCTTACAATTTACACGCTTAACTGCTGCTCTTTGTAAAGAAATAACTCAGTCGATGACTTGGGCGTCTGCCTGGATCCCAAACTTAACTTTATCGATCATATTTCGTGCATGGTAAATAAAGCCAGGGGTATGCTGGGATTTATTAAACGGTGGTCGAAAGAATTCGATGACCCCTATGTAACTAAAACTTTATACATTTCATTAGTTCGTCCTATCTTAGAATATGGATCTTGTGTTTGGAGCCCCCAGTATGGGGTCCACAGTAAACGCATTGAATCGGTTCTAACTAAACTTTTTTCTTTTCGCTCTACGCGGCTTAAACTGGGATGCTGAACAGAGATTACCCTACTATTACTATTACTATTACAGTAGACTTCTTATTAACTTACCCTCCTTAGCCAATCGTAGAACTATGCTAGGCATAACCTTCATTTATAACCTTATTAACGGTGACGTGGAAAGTACTGACTTGTTAGGCCAGATCAATTTCCACGTTCCGAGTAGAAATACTAGATCGTATGTTCCCCTAGTTTTGCGCCATTGCAGAACCTCCTATGAACTGTGCATGTTATAATGATTTTTATTCGGTAATCTCAAATGTTGACAGTCGTCTTAAACTAAAAACTTTAAACCTTACCCACCTAGATAGCATGCATGCAAATACTTAGGCAGCTCGTCTGTAGTTCATTTCCTCGTACTCTTTTCTATATTTTCCATCGTGTCTACTAATACCCAACCCTAAAAGGCAGCTTGGCCGTAGTACATCAACATCCATATATATAAAAAATAATTATAAATGGGACACACACATTGATCAATTAGTAATGCAAATTTCTAAAAGACTTAAAATTATAAAATCTCTCTGTAGCATTAGTTTCAACTGCCACATTAATACTATTAATTAAGTAATCAACTCAATTATCATGTCAAAAATTGATTATGGTTTATTTCTATACGGAAAGGCACCCAAAACAACTTAATAAAATAAGAACGAAATACCACTCAGCTAATAGAATAGCCTTCGGGGCATTTCGCTACTCACCGGTAAACAACATGCTATTCGAAGCTAACATAAGACCTATAGAACAGAGAACTAAACATGCCATATTAGAAAACTTCAAAATGATTTCCACCGCCAAGAAAACGACACTATAAAAGATTATTAAAAAAATCTCAAAAGCAAAACGAATCCCAAACTTGCATCAACAATAAAAGATACGATTGACCACTGCAAAGCAATACTACTAATCCATACCCCCGTAACAAATAAAAATCAAACAACGGCAACATATAACTTGAATAAAATAAACAACTCCTTACACACATCAACAAAACCAAACATACCACCCATAGCCTACAATCAAAAGTTCCAAGAAATGAAAGATAAGCAAGCAACCACACTGCCATTAATATCAGAAGTAAACTACAACATACATACATACAAGATACCCTTAACCACGTGAAAGCGCAAAATGGCCTTTTATGGAACAACACATCTGTACACTACACACTCATTAACACAAAAAATAACACAATATTAAACTCTTAAGACCAACTATCTCTCGAATAGATACCATTAAATTTATGAATTTAATATATTGAGGATATTAAATTGAAATGTATGATATTAATATGTTAAAAGTATAGGGAATAGTTTACTTTAATATATATTCTTATATGATATCATTTGAAAAATATATGGAATTATCAATTATTTTCATATGATAGATAGTAGATCCCATGAATGTATCCACAACTATCCAATTCCTTAAATCCATAAACCTTTACAATAACATACAAATTTAACTTTACTGTTCATAACTAGAATAAGTACACACATGGATAAACATATACACTGCCGCTCAACTAAATCTAATCTCACGCTCATCATGATCTCAGTGGTAGAAATTTATCTATAATTGCTAAACCAGTTTTACGATTTATATAATTGATTTTTTTCTTCAATTCTTAAATCATATTAAAATAATAATCTGAACAAGTATTTTTTAAAACATATTATTTATTTAATTTATTTTATTTCATTTATTTAATTTTTCTTCTGCTAGCTTAACAAAATCAATGATTTTTTTGGCTCAACTGAATAGGTTCAGCTGAAAGATTTTTAGTTTGCAATTAAACTTGGTTTAGTGTCACATTTTTAATACAAATTTTTAATTTCATATATTTTCTTTAAATTAATTGACAAATGGGACGCGGAGAACAATTATCCGAGTATGGAAAAGGCCAAATTGTAGGTGGTCTTAGCCATCGCAAAATCTCTCAAAAAAATTGACGAAGCCAAAATTTTGTGGGTAATTTTTTGAGAAACAAATCAGAATATGGCAAAAAAATGAAAAGCGCAGTCAAACACGCCTGGCAAAAAATTTCTGGGGAGTAAAATGAGAAAAATCGTGCCCTCAAAAAGCGTTAAAGTCTATCCTGCTCTAACTCATTTGAATTTTCTATCTTTCTTCCCTTTCTCTCTGGGTCGATTAGCAGTTCTCTTAACCCTTATCATGCCCGCTGTTGCATATACGCAACATTGTATTTTTAAACCTCTATCTTTAAATCGAACTTTAAATATATAACACAATTGCCCAATGTTGCATATACGCAACATCCTGTAGGTCTTGAATCAGGACATTGAAATTTTCGCCAGTTGATATTGGGGTAAACTCTAGCTTATATGTCTACTCAAAAAAATATTAGCCAAGCCATTTTAATTCGTTCATGACAGGGTTAAGTGTGAACACACATAGTCATGACAAACCAACATCAACCCAAACCCAACAAGTATATATTTATATATGTATATTTGTTAGTGTAATATATATCAGGTAAAATCTTTTGTTGTCAAAAACTTCGTTTCTTTCGGGCGTTCCACGACGCCTTTTTTTAAGTTTTATTCGTTTTAGATGATCAGCCGACGAAATCACTCATTTTACTGTTGACACACTGCCTTTAACACCGAAAATTTCGTTAGTTTTAGGTGTTTTTAATTTTTTGTGCCATATTCTGATTTGTTTCTCAAAAAATTACGCACAAAATTTTGGCTTCGTCCAATTTTTCGAGCGAATTTGTGTCTCTAAGCCGCCAAGTTTAATTGCAAACTAAAAATCTTTCAGCTGAACCTATTCGTTGAGCCAAAAAAATCATTGATTTTGTTAAGCTTTCAGAAGAAAAAATAAATAAGGAATAAATAATATTTTTTTGAAAAAAAAACTTCTTTAGATACGGCAGCGTATATAGACTTGATAGCATAAATATAAATATCTGTTTAAGTCAAAAAACCATTATTGTTGCAAAGCTCATATTTCATCATTGTTACTTAATACATACTACATATTATAAAATAGATTTTATGCAAAAGGCCATCATTGCTATACACAAAGCAAAAATAGCCCGCACTTTATAATTCCTGTTAATTTCTTTATAATAAAAATAATAATAATAATAACTTAGTTAGGCGATATGTATAAAGTTTCCATTTACTTCTAAAGCTTCCACCTAGTTCTGATGGAACTACAATTAGCGAAGTAGTCCAGCTAGGCGGCCAGAGACGGTCCGGTGATGGGTCAGGTGAAGTGGGAGGACTTTCAGGCTAAGTTGGTCTTCGACGACAAATCCCCCGACACTGCCCTAACAAACCTCGATATTGACAATCGTGAAGATTAATAACCTTTGCTCTTGTATATAAAGTAAAAGATATAAGAAGTCTAAATCCCAAGTTTGGGGTCTCTAGGTCTTATAGTCTTTGAGATCTAGGCGTTCTTACAGACAGACAGACAGACAGACAGACAGACGGACAGACAGACAGACAGACAGACAGACGGACGGACGGACGGACGGACAGACGGACATGGCTATATCGACTTCTTTAGTGCTCCTGATCAATATTTAGGTAACTTCTTCCTGTTAAAAAAATTGGACTCGCACAAAACTATAATACCTTTGTACCTATGGTACAGGGTATAAAAAAGTCCAACAAAATTGTTGCGCCGTCCACATAAAAAGTTAAAAAAATATGTTTTTATACCATTGGGTATTATAATTTCAAGCATTAAAGGAGACATCTACGACCCTGTAAATTTCTATTCTTGATCAGGATCAACAGCCGAGTCGATCTAGCCATGTCCGTCTGTCCTACGCAAGCTAGTCCCTCAGTTTTAAAGCTATCTGAATAAAACTTTGCAGTTAGTCTTCTATATACTCTCACTCGTACATATGTCGGAAAGGGCTCGCAGAGAGCCCACAAAAAAGCAATCTACAAGGCCAAGGACTCATGGCAGAGTTACTGCGAGTTACTCGAAGTCGTAAAAGACACTGCGATGCTAAGTAAAACTCTCGCAAAAGGGCATTCAAGTCCTACCCTTATTAACAGGGCGGACGGCACTGCCACAACGACGATAGGGGAGTCACTGGAGCTACTAGTGGACACTTACTTTCCAGGGAACAAGCGAGAGAGCCCGGAACCCGAAAGGTTAAGGAACTCACAGGTAGACACATCGACGTAAGAGATCATTACCACGGAAAGAATCCATTGGGCAATCGATTCTTTTGACAAGTACAAAAGTCCGGGCCCGGACAGCATAATACAGGCAATGCTACAAACAGCCAAGGATAGCATCTGCAGATGGCTGAAAGCCATATACAAGGCTTGCATAAGACTCCAGTGGAGGGAAGCGAAAGTCGTATTCATACCAAAGCCAGGCAGGAGGCGACACATCCTAGCAAAGGACTATAGGCCAATAAGCATCACCTCCTTCGTTCCTAAAACACTAGAGACTCTTGGATGTTCACATCCGGGTGAAACTAGAGAAACATGCTCAATGTAAGTAACACAAAGCTAACACTAGCTGAGCAAGCAAGGTATCTAGGAGTGATAATGGACCCCATGCTCACATTGCAGAAAGAGTCAGGAAAGCTGGTATAGCTTTCTACTTCTGCAGGAAAATGTTCGGAAACAACTGGGGCTTATTATATGGCTCTACACAGCGGTGGTACGGCCAATACTGTCCTACGGGGCCCCGGTATGGTGGCCAGCACTGGCCAGGGCGTACAATACATCGAAACTCACCAGGATACGAGGAGCAGCGTGAGCAGCATAACGATATCCCAGGGAACGAAAACGCAAATGAACTTGCAATAACAGGTTCAGCGGGACCTGGCACGGACACAGAAATACTCATCTCCCTAAACTCGATCCAGACAAAAATCCACGACCAATTCAAACAAATAGCCAACAAGGAATGGTCGAGGAAAAATGAGTGCAAGAGGTCAAGGAAATGTTGGCCGAGCTTTGATAAAAACCGAACACGGGAACTGATATTCAACAGCAAAAGGGATATCAGCAGACTCACGGCGGTCGCCCCAGGACATTTTACGATTGAATCGCACGCAAAGAAAATGGGACTGCCAAACAATGCAAACTTCTTCTGCTCGGCGCTAAACCACAAAAGACTACTCAACTTCGGTGCCCGACAGCTGGAGTCACTGGACAGCGTAGGATGGCTGAAGTCAGCAAACGAATAGAGAACAGAGGGTGTGTAACAAAAAATAGCCCAGCTCTAATTGGGGTCCCCAGGTTGGGCCCCAACACTTATACCTACCTAGTAGACTTCTGCATGAATATAAGTAGGTAGTACCTACCTAGATCACCGCTAAACCCGAATGTGTATGATATTTATAAATGTTTTATAAAACCCCTGTAACTTTTTTTTCATTTGATCAGACTGGATTCATTCTTAATGATGCAATTGTAAACTGTACAAGAAGACAAATTTTGGCATGCCAAAGTTAGCTTTCTTTCTCGTTTAATATAATATTATTCTGGTCGGTGAATTGCTTGGGAATTGTATGGGAAAGAAATTTAAAAAGTAAAAAAAAATTACGATCATTCCTATGGCAGCTACGTAATATCTGTATAGATATTTTTTAATTTCGGTAAACATGTTGTAACCATATAACAACAAGAAGAATTTATGGCTGCGGCTCCATGGAAGTTAAACCACTGTGCATCGCAATGCGGTTGCGTCCATAGGCCAAAAATAAAAAAAAAGTTTCCAAACTCTTGTGCAAAGTAGCCAAATTATTTCTTAAAATGCAAAATTTATGTATGGTCAAATCGTTTTGTCTCGAAATCTAATGAGACATTCAAAAAACAAAATTGCATTTCAAAGTGGTCAAACGTTTGCTAGAGAGCTCCAATTTTAATAATTTAAAATGGATTTTAAAATTATAGGTATTTATTTTAATAAACTGTTTTTGTGAAAATAACTTGACTGATTTCCTATTTTTTGTTTATTTTTGAGTGATTATACTTTTTTTGTGTACTATGTGAACTTAAATTTTCAGGTTTCAATAGACCTTTATATATGCTGTTATTTGCTGATTTGTCTATAATAATTAAAACACTCATGCTGTCCTACTGTTTTCCGGGTCGAATTTTCAGTGCAATCTACGGCTCTTGCATTGTTTTTGTGGCGTTTCTTTTGTGATTGTCATTTATTGTGGTAATTTGTTTTTGTTTTTCTTTTGTTGTTTTTGAAATCCCATTTGCATTTTATTATTTTCTTCTTGTAACTGCGTTTTTTCGCGCATGTACATATTTGACCTTTGGTGCACCGAAGAGGGTACAAATGCAGAAAGAAGTCGAAATGTAATTAGTTCGATAGTAGAAACAATTAAAAGTTAAAGTTACGTAGTTGATGTAAATATACTTGCTGAGTGTATCAGGTACATTTGCAAAAAAATAACAACACAAGTAACAAGAGCTCAATCGTTAAATTTTAATTTGATTGGCTAAAAACTATGAAATCAATTACTCTTGAGCCTCTTCAACCAAAGGTTTCAAGTGCTGAACGTGGGCGACCCAAAATTGATTTTGCTGAGTCCTCAAAAAGGACGAAATGTCGTCGGATAGCCCTAGTTAAAAAGCTTGATGAGTCTGCAGCTTCTTTTTTGCGCTTATCCGACTCTCCACCGATCCTGAATTCATCCGAAGCAGATACTGAAATATTATTATCGCTTTTAATGGATACTTGCTGGTTCGTGAATTCATAAATAGTGAATGTCTGAGCAATATTCTGAGAAAACTACGAGCAAATTCTCAATTTTAAGATATCAAGATATCCTAATTACATTTCAGTAGGTGAAACATATGCAGAAGTGGAGCTGCAGAGTCTACTAGACAACACAGCAACAAGTATCCTGCAGCTACAAAAAACAGTAATTCAATATTGTCTTGATGACACACATTGCACATTTCGTAAAAGTCGGAAACAAAACTTTGGCAAGCAAGATCGGGAGAACAAAAGCTTAATTCACTGCAAAGAACGAGTCCAAGCAAATTCCGTGATAAAATGGGTATTTCTGTAGATAAGCCATGGGACGGAGGCAGAGGAACTTCCAACGATAGCAATACAGCCACAAAATTTTTTGGTAACCCAAGCTTGGCATCGGAGATAACTGGCATTGATGAAGATGTAATAACCCGATGCGCATCGATATTGCAGGCTTTAGCATCAGGATATTCCATTAACGTTAAAAATTTTCTAGAGAGAAATTGCACTTTCAAAAGTGTATACCTAAAATATTTTAAATATAGTACATATCTTTGATGACGATAATAACATTTTAGCGCTTCAACTCTACTGGAAGTATTTTTGCGCACCTTAGGCCTTACTACGGTGATATCGGAGCTTTGGGATATGGAGCCAGTTTTCTTACTATATGTTTAAAATATTTTTTTAGATTTTTGGGTAAGTTTTTATATTGACATCTCAACGGGAAGTATTTATGGCCGCTGCTCCGTACAAGCGCAACCACTGTGCATCGTTGTGAACGATTCTATCATGTTTCGATGATTGAAAAAGAGGTAGAACATATGAATACCTTTATTTTAAAGGTGAACAAAAAATTTATAAAAATTAAAAAATGTTAATTTTATTAACCAATTTCGGAAACATTCTGGGCACAACATATGTACATATGTATACTTTCATTCTTTGTCGTGCCTACTAACAACTAACACGAGGCACGTGCTTGGTGTTTCAAAAGCCACATCAGTGTAATGACCGTAGTACGTCTATACAAAAATATAATTATTGGTAGCCCCTCGAATGTTATTAAAATAAAGAGGTAACAAAACGAAAAAATGTTCGCTTTTATTTTACTGAAGCAGAGAATTTGTTCGAGTTGATAGGTCAGATTGAATACCGGATATTATTATTACTAGATCATTATAAAAAAACCAAAAAGACAGCTAGATCGAGACGATAGTTCATTTTGATTAACATATATAAGTATAGGGGTTATCAGTACTCATTCACTTTGTTACACACTTCTGAATGAAACTATTATACTGAACTTACTTCCTTTAATGAATCCAATATAGTAGACGAGTGTATGTGACTTAAGCTTATGTCATCGCCTGAGATAAGTGATCCTTTAGATGCATTGATGTACACCATACTGTCAGATCCAGCCGAGTTATTTAAGATGGATTTTTCACGCGATTCCTCAGCATCAGAATCTCTATCTTCTGGATCCAGTTTTAACATAAGTTTTTTAAACTACAAAATATTATAATGCATATTATATTATATATATAATTTTATAAGAACAGAAAAACCAACTTCGGCTCGCCGATGTTTGTATACCCTTGAAGATTGCAATTGAATTCTAAGATTAGAAACAAAATTCTGAAATAATAATAAATGGCCAAATCTAAATGTTTTTTAAAATATTCTGAACAAGAAAGGAAGTAACTTGGGCTCACCGAAGTTCGTATACCCTTGCAGAATTTAAACAAGAAATTAAAACCGACAATCTGGAATAATAATTAGTTGCCAAATCTCAAATTTTATACAAATGGTTTAAAAAATCGGCTAAGTTACATTATTACAATTTCAGTCAGAAGTTTGCAACGCAGTAAAGGAGGCATCTCCGACCCTATAAAGTATATATATACGACTTCTGCATGAATGTATTAATTTCTAGTTTCATAGACTGTACAGTAGTTTAAAGTTCAGTAAAATACTGTACTCATTTACTACTGTTCAGTGTACTCTATATATTTTAGTAGGAAATAGCACAACATATTTATTGTTCTCGCATAAAGTGAGTACAGTATTTGGTTGTATACTTTGTGAATGAGTACTTGATTTGTAGTTTTCTAACACACTGTACATCAAATAAAACAGAACGTAACAGCTGTACAGGTTCAGAATTCAGTAAACTTCATTACATTAAAAAAAAAAAAAAATAATTGAATGGAAACGACGGAATATTCCGAACCTATTTAAAACACCAGTAGTTTATCATATGTGCTTATACGAAGGCTTAGATGCCTGGCAGATAGTGCATAAACTATTGGCTTTGGTTGTCGCAACTAGCACTTGGAACTAGGTGGACGGTTTGGTTGGTTTGGGTGAAGGGATGAGAGTCTGAAGACACGGCGACAGCCTCTGATGCATGAATAAAAGCTCTTGGTTGAGGTAGAACTCTTACTGATTTTGTTAGTGAAACTTAACAGTATATATAGGTAAAAAATGCTTATGCTAAAATAAATGTCGTATAACAAATAAAGTGGGTTACTGTAACTGTGGGTATTACCAGCTATAAGCGACTTGACACTTATTGCCTTATTTCATTTTTCTCATGTCCGCATGCTATGCATATTCGCTTGACCTGGTAATTGATACTTTATTTACGATAAATGCATGTTGCTGCGACTGAAGAATTATTATGTATTATTCTAAATATTATTGCTTATGAATAAACGCTGCCATGATTGAACATTCTCCCGGCCGTTGAACAAGTGTTCAACCTTCACTAAGGTCGAACGAAAAACTTCGTGGGGTAGGTTCGGGTGCTGATTGTTCCGTCGTCGTGGTGCCCATTTGCTGACCGTCGGGCTAAGAGCCCATACAATGCCTAATATGATTGACATTGCTAGGGCCACATAGGCAGCTACTTGTTGATGTTGAGGAGTGACGAGCTGATCCTTCCAGGTGGTCTCCTTTAATTTGACCAACTGGCGTTGCAAGGCGCCCTGTTCCTCCAAGCTGACTTCCAAGCTGCCGTTCCTGGGAGTGGCTCAGGTGGGTTCTGATGGCCAATCTTTCTGATATTGCCAAGACGAACATATGTAGCCTTCGTTTCGCTGACCACAATGCTGAATGTGTTTACGCTAATTTTTTAATGCCAATAAGCCCGTTCCGTTGAGTTGCACTGTGGATATTCCTTTGCACACCGCTTAAAGTTCTATGAGGCTGTATGTGGCAAACATCCATCTATTTCGCTGATGCGTTGCCAACCACAACAGCTTAGACCTTGACTGAGAAACCTCACAGATAGTTTCAATTTTATTATTGAATAACTGAAATTCGCACCGATTTTCCACGCTGAATGTGGCTTGGTGGTT
This sequence comes from Drosophila mayri, assembly GCA_008042485.1. Taxonomy (NCBI): domain Eukaryota; kingdom Metazoa; phylum Arthropoda; class Insecta; order Diptera; family Drosophilidae; genus Drosophila; species Drosophila mayri. The sequence goes on from VNJN01008247.1 coordinate 21,695, forward strand.
AAAACAAATGTGCTCGTCCTTTGGCAGCTCTATACATTGGTTAAACTCGTCCTTAGTCAATCCCATGAATTGGTCTCGATGGGCATTGACGGCTATGATTTCGGTTTTTAGGCTAAATTCCTGCCAACTTCCGGCCTTCCATGTTGGGATGGGCACGATGCTGAACACTTCCTGCTGTGTTACAGACACCAGCGGTAGTGATATCTTGAAGATGACGTGGCTGCGCGTTGTAGTGCCTTCGGCATGCATCATTTTATACAGTTGGGCAACATTATCCGACGCCACTGGAAGCAGTTGATCCGGTGGAATGTGTTCCCGAAGCTAATCTAATTGCTCCCTTAGTTGCTTGGGAGATACTAGCATCGGACTAATCGTTCGATGACGAACGTCAGTTAGCACATTAGCTATTTCACTCTGCATTCGCTGCATTCCCGTTGCCACCAGAGTTAGCTGAGCAGTCAGAATCTTAAACGCTTGCTGCAAGTGGTCGCCTTGGTACTTGCCTCTTTCTTGATTAATCGCACCTATCTGGTACTCTAGCGTTTTGATCCGATCGTTGGTGGCCGAGCTGCTCCTTCTGACTATGTTTACAGTAGAGTCCAGAGTTGATGTTTGATTCTTCAGAAGCATCATCAATACGTCTTCGTTAGACTTGACATTGTTTATCGTCTTGGACATGTCGTCGGCGTACCTTGAGTCCAAAACGCCAAATAATGAATTTGCTACATTTCCGACTATGTCAAGTGGTGCTCTTCCTTGTCGGGAATGATTAATCAACTCATTTCTTGCTTGCAGCTCGCCATATACATGTTGAAAATGTTCATATATAGACTTGCAGGCATTGACGTTTCGTAACTCTGAACATTTGTGCTTTAATTCAGATATCCCAGCAACCAATATCCCTATGTCGCTCCAGTATGGCTTCAAGTCATAATATGTAATTATGTTCCATTCCGAAATTGCCATTCTGGACGTGCCGAGCCGTTCGTAGAATATTCCCGGTTGATTTGCAAAGGGAGTTATGTTTACTGATTGTCCCATTGCTAACGGTAGTATGAGTAGCATTGCCAGTACTGTTGGTAAGATAGGAACTGATATCTTTCTTTTCTGCGTGGAGTTTTCTTCTGCCCGTGCTGCCTCCTCACCGGAGCTGTGTGGACGTTTTGTGGCTACTTCTTCCTTTATCAACGGTGCCAAACGAGTAACTGGTCGTTTGAACGTGCCTGATGCCGCTTTGACGTCTACTACGCGAACCTGATTATCCTTGCCCGGATAGGTCTTTATTATTTGCCCCATTGGCCAGCTCATTACCGGAACGTTATCTTCTTTTACTAGGACTAATAGTCCTTCTTTTACATTCTGGGCCATGGTCTTCCATTTAGTACGCATTTGTAGCTCTTGTAAGTATTCCATGGACCATTGATTCCAGAATGACTGCTTGAGCCTGGATACTAACTCCCATCTTTTCACCAGCGTTTTTCCGGGTAGGGCCAGATTCGCATCCGGAGGCGCTACTAAAGGTTCACCAATTAAAAAGTGACCTGGAGTCAGCGCTGCTGTATCCGTGGGATCAGATGACATCGGAGTGAGCGGCCTTGAATTGAGTATCGCCTCAACTTCAATAATCACTGTGTTGAGCTCCTCAACTGATACCAGTAGCCGTTTTTTGCTGATTTCACCGCCGCTTCCCATAGGCCGCCAAATGATGGAGCTCGAGGCGGAATGAACTTGAATTCCACCT
>VNJN01008250.1:0-15727 GCA_008042485.1 Drosophila mayri
AAGACAGAGCCATCGCTCCTGAATTTGAATTCCGGCTCAGCCGTCATACATTCTTTATTATTGGTTGTTGTACCTTAAGGGTCAATAATAACGGAGGTAGTTCCTCCCTACATAATTCTTAACTAAGAAGGAAGACCGCTAGGCAGACCTGCCCGGCACACTCCCTCCCACAGACGACACATTCATCGTAGAGAGAAGAAACATCCACTAATCGTCTCCCCCGCTGCCGACGCATCGATCGCTGAGAGGAGACAGACACTAATTTGTATATGTATGTACACGCTGCTAAAAACTGTTTACGGGCGCCAAACTGTAAGGATGCACTACGGCCGAGATATGAACTCAGCGGCCCAGGGTCCCTTTCCAGTTAAATTTATAATTGGAAAACGCCAGGAAATGGAGGGGCCGTGGTTGGCGAGGTTTTTAAGGGTGGGTTTTGACCAAGATAACTGCTTCTTCCGATTGCCCATACTGGGCGGGATCGCGCTATCGGCCCTGGAGTTTCCCAGCGGCCGGACCCTCCACTAAAGACTGGAGCAGAGGCCCGGGGTGACCCAGCAGCCCGCTCCCGCGCCCGCAACCCAAACCTACAACCGCGACGCCGGCGTGCCCGAGCTGCCGCGGCCCGGCGGCTTCGCCGTGGTATCCCAACGGCGACTTGATCTCAATTAAACTTGTTAAATCGCTGCTGGCGTAATTACGAGTGATCTTTTGTTCCTCATTCCAGCCGTCACGTGACCCAATTCTGCCCGCTCCTTTAACGGTTGCGCTGCCACGATCGATGGCGCGTGCCGTTCCGCATTCCACACATTCTTTTGTATGGCGAGCTTTCCGTCTCGCTCTCTCTCTCTTGGGCGGCAGGTGGTCCATGCAAATTCCGTTTTTGCATTCCGATGCGCTGTCGGCGCCTGCGTCGCGGGTCTCTGCCCGGATCGCGCTCTCCGGCCTCCTCTGCTGGCCGCTGATTGGCGGATCTCGTGTTCCAGCCACTGCATCGTCGTTTTCTCTCGTTCCTCGAGGATGTTGCTAACGGTGCGGGCAATGTTGCCCGTGACGTCAGGCCTGGTGTGGCCGAGGTGTGGGCCCAGCCCTTATGATTCCCTAACGCCTATGGCCCTAACTGATATACACACTTATTCTACTCTTATACCTCTTATACCGTCGTCACATAATAATTATTAATTTTAGTTTGACATACTAATGTTATATATTTAACTAATTTTTTTTCATTAGAAGTAAGTGCTAATTTACTATTATATGGTTTAAGAGACCAGTACTTGCTTTCAGTCATCTAATGAAGAATTATTTCTAGAAATTCATTTAATAAAATAATTTACTGGAACTCTTTCAATTACAATAGGTATAAAACTATGATTAGCTCCACAAATTTCTGAACATTGACCGTAAAATAAGCCAGGACGATTAATAAAAAAATTTGTTTGGTTTAATCGACCAGGAGTTCCATCAACCTTAACCCCTAATGCAGGAATAGTTCATGAATGAATTACATCTGCTGCTGTTACTAAAATTCGAATTTGAGAATTTATTGGTAAAATAATTCGATTATCAACATCTAAAAGTCGAAATCCATCTGTAGCTAATTCATTTGTTGGAATTATATATGAATCAAATTCAATATTATTAAAATCTGAGTATTCATAACTTCAATATCATTGGTGACCAATTCTTTTTAAAGTTACTGAAGGTTCATTAATTTCATCTAATAAATATAACAGTCGAAGAGAAGGTAAAGCAATAAATAATAAAATAATTGCTGGCAGGATAGTTCAAATTATTTCAATAAGTTGTCCATGTAAAAGAAATCGATTTACATAATTATTAAAAAATAGTATAAATATTAAATATCCAACTAAAACTGTAATTATAACTAAAATTAATAATGCGTGATCATGAAAAAAAATTAATTGTTCTATTAAAGGAGAAGCTCTATCTTGTAAACCTAAATTAGCTCATGTAGACATTTATTTTCTAATAAAAGTAAAATACTTTATATATGGAGCTTAAATCCATTGCACTAATCTGCCATATTAGAAATTAATTAGTTAAAAGTGGTAATTCAGAATATCTATGTTCAGCTGGTGGAGTATTTTGGTATCATTCAATTGAAGAATTTAATTGAATAGGATAAATTACTTGTCGTTGTGATACTAAACTTTCTCAGATAATATAGAAAAAAAATAAAATTCCTAATAGAGAAATTGTAGATCCAATAGTTGAGACAACATTTCAAGTTGTGTAAGCATCTGGGTAATCTGAATAACGTCGAGGTATTCCTGCTAACCCTAAAAAATGTTGAGGAAAAAAGGTTAAATTTACTCCAATAAATATGATAATAAATTGACTTTTTAATCATTTTGAATTTAATGTTAATCCAGTAAATAGTGGGTATCAATGAATAAATCCTGCTATAATAGCAAATACAGCTCCTATAGATAAAAAAAAAATTAAATTATTCCTAAAGACCCAAAAGTTTCCTTTTTTCCAGATTCTTGGCTAATAATATGAGAAATTATACCAAATCCAGGTAAAATTAAAATATAAACTTCAGGATGCCCAAAAAATCAAAATAAATGTTGGTATAAAATTGGATCTCCTCCTCCAGCTGGGTCGAAAAAAGATGTATTTAAATTTCGATCAGTCAATAATATAGTAATTGCTCCTGCTAATACAGGTAAAGATAAAAGAAGTAATAAAGCAGTAATTACTACAGATCATACAAATAAAGGTATTCGATCTAATGTAATTCCTGTAGATCGTATATTAATTACTGTAGTAATAAAATTTACAGCTCCTAAAATTGATGAAATTCCAGCTAAATGTAATGAAAAAATTGCCAAGTCTACTGATGCTCCTCCATGAGCAATTCCTGAAGATAATGGAGGATAAACTGTTCATCCAGTACCGGCTCCATTTTCAACCATTCTTCTTACTAATAAAAGTGAAAGGGCAGGGGGTAGTAATCAAAATCTTATATTATTTATTCGAGGAAATGCCATATCAGGAGCTCCTAATATTAATGGTACTAATCAATTTCCAAATCCTCCAATTATAATAGGTATTACTATAAAAAAAATTATAATAAAAGCATGAGCTGTTACAATTACATTATAAATTTGGTCATCTCCAATTAAAGCTCCTGGATGACCTAATTCAGCTCGAATTAAAATTCTTAGAGATGTTCCAACTATTCCTGCTCAAGCTCCGAAAATAAAATATAAAGTTCCAATATCTTTATGATTTGTTAAAAATAATCATTGTCGCGAACGCTAAAAGATTAAATGATTGAAATTTAGGCTATAGATTGTAAATCTATTTATAAGAATTATTCTTCTTAATCAATAGATTGGTCTTATAGTCATACTTTATGACATCAAACTGCAATTTTCAAGGAGTAATTATTTACTAAGGCTTAAAGGAATACCCTATATTTACAGCTTTAAAAGCTATTAGTTTATTTACCTTAAAACATTATAATATAAAAAATAGAGAAATTATTAATAATCCAAAAATTGAAAAAAATGTTATAATTAAGTAAAATAAGTATTTATACTATTTATATTTATTTTCATGATTCAATTATTTTCATAATAATTTAATATAAAAGCAGATTAACAAATTCGTAAATAAAAAAATAGTGTTACTAAAGTTGATATTATTATTACTGTTAATAAAAAATATTGATTCCATAATGTTAATTGTTGAATCACTAATCATTTTGGTAAAAATCCTAAAAATGGAGGTAAACCACCTAAAGATAAAAAATTAATATGTATAGAAAATTTTATGATTTTTCAATTTATAAATCAAGAAAATAATTGATTTAAATGAAATAGTTTAAAAATATTATATATAAAAGTTAAAATAAATGAAAGAAAAGAATAAAATAAGAAATAAATTAATCAAACTGATTCTCTAATTATGATAGATCTTAATATTCAACCTAAATGATTTATTGAAGAAAAAGCTATTCATTTCCGTAATGAGGTTTGATTTAATCCTCCAATAATAACTGATAAAATTACTCTAATTAATAATAAATTTTTAATATTTAAATCAGAAATAAGTATTAAAGGAGCAATTTTTTGTCAAGTTATTAAGATTAATGCATTAATTCAAGTTAAACCCTCTATTATATTAGGAAATCAAAAGTGAAATGGGGCTGCTCCTCTTTTTAATAAAAGTGCCGATATAATAATTTTAGATGTAAAACTTTTATTAATTTCAGTATTTATATTATTTTTAATATCAATAAGATTGATGAAAACAATAAAACAGTAGATGCCAAGGCTTGGGTTAAAAAATATTTTAAAGAAACTTCACTTGATATAGAATTGTTATTGTCTCTAAGTAGGGGGATAAAAAATAACAACTTAATTTCTAAACCTATTCAAGCTCCTAACCAAGAATTAGAAGAAACTGTAATTAAAGTTCCAATAATTATAATCATAATACATAAAATTTTTGATGAATTATTAAAAATTAAAAAGAAAAGGATTATAACCTTTATAAATGGGGTATGAACCCAGTAGCTTAATTAGCTTATATTTTTATTTATTAATAATTATATTTTATATTATAATGATTTTAAAATATATATTATAATGATTATATATATATATATATATATATATATTGGTGTATGATGCACAAAAGTTTTTGATACTTTTAGAAATAGTTGAATTATATTAAATATAAAATTTGTATAATAATAAATATTTAAATCTAACAATGAATGCAGAAAACTGCATAATTTACCCTATCAAGGTAACCCTTTTATCAGGCAATTCATTATTAATAATTTTTCCATCTTTTTTTTATTTATTATTATTAAAAAAAATACAACATTTTTTTATAGATTTATTCATATTAGATAAAATATTTTAGCACAAATTAAATTAATTATAAAAATTAAATTAGATATTTTTTTTTCTATATATATATATATATATATATATATATATAATAAATAATCAATTATCTATAAATATATAAATATATAATAATTTAATAAACATTTATATATTTATATAAATAAAATAATGTTAGATAAATATTTTAATATAGATTTTTTTTTACTATTTATATCAACATTTTTTGGATTCCGAAATTTTTTATATTAATTGTTAACCATATTATTATATTATATGTATATTAATTTTGTACTAGTATATTAAAAATTAAAAAAAAAAAATTTTTTTAATACAATATACAGTAATAATAATTAATTTTAATTATTGAAATAATAAAAAAACATTTTTTTTAGTTAATTTTTTTTAGTTATTTTATTTTAGTAAAATTTTTAAAAGTAATTACTATATACAATTTTAAATATAAATAGAAAATAGATTATTAAGATAAATTTTAAATTTAGGCAAAGAACTTAGCAATTTCAGATTTTTGAAGTGGGATTCCGCCTTAAGGAAGCGACTAGAGAGTTCCCTGAATCCAGTCGAAAGGGACTGAAACTCCAGATGAGTTTGTCGCATAAAAGTTCTCATATCGGATTTGATATGTAGGCAGCTCGGGCACGTCCAGTCCAATCCGGCGTGGTCTCGTAAGCGGTCCGCAATACGTGAGCCAATATGACCAAGATCAGCACAGCCAGGGTGGGCGATATTGTCGCAGGGCCAACAGAAGACAGTGGCCTGCCGCGAAGTTATTTTGCGGCCATTAGGGCATTCAGAAACACAACAAGAAGCCATGGTGTCGTTGAGTTTTATTGTAAGAATTAGTAAAAGTAAAAGCAAGCGAATTTTAGGAAACACAAGGGATCGTATTGAATTCGCGCGGCGAAGGAAATGATCAAAACAAAGATCGAGCGAGAATAAAAAAAAAGCTTTTATCTAGTCGCCACAAACACAGTAGGTTGTGTGATTGTTCGCGGTATGCAAAACGGTTGCACCAACAATGGTGTTGAGACGAGTGCAGCAAATAGCAGTAAATGCACAAGCACAGAAAAGAAAAGGCAGAGGGGATGGATGATAATTAAAACCGAAATAATTGTCAGAGATTAAAGTCACTGTCTTTATTTTAAATGATTCAAATGATATTGGTGAATAACGAGCACCAAAACACTGACCAACTACCAAAAAATTGGATTTTGTGGATAAAAATTATTCGGTGAAAACTTCGAGTAAAGGTGGAGCGATAGAAAGCACGTCCGATTCAAAGCTTTGCTGAATGATTCTGCGAGGACACGACGAAATGTACGGGTATATATATATGAACATAAATATAAATGTAAATGTATGTGTATATATAAATATAATGATTATTAACCATCCATTCTTTTCAGCTTTTTATCCTAACTGGTGCTCCAACACGAATAAGGGGCTGAGACGGGTCGTTTGTTTGGACAGGACAACAATAAACACCCCTACTTAGATCGGACTGGGCAGATCACTACTTTAAGGATTACATTTAAATTAGGATATACGTTTGCTTCGCTTCATGTCTTTATATCATTATTTACTCAATTGTTGTATGTCTACTAATATTTAAATGAATAATCGTTTTAAATTGTATTTAATTCCGTGCCTTAATTTGTTTTCATTAGGATTGCGTGCTTGTGTTTCTGTCCGATAGTCGCAATTTATTATATGTGCATTTTTTTCCGGCTACACAACGCCGAGGCAATAAATAAATAAATACAGATATTTATGCACTGGCGAATCTAACGGATTTTCTAATTATTTGCACTGGCACATATGAAAAAAATAACAATTAAATAAATAAATAATCAATTATACCGACAAACAACGAATAAATAAATAAATTAAATAAATAAATATTTTGGATGAATTAAATAAATAAATATTTATGGATAAATAAATAAATAAATTAAATAAATAAGTCAAATAAATTAAATTAACTAAAGTTTGATGGCCATATCTGGTTTTCGGACAGTCGATCCCTCTTTGTGGTGAATAGATTTTGGAGGTTGGAACCTCGTACACGGGTTGACAGAAAAGTTTATTCCGGGCCCGAAATGGCTGTCCCGGGATGTGAATGTTCGCCCTGTGAAACCCACATGATTTCCTATTATTATTTTCCTAGGTTCCACTCGGAACGGACTCACGTTTTATTGTTCCCTTTCCAGCCCTCTTCTCCGGCTTGGTTCCTCCTTCATGTCCTCCAACTAAGTGGTTCTCTGGTTATGTTTTTCCTGCGGACTTCCGGGTTATTAAAACTTTCACCTTTCTTTCACCACTGCACTCACGTTTTATTTTATTTCTTTTTTTTTTAATATGTTTTTAATCCGCAATACGGATGGCGATGGCTAGTCCACGGGTCGCGAAGATCTGGCTCGGTTTTTCTGGAATGGCCGTCACCTATTTATGGGCTCGGTTCCCGTCGATTCCCTTTCCCTTTTCCTGCTCTCCACTCTTTTGAGGTCGAGAAACGCTTTCAAGGCCAGAGCCCCGCTTCTGCCTTGGTATGAGTGGAGGCACTCGCTCCGGGCTCTCCTTTCATGATCCTTACCTACCATCCACTTTCCCCTTTTCTGGGTGTGGACGGTAGGTGGCGTCTTGCGTTCCCCTCTTCCCCTTTCTCTCGGCCCTGCCAACCTTCTTCTAGTGTGCATCCCAGGCGATATTTGTTTCGCCAGCGGCTATCGATTACCGCCAGAATGCAACACCACGCGAAAATTGGCCAATCGTAAAGGAGGCAAATATTCGCGAGCATTCCTACGACACGTACACAAACAAAAAAAAAAACAGCAACAAACATGGACTACTACTCCACTGCGATGTGTCCCATCGCAGCCCCCAACGTAGGCCACACCCACGGTTCGTTTTCCGCCTGCCTCCTGCCTATTCTCAGCGTGTTTGTCTTCTACCTTACAGCCGCAAGTCCTTCGCATGGTAGATGCCAATCGGTTTCCCTGCCAGGTCCTCCAGCTCGAACATATTGTTCCCTACTGGCTTCACGAATCGGCATCTGGTAAACTTCCGCACGAACTTGGCGTTGTAGTTTCTGCCAAAGTCGCTCAGCGTGAAATTTCGCCGAAACACTTCTTGGCCCGGTTTCGCGTGAAACTCACGGGCGCGCTTGTAATAGTGGCGGCTGCTGCGCTCGTACGCCTGATGCAGGTGCTCCTTGATGCGCTCGCGGATGATATTCCGTTTGTCCTGGGTATTCAGCGTCGCTATCTCATGGTCCGTCATCGACTGCAGCTTTCTGGCCAACTTATAGCAGCTGCCGTGGAGGTACATCTGCTGGCCAAACACGGCAAAGAACGGCGTCACGCCCGTTGCCTCATGGATCGAGTTCCGGATCGCGACTTCGATCTCCGGCAGATATGCATCCCAATCTCGGTGATCCTGCTCCAAATATGTCCGGATCGCGGCAAGAACTGTTCGGTTCACCCTCTCGGCAGCGTTGTTTGCGGCGAGTACACTGCTGTCCGCATGTGATGCACGCCGTACGCTTCCATCACGTCCTGAAACGCCATCGAGACGAACTGCTTGCCATATTCGGAGTGGATTACCTCTGGTACTCCGAACTGGTGAAACACTTCGTGTACCAGGAACTCGACGACATTTGTGGCAGTGGCTTCTCTCATCGACTTCAGGAACGTGAACTTCGAGAAGTGATCCACGACCACGAAAATCCAGGCCTTACCTCGCTTCGACCGCGGATATTTGCCGAGGAAGTCTATGTAGAGCTTCTGGAACGGCCTCTCCGTCACCACTTCCTGCCCTATCCCGACCTGTGTCCGGTAATTCGGCGCCTTCGCTTCCTTGCATTGGATGCAGTGTCCCACGAAGTCCCAAACCTGGGTCGTCATCCCCGGCCGGTAGAACTGCCTTTGGAGGCGTTGCAGCGTCTTCTTCATCCTTCCGTGTCCTGACGTCGGATCCTCATGAGGCGTCGCGATCATCCCGGCTGTCAACGAGGCTGGAATCCATAGCTTACACGGGCCTCCCTCAACTTCGTCCTCCAATCTGCTGAACCCAAGGCGTTTGAAGATGAGATCGCCTTCCACGCGCATATGCGGTAGGCGAGCCCGGTTGTCCCTAATCTCATCTCGGATTTCCTTGTATTCCACAGATTGGAACTCCGTGGTAGCGAATCCGAGGGCGTCGTCGACATCCAGCTCCAGCTCCTCCACGCATCTGGACAACGTATCGGCCACCACGTCGTCGGCTCCTTTCCGGTGTGCGATCAGAAAGTCGAAACTTTGCAGTCGGAGTGACCATCCCGTCAGGCGTCCGCTGATGTCCTTCATGGTCATCAACCACTTGAGGCTGGCATGGCCGGTGATCACCGTAAACGGCATAAGCTCTACGTACGGACGGAACTTCTCTACTGCAAGTACTGCTGCCAAGCACTCCTTTTCTGTCACTGAATAATTCAGCTGATGTTTATTCAGCTTTGCAGAAAAGAAGGCAATCGGACACTCGTTCTTGTCCCCGTCGTACTGGAAAAGCACCGCACCGACCCCATAGTGTGACGCGTCGCACTGGACCACGAACGGGCGCTTAAAATCGGCATGAACCAGAACCGGGGCCGAGGTAAGTGCCGTCTTCAACGCCTGTATTGCGCTCTTGGCCTCCTCGTCGAGCATTAACCTCGTGTGCTTTCCCTTTTTTAGCGCGTTGGTGAGAGGAGTCGCCATCGCTGCGAAGTCCTTTATAAACCGGCGATACCACCCCGCGGTTTCCAAGAAACTACGCAGTTCCTTAACGGATTTCGGCTCGGGAATCCTCTGAATCGCGACGATCCTCTCCGGATCCATTCTCAGCGCCCCGCCGCCGATAATAAACCCCAAATACCTCAGGCTCCTGTAGCAAAATTTTGACTTCTTTAACCCAATTGTCAAATTCGCCTTCCACCAATCCGAGATACTTCAGGTGCGTCTCGAAGTCCGGTGCGATGATCAACAGGTCGTCCAGGTACACGAACCCTTTCGACCTCAGCTGCGCGGGAATCACTTTGTCCATAACCTGCCGGCTCTGCGCCTCTCTGAGTCTCTGCGCCGCGTTGCACAATCCAAACGGCATCATCCTGATCTGATACAGCGGCCTCCCGGCTACTGTGAACGCTGTGTATGGGCGACTCTCGGGATCCAACTCTACCTGCCAGAACGCGAACTTCAAATCGACGCTCGAGATGTAGTGCGTCTGCTCGATTCTAGCCAGGACTCCTTCGATACATGGCAGCGGATATGCGTCCTTCACGGTGAGCTGGTTGAGCTTCCGTGCGTCCAGGCAGAAACGGTTCTTGTCCGGCCTTCGCACCACCGTCGTGCGGTTACTCCACGGACTCTCGCTGACCTCGATCACGCCAAGCTCCAGCATTTTATCCACTTCCGCCCACACGACCTCTTGCATCGCTGGCGATAGTGGCCGATTTTTAAATGGTTCCGCACCAGCTGGATTTCGTGCCTCTCCTCCGATGTTTTTCCCAGGCCCACATCTTCGAAGGCAAGGAACTCCTTTTTGATCGCCTCCAATTGTTCCTTCTGTTTTTCTGGCAGGACCCACTCCTCGGTTACGGACTCCTTGGCCGTCTTCCCATCGAGCCACGGATTGTTCGGATCCCACATTTCCGAAACGCTCGCCTTCGGCTTCGTTGCTGGCTGCTCCCCGAGGATGTCTGGTGCCAACGCGAACCGCCTCCAGAAATCGATGCCGAGGTACATGGCCTGCTCCAAATACGGGCACACGTAAAAGGTGAGCACCTTCTCCGTTCCCTTAAACTGCACCGGCACATGCACTCGTCCGATGATTGACCTGTCTTCTCCCGCAGCCGTCTTCACCACGGACAGGTACTTCTCCATCCTCACGCCGATCTCCTCCAGCGGCTCTGGGCTTCCTTTTCCTAGGACGTTGACAGAGGCGCCGGTGTCCAGTAAACCGGAAACTCGCTTTCCGCGGATGACCACCTCGGCGAACACCCTGGGGACGTCGCTCATCCCTCGGCGCACGGCTTCCACCACTGCTCGTCGGGTCTGGTGCCTCTGCCGGAATCGTGATCTGGCCTTCAAGAGCCTCCGACTGACGCCCCGCATCCCATCCAGTTGGTGATTCCCAAATATCCTGTTTCGAGCCTCCAGGTACCTCTGCATTCGCTCCTCTGCAGGTAGGTATCTTAAAAGGTATGGTTTTTCCTTATATCTATCTACGCCTATATTAATATGCTCCTTTTTAGGTAATGAAGTCGCTGGCGCCGCAGCCATCTTCAGGTGCGGCTGGACCGAGCGCGGGTCGCCCCCCTTTCCGGCGCTCGTCCTCCCGTTTCCCGTACAATTCGGGCAGCTCGGAGTGACCACCTCCGGTTTCCCGTAGCGAAAACAGAAAATTTTCCGCTTCTGCGACGGGCAGTCGCGGAACCCGTGTTCTGTTCGGCCACAATTCCAGCAGACCAACCTGGGCCGCAAAACCTTTTCGACGACCGGCTCCTCCGACTCCGCATCCACCTCGGGTGCACCGACTGCCACCTCTTCCACCTGTCGTCCGCTGGGCTGGAACTTGGGCGGTCCACGGTACACGGGTCCGATGTCCCGTCTCAAAAAGGCATCTTCCACCTCCAGGCACTCCTCGCGTAGCTGCTCCACATTGTATACTCGTAGGGCGTACACAAAGCGGGCGATCTCGGTGGTAAGACCCTTCTTGATGATCTTCACCATTTCCGCTTCCGTTATTGGCCTTAGCAGACGGTTTCCCAGACGGCTCATGGCCCGGAAATAATCGTCCACGGACTCACCCTGCTGCTGCCGCCGGTCCTGGAGCGCTCGCATCCGCTTGAATTCGCCTCCCCGGCCGCGAAATCTGGCCACCAGACTCTCCTTCAGGTCCTCCCATGTCTACGGCGGACTCTCCCGGACGACCTGGCTCGGTTTTTCTGGAATGGCCGTCACCTATTTATGGGCTCGGTTCCCGTCGATTCCCTTTCCCTTTTCCTGCTCTCCACTCTTTTGAGGTCGAGAAACGCTTTCAAGGCCAGAGCCCCGCTTCTGCCTTGGTATGAGTGGAGGCACTCGCTCCGGGCTCTCCTCTCATGATCCTTACCTACCATCCACTTTCCCCTTTTCTGGGTGTGGACGGTAGGTGGCGCCTTGCGTTCCCTTCTTCCCCTTTCTCTCGGCCCTGCCAACCTTCTTCTAGTGTGCATCCCAGGCGATATTTGTTTTGCTTGCGGCTATCGATTACCGCCAGAATGCAACACAACATTAATAATTAAAAAATTGTATGGTAAAAATATAGTTTTTTTTTAATAATAATAATTAATTTTAATCACTAAACCTGGAATTTATCCCCCGATAACTTTTTTTATACTTATATTTAAAATTTTTAAATAATATTTAATTACAATTTATTTCAACATTAATAATTAAAAATTATATAGTAAAAATATAGTATTTTTATAATAATAATAACTAATTTTAATCACTAAACCTGGAATTTATCCCCCGATAACTTGTATAATACTTATATTTAAAATTTTTATATAATATTTAATTACAATTAATTTCAACATTAATAATTAAAAATTATATAATAAATATATAATATTTTTATAATGATAATGTTTATACGGAGGCTTCGATGCCTGACAGATAGTGCATAAACTATTGCCTTTGATTGTTGCAACTAGCACTTGGAACTAGGTGGACGGTTTGGTTGGTTTGGTTGGAGTTGAGTTGGGTGCATAAAAACACGGCGATGGTGTCGGGCATGAATAAAAGCTCTTGGTTGAGGTAGAACTCTAACTGACTTTATTAATGAAAACTTAACAGTATATATAGGTACAAAATGCTTATGGTAACAAATATCGTATAACAAAATAATGTGGGTTACTGTGAATGTGGGTTACTGTGTATGTGGGTTATTGTCAGATATATGACCTGACACTTATTGCTACTGTGTATGTTGGTTATTGCCAGCTATATGACCTGACACTTATTGCTCTATTTTGTTGTCCGCCAGTTATGCATATTCGCTTGACCTGGTAACTGATACTTTATTAACGACAAATGCATGTGGCTGCGACTGAAGAATTATTATGTCGAATTCTAAATGATATTGCTTATGAGTAATGCTGCCGTGACTGAACATTCTCCCGGCCGTTGAACAGGTGTTCAACCTTCAGAAAGGTCGAACGAAAAACTTCGTGGGGTAGGTTCCGGTGCTGGTTGTTCCGTGCTCTGCTTGAGTTCCGGTGTCCGGCGTCGTGGTGTCCATTTGCCGACCGTCCGGCTAAGAGCCCATACAATGCCTAGTAGGATTGACATCGCTAGGGCCACATAGGCAGCTACTTGATGATGTTGAGGGGCGACGAGCTGATCCTTCCAGGTGGTCTCCTTTAATTTGGCCAACTGGCGTTGCAGGGCGCCCAGTTCATCCAGGCTGACCTCCTTGTCTGCCGTTCCTGGGAGTGGCTCAGGTGATTGATGATGGTCAATCTTTGCGATATTGCCAAAACGAACATATGTAGCCTTTGTTTCGCTGACCACAATGCTGAATGTGCTTACGCTTATCTTTGAATTGCGGGCAGTGCAACCTGGGGCTAATGACAATAAGCCCGTTCCGTTGAGTTGCACTGTGGAAGGTATTCCTTTGCATACCGCTTGAAGTTCTATGAGCTTATGTGTGGCAAACATCCATCTATTTCGCTGACGCGTCGCTGACCACAAAAGCTCAGACTTTGATTGAGAGACCTCACAGATAGTTTCAGTTTTATTATTGAACAGCTGAAACTCACACCGATTCTCCACGCTGAATGTGGCTTGGTGGTTAAAACAAATGTGCTCGTCCTTCGGCATCTGTATGCATTGGTTAAACTCTTCCTTAGTTAATCCCATGAATTGGTCTCTATGGGCATTGACGGCTATGATTGCGGTTTTCAGGCTAAATTGACGCCAGCTTCCGGCTTTCCATGTCGGGATGGGCATGATGCTGAATACTTCCTGCTGTGTTACAGACACCAGCGGTAGCGATATCTTAAAAATGACGTGGTCGCGCGTTGTAGCGCCTTCAGCATGCATCATTTTGTAGAGTTGGACAATATTATCCGACGCCACTGGAAGCATTTGACCCGGTGGAATGTGTTCCCGAATTTGCTCTAATTGTTCCTTTAGTTGTTTGGGAGATACTAGCATTGGACTAATCGTTCGATGACGAATGTCAGTTAGCACATTAGCTATCTCACTCTGCATTCGCTGCATTCCCGTTGCCACCAGCGTTAGTTGAGCAGTCAGAATCATGAACGCTTGTTGCAAGTGATCTCCTTGGTACCTGCCTCTTTCTTGATTAATCGCACCTATCTGGTGCTCGAGCGCTTTGATCCGATCGTTGGTGGCCGAGCTGCTCTTCCTGACTATGTTTATAGTCGAGTCCAGAACTGATGTTTGATTCTTCAGGAGCATCATTAGTACGTCCTCGTTAGACTTGACGTTGTTTATCATTTTGGACATGTCGTCGGCGTACTTTGAGTCCAGAACGCCAAATAATGAATTCGCCATATTTCCGACTATATCAAGTGGTGCTCTTCGTTGTCGGGAATGATTAATCAACTCATTTCCTGCTTGTAGCTCGCCATATACATGTTGAAAATGTTCATATATAGACTTGCAGGCATTGACGTTTCGTAACTCTGAACATTTGTGTTTTAGTTCAGATATACCAGCAGCCAATATCCCCATGTCGCTCCAGTATGGTTTCAAGTCATAATATGTAATTATGTTCCATTCCGAAATTGCCATTCTGGACGTGCCGAGCCGTTCGTAGAATATTCCCGGTTGACTTGCAAAAGGAGTTATGTTTACTGATTGTCCCATTGCTAACGGTAGTATGAGTAGCATTGCCAATACTGTTGGTAAGATAGGAACTGATATCTTCTTTTTCTGCGTGGGGGTCTCTTCTGCTCGTGCTGTATCCTCACCAGAGCTGTGTGGTCATTTTGTGGCTACTTCTTCCTTTAACAAAGGTGCCAAACGAGTCACTGGTCGTTTGAATGTGCCTGATGCCGTCTTGACATCTACTACGCGAACCTGATTGTCTTTGCCCGGATACGTTTTTACTATCTGTCCCATAGGCCAGCTCATTACCGGTACATTGTCTTCTTTTACTAGGACTAGGAGTCCTTCTTTGACATTCTGGGCCATGGTCTTCCATTTAGTCCGCATTTGCAGCTCTTGAAGACATTCCATGGACCACTGGTTCCAGAACGATTGCTTGAGTCTGGATACTAGCTCCCATCTTTTTACCAGACTTTTTTCGGGTAGGGCAAGATTTGCAGCAGGAGGTGCTACTAGAGGTTCACCAATTAAAAAGTGACCTGGAGTGAGCGCTGATGTATCCGTGGGATCAGATGACATCGGAGTGAGGGGCCTTGAATTGAGTATCGCCTCGACTTCAACGATTACTGTGTTGAGTTCTTCAAACGTTAGAGACGATGTGGCTGTAACTGATACCAGTAGCCTTTTCGCTGATTTTACTGCAGCTTCCCATAGGCCGCCAAATGATGGCGCTCGAGGCGGAATGAAGTTGAACTCCACCTGCTGCTTACTGCATTGGTTTACGATCTTTGTCTGAGCCTGTTCTGTGAAGATTGTTTCTTCTAGCGCCTTTAGCTGGTTGTTGGCACCAACAAAATTCGTGGCGTTGCAATGTACGCCTTATCTGGTCTTTTTCCCCGGATTTTATGGTGAATCCAAAAGGGACCGCAGTAATCGACTCCTGAGTTAGAGAATGGACGA
>VNJN01008251.1:0-11068 GCA_008042485.1 Drosophila mayri
CACTCGCAATTAGGCCAGCAGAAGTGCAAGTTTAACAACAGTGATTTAAAAGTGTGACGACGACCCCGCAACAACCACCACCGAAAGACCCAGGACACATATGCAGGACACCCGGGACCCCCATAACGATCAGAAGTAGAAGACATCGGCAAGGAAAACCCTTTGGATTTGCTCGGGTGAGCCATCGCGCCCGGCGCGCCATACATTTACTTTTCACATAACCAATTGGTGTGAGGGAGAGGGGAAAGGCTGGGGAAGAGAACCAGAAATTTAAAGTCTAGGAGAAACAAAACACGCATTAAACCCAAGAATAAATAAAAGTAATAGAATATGAACAACTAAAAAGAATTCTAATTTTCTCCTTGGCAAACCAGCCACCCTTGCAACCCTACTGTGCCCCTCCTCCCCATCTCAGCCGCCGTTGGGTATTTTCCGGCGCGGAGTTGGGCAGAACGGGACAGGGGCACCCGGCCGCTGGGATTCATTCCGGGCGCGGGTGCGGGCGGCGACTCCGGGATCCACCAAGTCGCCAGCCCGATCTCAGGATGCGCCCCAGGGATTAGCCCCGGGCGCCTCGTCTGGCCAGTTGCGAGTCATAGGACATTTTAGGGGCGGGCGTCGGCCACCGTTGGGATACCACGGTGCAGCCGACGGGCGTGTGCAAATAGGAATCTGGCAGTAAAGTCGGCAAAACCCACCCCTAAAACTCTCACAAATCTCGGCCTCCCCCATTTCTGGGCGTTTCCATTAAATAAATTTAACTGGAAGGGACTCTGGGCCGCTGAGTTTATATCTCGGCCGTAGTGCATCCTTACAAATGGAATAAAGAAAACAATTAAATAAAATAAAATTCAAACAAAATTAAACACCGAAATTAAAATACTGAAACAAACAATAATACAAACAAAATATATACTCAAAATAAATAAAATAAAATAAATAGTTAAATAAATAAAGTAAAATAAATAGTTAACCAAATAAAATAAAATATCTAAATAAATAAATAAATAAAATAAATACAGTAAACACAAAAAGGGAGCAATAAATAAGACAAGGAAAAAAAGGAAACGAAATACCTTTGACGAGGGCATGAAATAAAATCGAATAACAGGCGAGGAAAACCACGAGGAAATAAATCAACGAACAAACATAGTCCACGAAAAAAACGAGGAATAATAATCGAGGGCACAGAGGGAAATACAAACCACCCGCAAAGAAAAGAAAATGAAATTATAAAGCGAATAAAACTTATTTTTATAAGTTTTATTTGCTTTATAACTTCATTTGTGAAACATGGTAGGCAGGTATGTAAAAGTGGTGAGGCTACCCTGGTAGCCTCCAATTAGAGCTGAGCTCCGTTTTGTTCCACACCCTCAGCTGTAATAGTCGGCGCCTGCACTTCAGTACCAGCCAGTGTCGTTCAGGTACGCTAGGATGGCATTCACTGATTGCCGCCCCACCTCCCTAAGCGACCCTTAGGGGCTCCGAAGTGCCGGGCTCTAAGTTGGTTGAATGCCGGGCAGTGACACAACACGTGCTCCGGTGTCTCCTTCTCGGTTTCTTCTTTGCAGCTTCTGCAATATGTGTTATGGGGAAAGCCCATTTTACAGGCATGAGTGTCTATTGGCCAATGCCCCGTGAGAGTTGACGTTATTCTTCTGATGTCCTTTTTGCTTTTGGAGATCAGGTCTGCTATCCTTCTCCTATTGTATTCTGGCCAGCATAGCCTAGATCTTCTGTTCTCAGTCATCGTTGACCATTCTTTGCTGGCTATTCGTTTGAAATGGTCGAGGATTTCCCTCTGGACTGAGTTCAGGGAGATTTGTATGTTTGCGGTGTCTGAGCTCCTTTCTGACCCTTGCCTGGCCAGCTCGTCAGCTTTCTCGTTTGTGTACCGTATTATCCTCCGCGAGTCTATTTAGCGCCTCCTTACATTGGTCTACTAGAGTCGATGTTGTTCTTGCTGATGCGAGAGATTTGATAGCCGCTTGGCTATCCGAGTATCACCTAACTTTGGTATTCTTGAGGTCTCGGTTTTCTAAGAGTTAGACAGCTTTCAGAATTGCGAATACCTCTGCCTGGAAAACTGTCGCTGACGCTGGGAGGTTGAAGGACTCTTCTTCTCCCCAGCTGTCGGCGAAGATTCCGGCCCCTACACCGCATCTCATTTTCGAGCCGTCGGTGTAGAGGGATACTTCGTCTTGTTCGGTTACACTCCCCCGTCTCCATTCTTCCCTTGTGGGGTATCTGGTTGTATATGCGTTGCCCAATCGTAGTTTGGTTGTCATGTAGTCTGTTCCTGTTGTTCCCATATAGTCTATTTCATTCGGGATCGTACAGTGCCCAGTGTGATTGTTCTTCCAGCTTTGGCTTTCCTTCAGTCCTACCGCGCTTTGGGCTGCTGCATTCCTGATGAACTGTTCTATTGGGATCATGTTTAGCATGGTGCCGGTCACCATACTATTGCTCCGTATGTAAGTGTGGGTCTCACCACGCCTGTGTAGAGCCATATTATGATCTTGGGGTATATGCCCCAATTCTTTCCAAACATCTTTATACACCAGTAGAATGCTCGCTTTCTTGACTCGTTCATTGATGTTGTTTTTCCATGATAGTTTTGTGTCCAGTATCACCCCCAAGGACTTAGCTTGTTGTGATAGCTCTAGCACTATTTCATCTATCTGTGGCTTTGTGAACCGGGGGATCTTTGTTCTTTTCGTAAAGAGCATAAAGTCTGTTTTGCTCGGGTTAATGCCTTGTCCACAAGCTTTAGCCCATGAGTTCAGTTTGGTAAGTGCCCTTGTCATCAGTTTGCTGATAAAGTCGGTACCACCTTAATTCCTTCGCTATTGAGTTCTTTTAATATGTCATCCATGTTGATCAGTCAGAGCAGTGGAGATAGAACTCCCCCCTGAGGGGTGCCCCTCTTCACAAACCTGGTGTGATGAGTGCCACTCAGTTCGGCTGTTATCTTCCTGCTCGTTAGCATTTCGCCTATCCATGATCTGATGCCTCCCTCAACTCGTATTTTGTTGAGGGAGCTCAGGATGGAGTCCGCGGTTACTTTGTTGAAAGCCCCTTCTATATCTAAGAAGGTAGCCAGCGTGTAGTTTTAGAAAAGCAGGGCTTTCTCTATGTATTGTACTACTTCGTGTAAGGCCGTTTCTGTGGATTTGCCTTTTCGGTAAGCGTGCTGGGCTTTCGAAAGGTTTTCTCCGTTTTGCATCTGATGTGGATATCTATTATCTTTTCCATTGTTTTCATGAGGAATGAAGTCAGGCTAATCGGCCTGTAATCCTTGGCTAGGATGTGTCCTCTTCTTCCTGGTTTAGGTATTAAGACTACTTTTGCTTCCTTCCAAGGAAGCGGTACGTGTGCTGTTTGAAAACATGCTTGGAGGATATCCTGCAGCCAGTTCCTTATGTATTCCTTCGTCGTTTGCAGCATTGCCGGTCTGATTCCGTCCGGACCTGGACTCTTGTGTTTGTCAAAGGAGTCTATCGCCCAGTGGATTCTTTCCCTGGTGACGATCTCTTCGACCTGTGGTTGTTGGACTGCCCTTTGGGCATCCGTTGCTGTGGGTTTTATTTTTAGATTTCCTGGGAAGTGGGTGTCCAGCAGGACCTTTAGTGATTCTTCAGCTGACGTCGTTCCTGTGCCGTCAGTTCTGTTAATAAGTGAGGGACTTGCTTGCCCTCTTGCTAGTATTTTGCTCAACCTAGCCGTATCTTTTATTCCTTCTAGCAATTCGCAGTAGTTGCTCCAAGATTCTTTCTTGGCTGCGTATATCGCCTTTTTGTACTCTTTATGTATTTCCTTGTACGGTCCCCAGTCTTGTTAAAGGTCTTCCTGACCTTACGTCTGAGCTCGCTTAGGTTTTTGCTCCACCATTGTGGGTACTGTTTCTTGGAGTATGTTATTCTACACGACTCCTTGTACGCGTTGTTGAGGATGTTCGTGAGGTCCTCAACTTCTTTGTCGATTTTTTCCGGGTCGGATCTGACTCTGATCCTCCTGTGTTTTGTCTTTGTCTGTACAATTTTGGCGAATTTGTTCCAGTCTGTGTTACGAGGGTTGCGTTTCGGTGTCGACTCGCGCATCGGCATCGAGATTTCAAAGAATATGTACCTGTGGTCTGAGAAAGAGTTCTGTGTCGAAACCCTCCAGTTTCCTACCTTGTACCCACTGTACTCCATTTGGAGAATTATGTCAAGTACTTCTTCCCAGCCTTGAAACTCTTCCGTGCTTGGAAAAATGAAAGTTGGTATATCCCCTCTATTACAAATAGTGACGTCACGACATATAATACTATCGAAAAGAGACTCACCCCTTTCGTTTGTTTCCTTACTTCCCCACAGTGTGTGCCTGGCGTTGGCGTCACACCCGAGGAATAGCGTCGTTTTGGACTCTTCATCCCACTGCATCAACCTGATGACCACATCTGGAGGTGCGTTCTCGTCATGGGCCATGTAGCCGGAGGCTATAAGTATCGCTGTCCCCTCCGCAGTTTCAAACCTGGCCACTGCTAGATCTGGGTTGCTAAGGGTGGGATGTAAAAGGGCGTTTATGCTGTTTTTGACTATTATACCCGCCCTCGGCCTACCTGTCGAGTTCGTGTACAGAGTTGTATATCCCTTAATCGCCACGCCAGAGATCTGTCCGTCTCTTATCCATGGCTCTTGAAGGAGGCCGATGTCGATGTCCTTCTCGCGGAGAACTGCCAGATTTGCTGAAGCGTGAGCGCTCCGCTTCAGGTTGATCTGGACGACTTTCGGCATTATTGTGGCGTTGTGTCCGGGGTGACGTCGTCGATGATTAGGTCATCCAACAGCCTGTTGGTGTCATCGACGTCGTCTTCGAGGACTGCGTCCGGCTCGGCCAGGAATACCTTTATTTTGGCCTTCCTTATTCCGTACCGCACTTTGTGGTCGGACTTCTGGAGTTGCTCCAGGCATCGGCGGTTGATGAGGAACAAGAAAGGCGGCTTGTCTTCAGCCCCTTTGGTAGCCAGATGCGAGCTCTGGGCCTTCTCGGGATATCCTTCGCGGGGACTAGCTTGATGCGTAGCCCTTTCCATGCGTTGCTTATACTGGCAACGCATGCCGCCAGAAATTCCTTTGAGGACTCATCGTCGCACCTGATTACTCGGTGCCCTCTAACCATATCTGAGGAGTTGAAGGAGGGTGTCGGACCCGATGGCTCTGATAGTTTGTCTGTTACCATCTCCGCCAATCTGGTCTTGACCTCCTCCCATTTCTCCGCCAGCAGGCGCCCGTCGTCATTGAGCTCGTCCACCAGTGCCATGGCGAGACTGTTTCTAGCCACCTCGCTGAAACTCTTCGCCGGCCTGACAAAAGACGTCGCTCTAGGAGCCCCCTTGGCATCCTTTGCTCTGTTTGGAGCGCTCTCGCTTACCTCTTGGGAGCGATTCCGCTTCGCCTGGGAGGAAGGAATGCTTCTGGGTGCTCCCTTTCGTACTTCTCAAAGTCCTCGATTACTGCCTGGAATCGGGACTTGTCATCTGCGTCGCGCTGGTCAGCTTTGCCCTCCTTTTCATTCTTGGCTATCTTAGCCTCTGCTGGTGGGTTAGGGATTTTGGCTTATCGCTAGTCCCACATTGGCGTGGGGCGCCTTGGTAGTGGTGGATGGTCGTGGCGTTTGGGGAGTGCTCGACTTGGCACTGCCCACCGAACTCGACGGAGTTAATGTCCAGTCATCCGAGCGCAGCAACTCATATTCCTCGCATTCGGAGATGGTTCGGGGTTTTACCTCCCACACGAGGTCTGAAGCGGATTTTTGGGTTGCGTCCATGTTCATAAACGCCCGCGTTGCTCGACGAGGCGAGCGCGGTGGGCCCGAGGGGTTTGGGGCTTTGAAGAGAGTCGACCGTTGCTTCGCCCATAAGCCACGGCAAGGCAGTTCCGACCCAGGGTTGCCCGGCTCTGGGAAGGCTCCGTTCAAACACAGCTGGATTTGCCCTTCAGCTGCGAACCTTATAGTCAAGGGGCACGGGTCCCTTCACACTCTTGACTTGAGGGGAGGCCTTTTCGAGACTTGCCCGGGTCTTGGGGTGGGATGGGAGTCATAGGATTAAATGGTAAGGGAGACACGGGGGTTTGCCGCTCGCATTAGCCGTACTGTAGTACGTTTCCAGGAGGTACCGCGCTGAGAACCTTCTCCGAGGAGAAGGTGGTGTCAATCAATCTGATATCCACCTACGAGTCGACTTGATGCTACAGTTTGCCAAGGAATATACATCAGCAGAGACTCCGCTGATCTTGCCTTGGTCTGATGCACCCTTACCACCCCAGTGAAGCATAGACATAAATAAAATTGCAAGGAACCACCAGGTTCTGCACCGACACATTTGTATATCTTTTTATATTAATCATAGAATTAAGTACATGTATTAGTAGGCTCTAAGTTAGTCTGTTAGGAGGGAGAAATGTCTCTGAACCAACACGAAGCTCCGAGTAACGACGAGGGAGATTGGCAGCAGAGGAGCACGAAGCCTCCCTCTGCTGATCCGTTCCATGAGTTGGTTTTCGGCAGCCACAAAGATCAGACGTGTGCTCTGGAGTTGGACCCTGGGCCGCCATCAGGATAGGCGGACCCAGTAGCGCGGCGGAAGCAGGGCACATGGGAATATTCAAGACAATAAAGAGAATAAAAGCAAGGTATTTTTAGCCGGGATTAACCAGGGACACAAAGAAGTTCGTGTGGGCATGCGACAGTTGCCAGAAATACAAGGTCTCGCAACAGAAAGCAGCCGGAAAAATGCTAACGCAAGTAGCGGAAGCACCATGGGAGACAGTATGTGTCGACTTTGTGGGGCCATTACCACGCACGACACATGGAAACTCGGTGTTGCTGGTGATGATCAACAAATACTCAAGGTGTGTGGAGTTGGCGGCAATTCGGCAAGCAACGGCGGAGGCATTCCTAAAGTCGTTTCGGGAGCGGATACAACGGGGTCCAGTTCACGGGAAGGAAGACAAAACAGGCGATGGAACGATGGGGTATAAAACATCAATTCACGGCATTCTATACACCGCTGGAAAACCCGACAGAACGAGCGAACGGAACAATCAAAACAATGATTGCCCAGATAACAGGAGAGAACCAAACGAAATGGGACGCAAAGCTAGCGCCAAAGTATGACGGCCCATGGAGAATAGTGGAATTCATCTCACCCGTAATAGTGACGTTGAAAAACAATTAAACCCGAAAAATAAAGCAGGCACAAATTGGAGACACGAAACCGTACGTAGAATTATCGCCCGAGCCCAACCACGATACATCGATGCACACTGGAGACAATCACGATACATCGATAAACATTACAGACAATCACGATACTTCGATACACGCTAGAGACGACCACGATACATCGACACACGTGGGAAGAGGACACGATACATCGATACATAGGAGCCTGTATATAAATATAGTACACGTGGCGACTCAACGAGATATACTAATGAAATTTGTGTTCTCGTTACAGAAAAAATGGGAAAGTTTGAGGAGAGCGCAGCGACTTTCATGCGGCGGCAAGTGGCGGCAGCAGCAGCGGTGACCCGGCAGCAGCAATCCCTGGAGCAGGGAGAAAGAGGACGGAGCCAGCGAGGATGGGCAGGAAGGTGGTCGCAGCACCGGCGGAGGCCAAGAAAAACGTGGTGGCAGCAGGAGCAGCGAGCCACGTAGAAGCGGGCAGGCGGCGAGTGGCCAATGTCCGGCTGCAGGATGGGATCGCAGGGCAGGGGACGACCACCTCGGGAGGGACGGCACCCGCTCAACCGAGTGCAGTCAGGTCCTTGGTGGCATGCCCGAAGATGCCCAGGCAGGCGCCGGTAACGCAGCAAGAGGAGGAAGGCCACCGCCGCTAGTACCACGGCCAGACACTCCGGACCGGGAAGTACTTGAGCTGCACCCGGTGGAGCAGAACGAGATGAGATGATGAGATGAGAGTGTGACGCGTGCCGCGCACAAAAACCTGTACATAGAATAAAAGAGAGATAAATGAAGTTGAAAACAATAGAAAGATTGGAATAAATAAAGGGAATAAATAGAGGAAGGAGGAAAGAAGAGAGAGATTTGAATTAAATGTGCGCGCGCGCCAAGAAAGGGCCACACTAACGGCCAGGGGCACACTGGGCCGCTGGCCATAGGAAATCACTTAGCAGCTGACTGCGATCGGGAGCGGTAAGCCTCTAGTACCACACTCCTAGTAGTCAGCAGCCAAAGCGACCCGAATCTTTGGACTTGGGTTGCAATACATTCCCAGTCGGACTTTTCTGTAGGAAATCTATATGGTTTTCGAACCGAAAAGCTCATGGGGTTGTACCCTACCGTTCATGTAAAGTTCTCATTCGCTTTTATACATGGGCGGCCGGGGTAATTTATGATGCCGACGTCGCTGCTCGTCTCGCTGTGAAATTCACGTGTAACGCTCATTGGGGGTAATTCATGGAGGAATTCAAATTAAAAAAAAGAAAAAATTTTCGGCTGGACTGGGGTTCGAACTCTGCGGTTCTCAGTCCAGCCGCATACACACCGCGCTACGTTGCCAATTAAGGGTGCAATGCCGATATGCAGATGGATGCATATTGCTATATCATTAGCGCGCTGCTTATAAACTGCTTGCTAACTGCTTAGTTAAGGGAAAAGTAGATTTCAGTTTCGGGAAATAAAAATAAAATCTCATACACGCTGCTGGCAGCTTTTCATGATGAGCAGCTCACAGCATGAAGCGAAGTCCGACTGGGTTGTCGAAAGACTTACGAGTCCGCCCGCATTCTGACGACTTACGAGTCCGCCCGCCCTCTCTCTCTGAGGACTTCCGAGTCCGCCCGCTCTCTCTCCCGCACGCCGAAGACTTTGGAGTCCCCCGCGAATTCTCTCTCTGAAGACTTTCGAGTCCGACTGCCAACGAACCCCGGCCCGAACTGACCCGTCGGGGCGTTCAGAAGAACCGACGTCCAAGCAGCAGCGTACCCGAGATCCACCTATCCAACTCTGTAGAAAGAAACATTGAATAAACAACTAAACCTACTTAAGTCAACGAATTCTGTTCTTACTGGGAATCGGGGAACCTCTCTTACAGCTACCACTCGGACTACTAGGCGGACTCTGGCCGTCCCTGAGCTATCTGCGGAACTGGGCGGCAGACCGTCACAAATTAGAAGGAGGAACCCTCCATCAACACCAGGGAAGCATCCGAGCCGCCATTACCATGGAGGCACGAAGATTCGTTTTCATCCTGGACACCGGAGCTCGCCACAGCTTCATCAGTGAAGATCTGGCCAAAAAACTGGACAATCAATACAATACGGACACAGGTCAAGCTCGCCGACGGGACATAGCGGTAGTTGACGAGAGCGCTAGCCACCATCATCCACTGCGGGAATTGTAGTACGCCAACCATCCTACTGGTGATGACGGACGTTCTGGACGATGTGCTTCTGGGGATGGATTTTCTGTGCGGAATCGGAGCCACCATCCAGTGTGGGGGACAGACCCTCAGCTTTATGCAGGATGAGCATCCAAAGCCGTCATGGGCACGGACACGGAGGACAGGAGATGTCTCAGGGCCACGCTCTGAAAAGCAAGGAATATCACAGGAAACACAGCAAGAATACAAGCAGAGCCACGCTCTGAACAGCGAGGAATATCAGAGGAAACAAAGCGAGGCATATCAGAGGAAATAAAGTGGGAATATCACAGAAAACACAGCAAGAAATACAAGAAGAGCCACGCTCGGAACAGCGAGTAATATCACAGTAAACACATCGAGGAACATTAACCGAAACACATCAGGAATCACCTGACACGGTTACCCAGGAGGGGCCGACTAATACGCGAAGGCAACCACCGATCCCTGCCCCTCGGGCACAGATTTGGAACTCACGCATGGAAACAGCCCCGGATACGGAGGTACCAACGACTAGCAGAACAACAAGCTGGAGCCATGTTCTGCCTGTGGCTGACGCCACCGCCGTGCAGCGGAACCCATTTCGCACCTCCAAGAAGCGTGTCCACTTCCAGGATCACGCCAAGGAAACGCCGGAGCAGAACGCACCCCTCTGCTGCACCATCGACTCTGTAAACCATGCATCCGAGGAACCCGAGGAACTCCTAGAACAGGAATTGGAAAAATTTGAAACTCAGTCCGGAGTATCCCACATCGCGGAACACAGGATCATCATGCGCAACGGAATCCGGCCATGAGAGCCGTGATTAATAGGCCAATAGACAGGCTTCTTAGGGATGGCCGCATCGAGCCGTCTAAGAGCCCGCACAGTGCCCCCATCGTGATCGCGGCCAAGAAGAATGGTAATGCTCGGAGGTGCATAGACTACAGGCAGCTTTGTATCGGATGCATACCCGCTGCCAAGGATCCACCAAATCTTGGAGAGACTACGAAATGCCAAGTTCATCTCAAGGTTGGATTCGAAAAATGGTTATTGGCAAATCCCGGTGGCTCAGGAGAGCCGGGAATGCACAGCCTTCACGATCCCTCGTCGAGGTTTATTCCATTGGCGAGTTATGCCATTTGGTCTTCACTCGGCCCCAGCAACATTCCAGAGAGCATTGGACACGGTTATCGGTCCAGACATGGAAGCACAGGCGTTCGCTTACCTGGGTCGTCATCGGGTCGACATTGGAGGAGCACGTGGCAAACCTTCGAGAAGTGTTTCGCTGACTACGCCAAGCCAAATTACAGCTGAGTGATAAATGACATTCAACGGTATATCGCCTACTTGGGACACGTGATCAGCGAGGAAGGAATCCATACGGACCCGAGAAGGTAGCCGCGATCCGCGAGCTACAGCCGCCGACTTGCCTGAAGGAGCATCGGAGATGCCTGGGTATTGCTTCCTGATATCGTCGATTTGTTCCCAACTTCGCCGATGTTTCGGACAGAAATTTGTACTACAGACGGCCGCCAGCGAATACGGCATCAGAGCCGTGCTCACACAAACCATCGAGGGACGATATTATTGGCCCGGGCTTTTCCACGACGTCGCCCGCTACGTACGCCACTGCCTGAGTTGCCAACGATACAAGG
>VNJN01008269.1:0-85529 GCA_008042485.1 Drosophila mayri
GCGCATTTCACAGAGCCAGCAGCAGCTGCTCGGGGGAAAAGCTGGGAAAATACTTGTGTACCAGAGATAGATCTGCACTCTGTGTCTTGACACCAAATCGAAATGAAATCTGCAAGTAAAGGAGGGAAGGGAAAACGTGCGACAGTTTCCCCCGGCTATTTATATAGAATGGCTATATCTTCCAACTTGTTTGCGCATTTTTGCACTGTCTTAGTTTTGCATATGCAAACAGCTTTGTGCTCTCTGTGTTGTGAGGAGCGATGGCTTGTTTCGGAGTATGCAAATCAGTTTATAAATAAATTTTGCAAAGTCTCGGGGAAAACGGTGAGCATCTTTTAGCGAATTCCCGGAGGGAAAGGGGAGCACCAGCATCAGCATTTGCTGAAACGATTTAGAAATATGTCAAGTGGTACTGCAACGGCTCACTAATCGATTAATTTAATGAAGTCAGGGGATGTTTGAACAAATTTTAAACTAGGAGAGCAATCACATATTAAAAGATTCAAATAAAGAAAAATTAATAATGTAAACTGAAAAGTATAACTTTATTTATAGTGTCACAAGACCCATCGATTTTATGACACATACCAAACATAAAGTTTTTATAAATATGTATCTGTAAATTAGAAATAAACCTTAAGTGATGGAATTTTATAATTAATTATATAATTATAATTATATTATTATAATTATATTATTATAATTATATTATTATAATTATATTATTATAATTATATTATTATAATTATAATTTTATTATCATAATTTTTAAATGAATATAAAATTTTATAAATACTACACTATTTTTATACCTTTGCAGGGCATTATAATTGCAACGCAGTATAGGCGTTTCCGACCCAAAAAACCCTATATGTATATTCTTAATAATAATTAATAGGAGAAATGTTATAATTATCTTCTGAATTTGAAAAATCATATATTGGCCAAAAATGCACAAAATTAAATTCTAAAATCGTAAGTGCTACTAAAGCGCCATCTGGTGGTCACAGTTTAAACTACAGCGATCGAAGAGAGAGACGGAAAGAGCTTAGAACGGGCAAATCCATCGTGCTCTTTTCCTCTCTTTCCCCTCGCCCACCAGCCGTAGTTCAAAGTATGGCCGCTTGGTGGCGTTTTCGGTCTGACGACCCTTTCAAACTATCTTTAGAAATACGCTTTATCACGGGAAGGAGTCTTATTCGACCCCATAACCCTTATATGTTGTTGAACAGAATTTATGGGAGAATCAATCTTACCAGGTTTTGAAATTATAATTGGAAAATTGTAGATTTGAAAAATCATAATTTGGCCAAAAATACACCAATTTCAATGTTTGTTTCTGTTTTCTTAGCCATGTTCTAAACAACAATTTTTTTTTTTAATTTTTCTCAAGTTATTAAAAATTAAAAAAAAAATGTTAACCTTAAATTTGGCTTGCACGTTTATTGAGGGGAAAAAACCTAACACATTAATGCTTTCCGAATTTAATTTCAGTTATTTATGGCCAAAATATGATTTTTCAAATTGGGAATTGGCCATTTATAATTTCGAAACCTGGCTAGATCGGTTCTGCCATTATTTCCATTATTTCGGTTTTAAATTGTTGATTAAATTTGCAATCTGCAAGGGTATATAAACTTCGGCGAACCGAAGTTAGCTTCCTTTTTTGTTGTGTCAGAACACCCTTTGATCTGTGGACTAAATTTATTATCTGAAAATATATTCAAACTTTACAAACATAAATGTAGGCAAACCGCAAAGGTCAATCATGAACTTTTTAAAGAAATATCTATTTTAGTATTTCGTATTTTGCTGACTGATCTAACTTCAACGGTTGCTGATGTTATCACATAAAAATTATTACATTTTAAGAGTTTGTTTCTGAATTAAAAATTTTAGTGGCAATTACTAAATCAACTTCCAAATGGATTTACAATTTTGCAGTTTCTAAGCCTAGAAATAAATTAAAAACTTGGTAGATTCAAGGCTTAAATTCCCTCAAAGATTCCCAACTTATATTCCTTCTTTCTTATATATCAACTGCAAGTGTCCTTTTCTCGAGAAAATCTCGATGCCACAACAAGTTACAAAGTCATTTGGCAGCCCAATTCCATGGCCTTGGCAATCAGTATCTCAACCAATTTCGCTCGCATGTCGCCAACTAAGTAAATTCCTTTGGCTTTGCGTTAGTTTTGGCCTTTTTTTGTCGTCCTATTTCGTCCTTCGTCTGCGACTGCCATAAAAATCAGATTGAGCCAGAGCCGCGACGTTTTCCACAGATTTTGTGTCGCATAAAAATGGCAATCGACGAAAGCTGTGGCTGTATCTAGGAGATACTAACACTGTATCCCCTCCGTATCCATAGCCAGCCATTTAACGTTGAGATAAAATTTACATTTTAACCAAAGCACAAGCTTAAAGGCAGGTGGACAGGGTAGAAAGGTGGAGGCAGGGCCAGGAGCAGGAGCAGGATCATTTAAAGACCAGTGCCGAAATTGGTTTTCGCTATTCGCAAGCTCATGGTATTTGCCCTAAACAAGGGTATTATGGTTAAGTACGGGTAGTTTGTCCTTGGAAATATTAAGTATCACATTAATGGTATGAAAAAAAATTAGCATAGAAAAGGTCTTCTGATATTAACTAGAAATTTTACTTCAGAAAAACATGGAACAAAGCTGAAAAATTCCCCCACAACTCTGGAAAAAGAGTCTATAGCTTGCCAAAAATAATCAAAAAGTTGTAATGATAAATAAACAAAGTGTATTTCTATCTGCGACTTGAGGCTGCTTTCCCTTATAGTTTGTTTTTCGGTTTGCTGGCAGCATTTTCCTTTTGGCTTTCAGTTGCTTTTCCGTGGGACAAAAGTGAGTGTCTGGTCCATGTGGCAGTGTTTTGTTTTGTTTGGATTTTGCTCCCTGACCGCCTTTGGGCATATTCAATTTTCTTTATTATACATATTTCGCCCGTTGCGTTTTCCTTTCCCTTTTTCTCCGCCCCACGCCCACGCCCATCCTCCTGCCCCCACCCCCAAGCTGTGGGCTGGGACATACTCCCGGCGAGCTTTCAATTTTTATGACTTCTGGTTCATTTTTACTGCGTTGGCGGTCCCAGTGTCTCGTGTTACCCCGATAAACGTTGCAAGTTTCCCGGCCATTTGCCCCGATCTCCCACAGACATTTTCCCCTGAGCTCTTTTGAGTCTGTTTTATGCCCCGCCATGGCTTTTTTGTTGCGTCCTCAATGTAATGTTTATTGCTGTGTACTTTTATTCCAAGCTGAAGCCCAAGCCCAGGCCCAGGCCCCCCTCCAGCTCCAAGCCAAAGTTCTATTGATTGAATGAAGAGAGGTCCTTCAGGAGTCGTAGCTCGTCTTTTCATCTCAGTCTCTGTTGTGACGCCATGTTTTCCTGGCAAAAGAACCTTGTTTAAGCCAAGTCTGATAGCAGGTAGGAGTTGGAGGTTCTATTAATGTTTCATGTTAATGCCTCTGATTGACTGTTTTGTCAGTTCATTGGTGTGACATTTTCCCTCAATTTGACAGCCTTTATGGGCTTTTGTTTGGTAATTTTTGTTGGGGCAGAGGAATATAAACCTATATTTTTTATTTTTCTACATAGTTATTTTTGCATAGTTTTTCTTTAAATTGTTTTTAATTTCTTATCTTCTGATGAATATTTCTAAGGCGGATTTTCTCTGGCAGTTGTTCATCTTCAATCTAAGTGTTTATTTATATTTTGAGTTCTCTTCTTGCTTATGTTTTTTTTTTAATGTTTATTGTGCTGCCATTGGGCAGCTTAAAATTTTAAATAAAATCCTTGAAAATATCTAGCATTTGCCACATTGTTTTTTGTAGTTTTTCCATAAGAGGGATTACTATTTGGTCTTTATTTTTATCCAGTCAGGGTAAGTAAGTGCTCTAGAGCTCTGAAGAATATAGCAAGAAATATGTTGAATTAAATTCAGACTAAAATGCGCACAAAATTCCGAAACCGAAGTGATTCAGTGAAATTGTAAGTTTAAAAAAATCAAATAATTAAGAATGGGAGAACGTATGATATATATTATATATTTTGTATTTCTGCTAAATAAATTAAACAAGTTTTTTTTTATCAGCAAAGAGTTCTAGATTTCCCCTCTCATGTAACTTCTTCATGTTTCATTTAAAAAAATCCTATATTTTCCTTAGTTTCCCCTCACTTTTTATGCATTCTCATCAGCATCTGTAGCAGAAACTAAATAAAAACAGTGCTTTAATATTTGCTCTTAATTAAATTCGAGTCCTCTCGAGCGGAAAGCCAAGCAAGCACACAAAAAAATATCGTAAAATAGAATGAGACTACGAATATCTTGCCGAAAGCTGCCACTGAGCTAACGATGGGGAGGAAATGGTATCTTTTTCCCTCTCTCTGGTAAAAACCCACTTAATCCAATTTAAGAATGCAACCACTTGAGTGCATACACACACTTACACACACACTCCTGAGACTCTGGGCTCTGGCAACATTTACACTTTTCTGGCTTAAAGAATGCCTTCTATCCCTGCAAAGCCATTAAATTGCCAGCCAATGCCTATTAGTTTAACAGAAAAATAAAGGCAGCCAGAGGAGGTATAAAAAATATTATTAAAAAAAAAAAAAAACAGAAAAATGCCAAAAAATTACTCTTGTAAAATATTAGCAGCCACTGAAAAGAGGACCTTAAACTGGAACGTATGCATATGTGGGCGGCTTTTCTTTTCGTTTCGTTTCGTTTCCCGTTTTCTTCTCACATTTTCCACTCATAAATTAGAGGCAATTTCTTTCTGTTTTCTGGTTATTTTATAACATTTCTCTGGACCCGGATAATGGCACACAAACACACACACACACAAGACAGAAGGACAAAACATATCTACATATATTTTGCATGTTGGGAACCCATGGCCCCGCCCCTCTCTTATCATCAAGGGATGTCAGAGGGCACACCCGCTGCTTCCATTGTCCTGGGAGAGGGAGGGGCTGGGTTCTCTCGCATGAAATTTATATATTGGGTCATTAGGTTTGTAATAATTTGTTGGGGCCACATGTAAAATGGCCCAGTAGTTGCTTATTGGCATCATTGTTATGCGAACTTAATGGGCCAATTGGGGCAGTAGCTGTGTGTGTGTGTGTGGGGCATCCCCCAGCGACCTATTAAAGTGAAATTTCGTTTTAATTAAGTTTCGGACTGTCCGAAAATAGGCGTCATGCATTTTTAATGCTTCGCTTCGGCTCAATTAGCAATCCGGAGCCTCGAAACTATGCAGCACACAACTTTGGGCAATGCATTTTTGATAAGTTCTCTAGGAAAATCCAGGCTCTCTCTTCCTTTCGGCAGTTAGCTAAACAATTTTCCAATTAAATCATTGCTCTGACGCCAGAAAGTATGCCCAACTATTTGGCGCCCAAAATATTCAATAGTCTCTTCTGTGAGAAGGAGAAAATCCCGTTCCACCGGGAAGTGCCAAAACTACACTTAATTAAGTTTGTGGCGGAACTGAAAATGCGGAGGGAAATTGAATTTTCAACTTTGACTTCGATTTTTGTTTTGCTCCGGCCTGGTTTTCGGGGTTTCTGTTTCTGGTTTTCTGGTTAATTCGCATGCTAATTCCCACCCGAAAAGTGGCCAATAAAATTGGGGCCAACTGATGTCCATGTCCTGGTTTTCCAGCTCCAGATTCAGGTCTTCTCCGCCGGCTGTTTTCCGCTGGTCTCAGCACAAAATTTGTGCCGAGCGGAAATGTCTCAGTTTCGGTGCGTAATTTTCCAGCACACACACGCTCCCTGATCTGTGTGTGAGTGTCTCTTCCTTTTGCTATTTACGTTCACATGTCCGTGAGCACATGACCTCCATATAAAATAAATTACTTTAGTTATCTAAATGCTGTGCATGTGTGTGCGCACGCGTTTGTTGTGAGAGAGTGTGTGTCCTGAGTGTGTGCTTTCCTTTGCTTTCCCTTCTCAGTTTTCCTCACTTGGCATTCGTGGGTCCTTAATTTTTTTTCCTTTAGCTCAAATTCTGGGAATACCCTGCAAGGAATGGCCTGTCAACTATTAATTTTTAGGGATTCAAAATCAGGGGTTTGGGGGTTTCTTTATACGTTTTATAGATTGATTAAAAAATAAATAAATAAATAACTTTTGAGCATAATAATTAAATAATAATTTGAGCAAATAATTATTAATAATTAAATTAAATTGACTTAGATCTCTAAATCCGTTCGGTTAAACCATATATTGTCCTTTTTCAAGATCCTGAAGCTTAAAATATTCCGATCCTTATATTTGTTTTACTTCAAAACTTAAATTTATGCAGTTTTCTTTATATTTATTCTTTTTCTTTTCAATATTATATTTTATTCATTATTTACGATTCTAAAATATATATTTTATATTTTTTTATGATAAATATTATATTTTTGAAACAGCAGATTTCTTTCATATTTACATTAGAAAATACCTGAACCATTCAACAAAAATTTCCCTGGAAAGTCTCTTAAATATTTAAATATTTATTGATTGTTATAAACTCGAAGGAAATAAAACAACAACTTTTCAAGCTTAATTTGGCATGGAAAATCGAAATAATATTACAATTTTTAAGTCAGTAAAATATCTCTGTAAAATCTGTTAAATATTTGAATATTTATAGACTATTAAAAACTCATATAAGAAAAATAAAACCTAAACTTTTCAGTCTAATTTTCATATATTTCCATATATTTTTCTACTTTTTATACAATCAAAAAAAGAGCATCCCGTTTTTGTCTTTATAAATTCCTCCCTTTTGTAATTTCTTGGGTATTCTGTTCGTCCTTCGTCCTTCTCCGGGCTGGTGGTCCTTTTTTTTCTTGTTGTTGTTGTTGCTTTTAGCCAAACAAATGATAACAATAAATTACACTCTCGAGATTTGGACGAGCTTAAGTATGAAGTGCAGCCAGTCGATGTCGATGCGCTGGTCCAAAATAATGAAGGGAGGCGATGGGGATGGGCTAGGGGCGAAGGACGAAGGACGCTGGCAGGGACGAGAAGAATGGGGGGCGTGGCAGATTCGGGTTTCGTTAGATGCCACATCAAGTGGCAAACGCACTGGGGGAATATATTTTTTTTGTGCCTTTTTCTTTCTGCCAGACGTTGGGTATTCTTTTGCTTTCTTTTTTTCGGGGGCAGCAAAAATAAATGTTCTAATTTAGCGACTCAATTTGTGTAGTAAATTTATCAAAGGGCGTCCAGCCATTGTGTGTGCCACGCCCACTCGGCAGTGCTGAGTCCGGAGTCCAGAAACACTCACACATAGACACTGGCCAGCAGCACTCGTGTTACATTTCAGTTGCCATTTATAAAGGCGGCTGTCGTTTACCTGCCCAACCGAATGAGCGTGTGTGTCTGTTATTTGTATATTAATTTTTGGTCTGTTGCGGTCAGCAGGTGATAAATCTACGGAGGTGATAATAAGTGCCATTGGCAGCGATTTGTTTAGTTTTTATTGCACACATTGTGAGAGGCGGAGCTCGCTACTTAAGTGTGATGAGATGCCGGAAAGCCATAAAGTTCTGGCCAAAGGAGCTCAAATTAAATGGGTTCTGCAATGATTTCACTTTGCTTTCGGGGGATATAAACCATAGAATATAAATGTACATATCTCCCATCTTAGGGACAATGGGTGCAAACTCTTAGCCCACTTAAGCCGCAGCTGAGAAAACAGCTCCAGAGCTCAGAAAACTTTCAAGACAACAGCTCGCTGGGCTTTAATGTGGCGAAAAATCAACAGCAGCTAAAAGTTTATTTCAAAACTTCGCCACCAATATATGAGGAA
Organism: Drosophila mayri; assembly: GCA_008042485.1. NCBI lineage: Eukaryota > Metazoa > Arthropoda > Insecta > Diptera > Drosophilidae > Drosophila > Drosophila mayri. The sequence goes on from VNJN01008269.1 coordinate 7,832, forward strand.
ATATATATGTATGTATATACATATAACAAAAATAAAGCTGAGAAAATTGTGGGAAAATGAGGTGCCCAGCTACTGGAAATGCGCTCGCTCAACAAGTGCACTTGGCCGCTGCTTAGCGCCTATTTGGCCGACTTTAAACATTTTTATGGCATTTTTTACGGTCATAAAAAGCGAAACAGTGCCCAGGAACGGCCTCAATAAAAGTTTTGTTTTGTGCGTTAATATTATTATGGCATTACGACAGGACCACTTGGGCCTGGTCCTGGGTCTGACCACCACCACCACAACGATGACGACGACGACTGCACCTCAAGTTGTGCTTCATTATGTGGATGGGCTTTTGAGTTGGACTCGGCGGGAGTTGGGTTCTTGGAGAAAAACTAAACTTTCATTTTATAGCCAGCAAAGTTGGGTCAGCACTTACTGTTCTCAGGGATTATAAATATGCAAAAGGGAACCCGGAGACGAGCTGAGCCGAGCCGCTTTTGGAGGTTTATAAATGCGTTTGCGTTTAGTTATTCTCTTTTTATTATGGCTTGAAGATGTTTTTTAACAATATGTTTCTGGGGTTCTTAATATTATTTATATTCCAGCAATGAAAGAGTGCGGCATATGCTTAAACAAAACCCCCTTAAAAAGGTTTCAAACTTAACATAAAGATTATCTGTAATCCATCCCGTCCTGTGTCCTGTATTTTCTTTATATTTATCCGTTTTGCCTTACTTCAACATTATTTTAGGTTTGTGATATTATTTCTATCCTAGCAATTGAATATAAACCCTTATAAGTCTGCCCAACTTGGCCTAAACGCTAAGATTATCTGTAAGTCATTGCAAGCGATGTTTTACGACTGATGAAGTCCTGTGATTGCCTGCTAAATCTTCCTTCAGTTTTATCCTGATTCCAGAGCAATCTGCGAAGTGAAGTCCACTGAATTTTTCTGGTTTCACACACTATTAGGAATGCCCCAAAGTGCCATAATTTTTTTTATCCGCTATTCGCTGGCACTGATTTGCGCAGCGGCTCGTAAACTTGGCTGAGCTAATAAACTTTCGCATGGACGACGGGTAACTGGGTCAGTTGCAGGGTCCTGTAACTACTATATATATATATATATATATCTATATATACATATATATAAGTGTAGAGGTTGGGCTTCTTTAGAGGCGCCCAGTTTCCTGGCTCATTGTTCGCGCATATCAATGGGCATTGGGAAAACGCATTTTCGGCGAAGGAAAATCGTTGCTGCTGCTGCCGCTGCTGGCCTCTGCTCATTGTTTCTCCTGGCTGCCTTCTCGATTTTTGCTCCATGGATAAAATATTATTTTTATTTGCTTCGCTGAGCTGCATGTGCAGCATCAGCGCGCTGGCCCGGTCGCCCTCGAAAGGAAACTGCTGACTTCACCTTGATGCATGTGCTTTTCATACCAATCCCCCGCCACACTCAAACACACACACACACACACACGTCAGGAGTTTTTCCTCAATTTTTTCGTGTTTCCTTTTTGGCAACGTTGGCAAAACACTTCCCGTACTCCGACCGAAATCAATATGCTTTCGACGCCAGTTCTTGGCAAGTTAGCAAACTGCCACAGTTGCAGCTTCCCTCGGCTCGCTGCCGCTTTTCCTGGTCTCTTCTCACACACCGCTTTTCCGACCTACTTGCTGCTGAAGCGAATTTTCTTGTCATATTTTCAATTTGTGTCGCTTCGCATTGGTTTGCAGCGGGGTAAGGTGACTGGCGGTAGAGGTGTCAGGATTCTGGGTCTGCTGCTTTATGGCCCCGGTTGACAATTGCAATAAAAATGTTGCCAGGGATTATAACAAGCGTATAATGTCAGGCCACGCCCACTCCTCAGTGGAGGTCAGTGGGCGAGCGGTGCAGCATCGCAGCATCGAGTTTCACCTGCCAAACCATTGAGCGTTTTTCCGACTTTCCCTGCTCTGCTATGTTTCGGCTTTCCTTTCTCGCTTTGCCATGTCATGTGCAAAATGTCAATTGTGCTTAAGGGCAAAGGTATTTGATTTCAGTTTTAGTGTTTGCGGGGTTCAATCTCAGCCCTTCGTTCTCTCCTCTCCTCTCCTCTCCTCTCCCCTCGCCCCCATTGTTAAGCGTTGATGCATGAGATTTCCTTCGAGCTCCCAGCTTTGTTTGCATCCTTCTTCTCTGAAAAAGTATCTTTTGGATGCCAGTTGCCCGATGAGAGGGGGTTTCGGATTAAAATCTCTGTTTACATACAGCAAATTGTGTATTTTTGGGAGCTGTGTTTGAGCTACACGAAAGCAAACACGGAATGAAACAGGAAATTGTGCTATGAGACTCGGGGAAATAATTACGAAATTTAATATTATTATATTATATTTACTAATTTTTATTTATGAAGGCCCCAGGCTTACGCTTAGTTAATGTTTTAACTATGCACACTTTTCCTTCTGGTTTCATTTTCCTTTGCTTCCCGGAACTCTGGATATCGGCTTCTAAAGGATAATATAATAGAGTCCCCACGCGTTGACAGCCTTGCAGAAAAAAAAAACGAAATGAGGGAAAACTCAGCCGGCGGATAATAAACAGCTCATAGCTAAATGAACTTTTTTTCCTGTTCTTGTTCTGTCAGCAGCGAAATGAGGAAAAATTCCAAGAGCTTTGCGTTTTGGCCAAATGAAGGCCGCTTGTATTTCCCGGCAATGAACAGCAGCAGCAAAACAGCAAAAAAAAAAAAAAAAAGAATTTAACAAGCCACGCACAAAATTAGAAACGTGCGTGGAGCACAGACCGCAGGGGGTGGCCTTTAGGGGTGGGGTCCAGAGGGGCTCCGGGGGGAACCTGGGGGCCGACAGACAACTGAGCGCCATGTTTAGACCGGCCAATACAATTACGACGCCCATAACCCTTTCGGCGTGTAATACGCACGTAGTGACCAACCACCACCACCACCGCCGCCGCTTTTCCCCATTTTCCCCTCTGGGTTAGCCCCACATTCTACACCCCCCTCCCCCAGTTTGCCCCCCTTCCGGCGCGCCAAACACACACAATACGTGGTCAAATAAATTGACGCCAGCGACGACGCACCACAGAATTCAATTACACGTACAACTCTTGTTGTTGCCGCTCGCGCCGTCCGTGTTTTTCCGTTTTTCCGGCGAATATTGAGTCCGGCATTTGACGCCGGCAATCCGTCCGGCTATTGGTTCGAGATTCGGATTCATGATTTTGATTTTTTTTTTTTTTTTTTGCAGTAGCTCCAAAGCGGCCAAACCCCAATCCGAAATCTCAAGTTGGGCTCGCCCCTTGAAGTTCAACCGACCAACTCAATTTAACCCGTGCTGGATGTACAGTGCTGGTAAAATTACTAGCAGCGGGTATATACTTTATTTTTTCCATGTGTATTCAAAGGGAAAATAATCCTTAAAGATGTGTCTAAAATAATTCCTAAAGTCTGTCACTGCGAAGATTTTTAAACATTCTACGAATCCTACAAAATTAAAAATCAAAATAAATCTGATTAACCTTAAATTCTTTACTTTAAGAATTTCATTACAAACTTTTAGATACATTTTTAAACGTTTTAAAAACCTTGTTGTTTTCTAGAAAACCGTAAATATTTTTTTAAAGAGTTTTCGGAGGCAGGATTCCCACTTTCGAGAAGTATTATAAGAATTCCTAAAACTCTTAAGAATTTCAATAGGAAAACATGGAAATTGCTTTTTTATTCCTAAGCAAATTATTTAATTGAATTCATAAATTTAAGATTATGTTCGAGTTTTGGTAATGTTATGATTTGTAACTTGTTTGGAAATTGTTGCACTTTTCCACGACATTTAATGTAATTTTTTAGTGGAAAAATGGTTCCATTTATTTATTTTTGCTTAAACAAAGATATAATAAGCTCTTCAAATTAATGATTATTTAATATTATTTTTAATTATTATTTTAAACATAAAACCTTATTATCTTTCAATCTCAAAACCATTTTAAAAATATTTTGGAGAGTAAAGTTAATGTCTTCAGATGTTGTATATTATAATTTATATTTTTAAATGCATAAAATAATGTATAACATATACCCCAAGTAATATTATTACTTCAGTTAGCTTTAGACCTTCCAATCCAACCTTTGCTGTCTCTGCTGTGGGCGCATTGACCCCGGTAATGGGATTACAGCCAAATCAGTTTTAGCCAACTGCTTGCTCTTGTTGTTTGTGTACTGTATTTTGGGCTTTGTTTGGCCAGCAGCAGTGGGCAAATCCTGTTATTAATATTTTATGCGTTTCCTTCTATTGCTATTCTTTATCCCCTCAAAACGCCGAACGCTTAGTCCCGGGCTTACAGTCAGCAAAAGGGTTAGGACTCGGACCGGACCGGACCCAAAGCCCACACACTCGTGGGAGAACGCTTATGGAATCAGTGCATCCGCTTCAATTGCCACCGACTCCATTATCCAGTTAGACAGACACAAAAACACACTCGATTTTTCGAATTGTCTAGTCTAGTCCGGCAGCCCTCGAGGGGGAAAGTAGTTATAAATTTATTTATTATTATTTTTATTTCAACTATTCTTTTGTTCTGGCTTAGGCATTTGAGGGGAGTTTTGTGAAAACAATGTGTGAAAATTGGTAGATTATTTTATGTTGGGGGAAAATCTAACTCATGGCAAGTGCTTTACATGAGGGTTTCAACAGGGAAAAATGTTTCAATTAAAACTTAGAATCCTAAATAAAAAATATATTTAAAAGTCTAATAAATTTCAATAATATTAAAAAGGCTTCCCAAAAATATTTGTTTACTCAAAAATTAAAAGAAATGAATCACCGGTAACCAGAACCAATTTAAATAATTGATTTAAAAATTTTTTATTTGTGCAAACACTTCAGAAAGCAAATTATAAAGCTTCTTTTAAGTGCCAGAATTTCAAAGTATTTCTCTTTAAATATTTATTTATATCAAACAAAAGCCACAAACAGTTTTATACATATAGAATACATATTCCTGCATATGTATCCTTTTTAATTGGAATTACCAACAGAAAAGTTAATGCTATTTCGGGTATTTACTTCAATTTTAAGAGCAATTTTAATGTTTGCCGGGGCTTAAGTAAATTTACAGTGCGTAAGGGACACTGAGCTACATAAGTCTGTGGCCACCGCCCCCGGGCGTGTCATAAAACGATGCAGTAATAAAAAATAAAACATATATATATCATTTGCTGCCAAATAAAAATCTCTGCCACAGATGCCATTTTTGGGCCCGGGGCAACAATTCAATTTCATTTCAACGAAATACGAAATATTTTAATTGGAAAAACTACAATTGGTTATCTAAATAAATGTGCCACAGTGCCATAAAGTATGCGGCATGAAATTCTATATGTGGCCTTAACTACAAAGAACAATGAAGGCCAATTTATGTGAATTTTATTTGGGTTTTTCCAATTTTATAGCCAGCAATCAAAGGCGAATTATACGAGTCCGAAGGGGCGATGGAAGCGTGGCCAAACAATTGAGACCCCAGTACCCAGTGGGGGTTCCCCTCTCTCAGCCCAAAGCCAATGCAATTTAAATAGGAAACCAATTAAATTTAAACACAAAAAAAGGTAAACAATGGCGCACTGACCAAAACTTTTCACGAGAGAAGAGCAGCCATAGAAGTGCATTCAATTGCATTTGCGTGTCGCTTGATTTCGCCGTCATTTTGTTTACCTTCATTGTGTTTTCCCTTTTATTTTTCATTTCGTTGTTCTTTGTTTTGTGCTTTGACCGGACCTGGTCTTTGTTTTTGGGTTGTTTGCCATCGTGGCCAAAAGCGGAGCGAGTTGATTATATTCACAGTCGATGATGTGATTTGAATTTCCGCTTCCTTTCCTGACCTCCATCCGCTGGCAACATAAATTAATGGCTAAAAGGGCAGCCTCTATGCGCACTAGACTATAATTTCCATTTGGCAAAAGTATGCCAACAAACCAAAACACAGAAAGCCAAACAACACACACACATGCCAAAGCTATGAAAAAAATGGCAAATATGGCAAAACGAAGGCAAAAAGTTGGCACAAAAAAACAAGAAAAAACAAAAGGCGAGGCGAAAAAGTACTGAAATCGTTGTCGAGCCATTGCTAATGGAACATATTTGCGTTGAAAAGGGTTCCTCCCAGCCATGTCTCTCCCCATATGCGAGTGTGGCCCGAACTGTTGGCAAAACAATAACAAACAAAAAGGGTTGGGAGAGACCCACAAAAAACTATGCGTCGCATTCCGCATGAATAAGCTCGAGAGGGGGTAGCGGAAGCAGGGGCAGGGACCAGTATCCAAAGAATGGTTGAATATTTCGAGGCATTCATAAAAATGTCGCAAAAACAAAACGCAGCTGAAATAAAAAGAACTTTATGTGTCATTCATTCAAAACCATGTGAAAAGCATCAACAGCAGAAAACGGATTGTGGAGAGGATGAGGAGCAGTACGAATCCTGGCCCGGGTCCGGGTCCTGGTCCTGGTCCAAAGTAGCCGCTGCCGAGCGAGTTCAGCGACATAAAAAGAAAAAAAATTGTGTGACAACCAGGAATTCCCACGGCCGCAAAAAGGGGCAAAAGTGTGAACACACAGAACGCATTTCCGGTGGCAACATCACCCTCCTCCCCTCCCTGGCAGCCATTGTTATCCTAGCCCGTGACAATAGAATTTTTAATAAATTAAAAGTGTTTCTAGTCTGGACGGTTGTATTTTAATTTTCGAGTGTGTGCCATAATAAATTGATATTCCATTTGCATACGCATCTTTTTTTTTGTTTTGTTTGTTTGTGGTTGGTTTCAAGTGTTTTTGACCGAAAAATGTTTGCCATAAATAATATGTTAAAATACGTATGTCTGCTCCTGGCACTCGGCCCAGCAAAGGCCCCGAAAATGAATGGAAAATAATGAATTAGAGCCGCGGGTCTGTGTCACTTACAGAGCTCCATAGATTGAGGGGGGGCGCCCAGTAAATTTTCATATTTTAAATGGGTCAGCGCTCAAGTGGGGTGCAGTGGATTTTTTCTAAAAAAAAAATTAATTAAAAAATGGATTACAATATAGAAAGGATAGCTTAAAAAACAAGCTGTCAAACTGGGTCTCTAAAAGAGATTTAAATAAGCAAATAAAGTTTTAAATAAATTTTATTCTTTTCCCAATAGTATCTTCAAGTGAAAGCACTTTCTTAATCTCCAAGTCACCTGATTCCAAATTAGTTTTGTTAGCTTAGCTGGATTTATATTAACTGTGGCATATATCTTCATCAAGCTGTGTGCTAATGTATTTCAATTAAACCACTCATTGCTGCTGCAGCTGCAGCAGACCATCAAATGGCTTTATGCATCAACATTATTGCACTCTCGCACCGACATCAATATTTGTATAATTTTTAATGTTTTTGGGGGAAATCTCTCGCCCAGTGAAAATGGCCTGGCCATATAATTGGGTTTTTGGGAAAGTCGAAAGCAAATACAATTTGTCTTATGCAAACAACAAACAAACAAACAAACAAACAAGCGAGCGAGCGAGTGAACGGCTGCGCTGTGCAATTGCAACAAAAACAACGGTGGGCAAACAACGCGTCGTATGCGCAATCAGCGACAGCATTTATTTAAATATTAAAATCAACGCGTTGCCAACGAAAACTATGACATCAAAATAAATGCGAACTCACGTGTGTTTGTTCGCCGTCAGTGGGGGTAGGGGTGTGGGGTGTGTGCGGGTATTATGTGCTATTCATACGACGAATTCACGCCATTTTCAACACGTGATTTTCACACCGCACACATACACTTGCCCACCGAATGTTGTTGCATACATTGAGGCGCTTAATTAATCATTTAAGCCCTCTGCTCGGGGCCCTAGAATCACGAAAAAAGCCATGACGGCGACAACAAACGCAAATTGCCGAAAGAGCTGTCAATGCTCGCTTGCTCGTTTGTTGTTAACGTTGATTACAAAAATATATCAATAAATAAACAAGAAAGGAAGCTAACTTTGGTTCGCCGAAGTTTATATACCCTTGCAGATTGCAAATTCAAATGAATACCTATTTTCTCGCTCTATTAGGTTTCGTTTATTGCATACAGAATGCATACATATGTATGTGTTAGTGGGATTTGTAATGTATGTATGTGTTTACGAAGGCGAACGCTGCGTTAACAATTTAAGTCTTCGATCGAGAGGCCGCGGGCTCGAGCCCCCGCACAGCCGATTTTACAAAAATTTTTTTTTTTTATGAAGTTTACTTTTTTTTTTAAATTTTTAATTAATATTATACTTAATTTTTGCTTTTAGTTGTCCAAACAACCTTAAAATTGAACCCACTAACATAAAACCCACTAACACAAATCCAATTTAACAGTTGCTTAACATAACATTCAATGTGTAGTTACAGACTCTGTTTTGATATTGTGCCTAATCTATTTTTAGCACACGCATACTAAGCTTACTAAGCTTAGCTCTTCATATAAGCAAATCGACGAGGCACTTTCAGTGCCTGCGATGGCCAGGTGGGTAAGAAGGTCTGAATGTCGAGGCATATCAGACCGGAGACCCGGGTTCGAGGACCGCTTCGGGATTGGGATGGTTGAAAATTTTCTCTCTAGCTTTTCGTATAGGTAGGTGGGGGATTCTCACATATTAACATTAAGATTCTCATTAACATAAGATTCTCATTAATTATAATCTAAGATAACATTGATCGTTGATTAAGCTGTGAGCCACTGAATCTCCTGTATCCGTGTCTGTACGTATCATGAATGAAACCTGAGTTACAAGTTTGTAACTTAATTTTTTTTTAATTTTGTAGCTTACATTTTTATTTAAATTGCTTTCTGCCAAAATATGACTAAATCGATTCAGCCTTAAATGCTGATCAAGAATTATATATATAACTATATAGAGTATATGTATATATAGTAAGTTTTCATCTTTGGACTAAAGAGTTGGAGGATTATTTAAAGTCTTAAATTTTTATGGCAAATTAAAATACAAACCCCCATAACGAAGCATAACTAAGCTTTAATTTCAATTATGAAAACCTTTCTTTCCTAGTTTTTAGCAGGTTCCAAAATAATAATAATTTTTTAAATTTAAATTTTTTATTGATTTTTGAAAAAAAAAAAAAAAAAAAAATATGATAAATGTTTTTCAAATTGACCATTTCCATTTTTCATTTCGAAGATAACTATAACGACTATTCTGTTTATTTTAATCAAAATATATGTGTATATAAAATGTCTCCTTCTTCTGACTTCTGACTGAAATTATAATACTCTGCAAGGGTATAATAAAACATTACCCAAAGCCCATTGCTAATTTAAAATTATCGCTTTATCTTTTCAGGTAAATTATTAAAAGGATGACAGATGAATGATGACGGATATCAGTAATAATATTTGGTATTTATGGGATTATGAATTTGAAATCGGTGAACATAGGGGCTTAAGCTACTTATTAAACACTTTAAAATATATTAGGAAGTTGTTTTTAATTACCAATTTGATATCAAAATATTTTTAAAATGATTTTAAGTCACATATATAAATATTACTATTTATATAGTAGAAACTAAATAACTTTGACTAGGAACTAGGAATTTTCTTGGAATTATTCAAGAAATAAGCAACAATAACCTCACTTGGAACTAATATTTTCCCAATATCCATTTCAATTAAATAAAAAAAAACCCTCCCAGACCCTCGTTTAGATAGGTATCTGCTTACCTTTACCTATCTAAGCCAATCTAAGTGCTGTGCAAACGATTGCCAGCGACACCTTGATAACATTCTCACATAATTAACATGGCGCACGCACTTGACCTGACCTCGGCACGCCATATTCCGCATACGCCCCGTGGTACCAAGCGACAAAACATTTATGGCGCTAAATTGTAAATTATATAGGCAACAACTAGAAATGAACATGAACGCGTCCGGGTTAACTGCTAAGGGAACTTGGCTAACAGAACCGGAAACGGAAGTCGCCCCGTCATGGGGCAGGCGAAGGAGAAGTGGAAGCAAAAGTAGGGAGAGCCAGCCTGTTGCCTGTTGTGTGCCATTTAAATATGTCATAATTTCATTTATATGCTCCCTACCCTCCACTACACCACACCACACCCCTCTTCTCTTTCACACACAAAAGTCAGGCATGTCATGTACTCCTGAGTGTGCGTGTGTGTGTGTTTTGGGTTATTTTTATGGCATGCACGAAATGTTGTTGAAACACCTGTCGCCATTTGCCGCCTGCTTGCCGGCATGTTCTGCTGATGAGACGTCATATTTCAGGAGTGTGGAGTGTGGGGTTTGTTTTCGGGGCCTAACTTTTCGGGATAAATCTTTTTGGCAGGGTATCGCCACTTCGACCCCGAGCCGTAACCTACCTTTGTTGGTTTTTTCGCCGCCTTACAACCGCACGGCTGCAAATTATTTAATTAAGTGACACTCACCTTGCTAATTGTTTAATTACAGCCGCACATGGCCTGGTGTATGTGCTGTGCTGTGCAGCTCGCGGAAACTTTTAGCAAACTGTTATAATTGACAGCTCCCAGCCACTGAAGCCGTCACCGTCGCAACCGCCGCCCTGGCTTTCCTCCCATCCATCACGATGGCTCGGGTGTTTCCTGTTTCCTGTTTTGCGAGTAGTTTGTCTTGGTTGCGGCAAGGCGGTAATTGCCGCAGAGCCTCGATAACAAGGCAGGGGAAGAGGGGTTTTCCTTGTACAGAATTTGGTAGAAAACAACATTATAGGACAGAAAAATATACATTTTTATTTTAATCTTTATTTGAAATAGGATAAAAAAGTATTTATTCATCTTTGAACTCTTTATAAATATTTAAGTAACAAAACTGTGCCTTTAGATTCTTAAATATATATACGTCAGTGTCAAACTATAGCTCCCCGATCTCTCCTAACTAAAAGCCATAATTTGGGCCTCCTAACGACAAATATTCATCCAGCTAATTGATTCGAACGCATCCGAAAATCGAATTTGGAGTTTGTATTCCGATGCAATTATATTAAATGCCGCATTTTTGGGGGGCAGCGTTTTTGTGGATCGTTTAATTAGCAAAGGCATAAATTAGTTGCATGCTGTGCGGGCGAGTGCTCGATTTATTGATGTGTGCGGCCATCTAAAATTATGCAAAATGCAATTTTATCTAATTAAAATGGACACGAGCCAGAACATGGACACAGGGACTGCTGCTGGTGTGGTGTGCCTCCAACAGCGACTAAGCCTTTAATGAGCTTATATTTATAATTTTCTGCTCGCTGACCCCCCGACGCGTTGGGAATTCATAGCTGCATGAGTGTGTGTGGGGTTTGTGTGTGTGTGTTTGTGGCATATATGGCGCCGAGTGCATAATTCGTGGCATAGTTTTGGGCGCGCTTTGCTTTTAATTAACCTCGATGGCGGGTTAAACGCTTCGACACAACCACGAAAACAAATACGGCAAAAATATAGCTGAAAGCCCCAAGTAGTATACACAATCCGACAGCTATATAGCTGGCTATATTTTCATTTGGCACGCCACATAAGCGTTGGCAAATGGATAAATATAAAATTTGTCTCTACTGTTGCTGTCCCCTGCGGGGAGCTCCGTTCGTGTTTCCGTATCCTTTTATACATTTTTTTTTGGTTTGGCCTGATCCACTTAGGTTTATTAAAAAGCTCACCACCTCGATGTATTTCAGACCCAGTTTTACTTGCCAGGACCTCGTCTTTCAAGTGAAAGCCGCATCGTATTACACAAGCGAATAAATGACGCAACTAGACGAAGTCAGGTTTAATAAATAAATTGAAAGCTAAACTATTAAGAACACAATTTTTTTTAATTATTTGTAATATTTTCAATTAAATGTTGGTGACTTTTCTATGAGCTTATCTCTTTTTTAAGTACCTATTAAATTTTTAAACCTCAATGGAGAGTATTACTGGACTTGTCATCATTTCACCCTTCTCTTTTTTACCACCTTTTCCCCGTTTTTATTTCACGGCCCAGAAGTGTCTCTTGTTTGGTCATAAACAATTTGCGTTGATATAGAATTTCCGGTATGACGTAGATATGCGAATGAAATGCTTTTTTAAATGTTTACCGCTTCGGTGTGTAGCTTCGTGTGCTTCGTGCCACATGCAAGTTGTCGTTGTTGCCTTCACTTTTTCGTGCATGCTGCTCCATTCTGATTTTCCAGGTGACTTTTTGGCCTTCTCTGTCTCACCTTTTTGCCGTGTGTTTTGTTTGGCACGCAAACTTTTGCCGCTTGTATCGAGGGTCATGTTTCATGCGGCTTCCGCTTTGCACCTGTGTGAGTTCCTCCATTGCCGTTGCCTACTTTCTGGTGGCAGTCAACTCGCTCGTTCTTTGTGTGTGAGTGTGTTTGCGTGTTGCTGGCCCCAACTTTCGGTCGTGTTCAACGAAATTTATGACGACAATCGTGTCTATCTGTCCGACTGTTTGTCTTGGCCTGTTGCCCCTAAGCGTTTACTCGATAAAGATCACACTTTAATCATGGCAATGGATAGTTTTTTAGAGTAAAAAAAAGGACTTTTAACAAGGGAATACTTAGTTTAAAGAAGCTACATATAAAAAAGTTTCAGTTAAGAAATAAAAATTAAGCAAAAAAAAAAAAATTAAACATACAGAAAGGATAATAATATATTTCCTAAAATATCATTGCATACTTTTTGGCACATTTTGCTTTGGGGATCACTCTAGATATATTCTTTAAAAATATATTCTTTATTTTTCCCATTAACTACTCATTTGAAAACGACACATTTTCCTGCTTCTCTTGGCTGGCTCTTAATTAACAAGAGATTTTAGATCATTCCACATCTCTCTGTGTGTGTTTGCGTGTCTAGCTTAGTGACCTGGAACTGCACTCGTTGCCAAAAACAGAGCGGGCCAAAAATGCACAGCCCCTAATAGAGGAAATTCCCAAAACCCTGCTCCATCTCCATTTCTACGGGGTGACCGTCGCACATAATCGAAGACTAAATGAGAAATTCTTGTTGGAGAGTCCAGTCGGGGATGCATTTGGCATTTGGCCTCGTTTCCATTACATTCCCTGTGCCTAAAAGTAGCCTCCAGCAGATTTAATGCATCCGCGCGAGCTCACAGCGGGGATACGCAGAGACAGCGGGCAGCTCCATCATTTCGTGTCCATTAAATCGTTTTGCTTCAGCCGCTGAGTGGTTATTGATTAATCGCCAGTGGGGACTCTGTCCCCCCTCTATCCCCCGGTTGTCCTTCAGCACCCATCCTCTCTCTCCATCTGTGTGTGTGTGAACTCAAGTGTGCACGGAAGCGCTGATAGCTGATGTTGGCATGTGGGCTTTAAGGCAGCACTTACGTTAACCCATTAACGTCAGAGAGATGTTGAGCGCCATAAAAAGTTTCTCAAAATGTTTTCTTATCACGAGCCCCGGCACAGATTGCAGGCCAAAGTGGAAGTTTGTGGAATATTTAACTAGTTGGGCGGAAAAATTCCGACTTGTGATTTAAAATCAAATCTTTTGGCTGTCTAAGGGCTGGGAATAATAAATTAAATAGCAAAAAGCGAATAAAAGTAGAGGGTTTATTTCACAGAAGATAAAATTAATCCTTTGCATTCAAAAAGTATGCAATGATTGGTCACAAAATAACACTTTTTTAATCTAGAAGAATGCCATTAAATAATAATCATAGAGTTATACAATTTGAAGTATACTATATTTAAAGAAACGTATATCTCATGATAAAACAATTATTTTTTCTATAAAAAAAAATATGACAAGAAAATTAAAAGCGATTACATTAATTTAAAATAACATAATTATAAAGTGAGTTAAGGATATGTAACCAAATATTAGTTTGTAAGATGTTTTATATGTTTATAACAGATATATTTACATATACATAGCTCTAATTTTTATACGGATTTAATACGAGAAGTTCCAGGAATCCCAATAGGCTTTTGATTGACCCTTGACATTTGGTACTTAACAATAATTCTCCAAAGACCTGAAAACATTTCTGTTCTTTATGGGTATTTAAAAACGCCCGTAATCCCCATTAAGTAAACCATAAATGCATCAAAGACTTTAAATGCATATTTTAAATGGCTGCCACAATTGTTTTTAAAGCTTCAGAGAGGGAGGGGAGCGAGGAAAACCCTCAGAGAAATGCGAATGCCCGGTTATGATTTCATATTGCATTTCGTGTATTTTCGCTGATTGGCTTTGGCTGCTCATCGATTCATTACATTTCGCTTTCCACGAAAAACCAGAAAAATAAATGCAGAAATCGCCCCGCCTCTGGTATGCGCATTTTCGATGGCTGGCAATCAGCGGGTCCTAAAACTATGCACCATGCATTTTTCACCAGCCGCAGAACAATGATTGCCATTGTTCGCCGCCGGGGCGGGTTGTTTTGTTGATTTACTACTGACCCGATTTTCGGGCTTGTCAACACAATGGCCTAGCTATAGCCCATATATATACATATATGTACTATATGTTTGAAGCGTGTAACCCCCACACGTGGCTGGTCGGCTGGCTGGTCGGGAATTTGTCGCCACTGCCCGGCGCTATGTGCAACTAATAGTTGCATACATTCTGGCGCCCGCGCGGGTTAACTTGCACTCAAAGCAGCGCGTTGCATAACTCTAGGCACCTCTGCCGCCACCGCCGCATATGCAGGCCATTGTTTCGGGGGAGGCAAGCAGGCATGCAACAGACATGCCAGGCCCAGGAAAATGCCCCAAGTTATTCGCTGGAGTTTTTTCCTTTAAAAAAAAAATGTATGCCTCGACCAGGCTCTTTCGCTCTCTCCTTTCTGCCCCCAAAATTGTTGCATATTTTGTGGCACATGTGTTGCCGTAATTTGGTTTACACGTCCACGACTTGACAGGCAGCAGGAAAACTGTGGCAAGCGTTGACGAGAGGCCATGTGGGGGGATGGTATGAAATGGGAGTTTAATTTGACTTTTGTTTTGGAAAAAATGTATACATGACTTTTGTTTTGAGAGGGGAAAATATGTCCTTAACTTTAAGGGATTTAAAAAGAGGGTGCTAAAAAATCCAAAGGGTTATGATATCTCATGAAGGGATATATAAAACTGGGCCAAAAAATGTTATATTTTAAAAAAGGAAACAATTTTGGGGGTTACTTTTATAACACCTTAATTCAGTTCTAAACAATTTAGAAAGCTTTCCTTTTGGCCCCCTTTAAGTCCCAAGATCACTTTCACCACTTTTGACATCGCCTTGCCTTTCGATCGACTTGGAATTGTGTCAATTTATGTGCCGATATATATTCTCAATGGAATGCCCTGCTATTATTTCTTTCCTAATACCAGCTCTCTCGCCTGCAGTTGTGCTGCCTTGGCATTCTGTGATTTTTCATTGTGCCAGTCACTCACACTCGCACACCCTTATTGGAGGTCCTTCAGCTGCCTCTTGTGTGATATTGAGTGCACTTTGTCAAAAGTTATTTTGCAACATTTGCTATTATGCGCTCGATAACAATTTTATAACATTTTTTCCCCCCAGCCACCACCCGTTTTTTTGCGTTTCGCAATTTATTGTGTTACATATATTATTATTGTGTACTGAAAAATGCATTTTTCATGACATAACAACGACCCGTTTGGCATTGCCATCCCGAATTGGGTTGCGTTGCGCCCGCTTTTCCCATTTCCCATTTTCCATGCACTCTCTCTCTCTCTGAAGCGGCAGTGGGTAAAGTTTTTGGGTTGAAAAATGGCTCTTGGCCTGGGGAGCCTGGGCCTGGGCCTGGGCCGGGATCCTGGTTTGGGGGCCTGCCCTCGCCACGGCATGCGTATAAATTGTTTGCGACAGTAATTGGAACACAATGTTAAAGCATGAAATTTTAATTTGATTTTCGATCGAGCCCTGCCTGGCCTGAGTTTATTCAGATAAAAAGCTGCCACTGAGTTGGACCACTTTGAAGTTTCCCAGAGAGAGTTTTCCGAGCGTGGTTAACTGGAGTTCATAGAGGAGCCAAGGCACAAAAATGATTGCATACTATGTCCTTGAGCCATTGAACAGGTTTTATGATGCTTTATTTTATTTATTTGAATTATTTATTGAGAAGTTTAAAGTTAGCACAGGTTTATTTTGAGGAAATGAATTATTCAGCGAGCGTTTAAGTAAATGTTGAAGTCATTAAGTGGCTGTACTGAAAGGATAAACAAATAACTGGACATTTATTGGAATATTTTTAAGGCTTAGATGGTTTATTCAGAATTTTAAGATATATATTTCATGAAAAATTAAATATTCTCCACTCTATATGGGAATATGTAAGCTTTTAAGAGATCTAAATCTAACATTTAACTATTAAAAACATTTTTATATTCAAGGACCAACAATAACTGATTTTTTCGCCTTTATTTAATTTTTATTAATGCATAAAACTAATCTTTAATAACATTTTCTTAAAGCTTTCAATATACATTTTATTATAATTATCGCATGTTTAAACTAGTTATTTAGGCATAAAGCCTTATTTTTGTAGACTTTCTTTCCTATTTTGTTGTAAATTATATAAAATACTTCATTAGTTTATATTTCCCCTTAGACTTTGACATTTTCAAAGTCCGTCATTTTCTGGGTAAACTTGTCGGCAACTAGTTGTTGACTTCAATTTAGCAGCTTGATTGTTTTTCGACGCTTCTCTGGCTTCCGACGACCACCTCGGCCATGTGCCATCGCCTGATGGGGCTTCCTTGGCTGGCAGTCTCTGGCCTAATCGAATGGCATTCTCCGGCAGTTTCCAGGTAACCCACATGGCAACATGCCAGTTGCCTGCTGCTGGCCATTGTCTTGGCTTGGCCTTACTTCAGCATTCAGTTGTCTTAAAGCTGTTTCGTTCGTTTTACTGAATCTGTAATGCCGGACGATGAATGCAAACTCGCTTCCAATTAATCACAAATCCCTCTCAGAAACGAGAGGAGGAGCTCGCCTGGGATATCAATCATTTAGCGGACAGGGCACGCTTATCGATTACAATGAAAGCGAAGCCAGCACACACATGTGAACAGTTCAAAAATTCGATTAAAATTCAGCAGAAGAACAGGAAAAGCCAGAGGAAACAATAAAGGCCACAACAACGAAACTCGCATCATTAATTTTTTGCAGCAAAAATTTATCGCCTATGATTATGCAGGGCGAACACACATAATACACAACAAAACAGAATAGAACAGAATGTTTGTGCATAAAGCAGACAAAGGAATAATGGGAAATATAGGGAAACCCATTTCTAACTTTGCCGCCATTGGAATTGGAGGAGGGCTCGTTTTTTCGCCTACCAATCATTATTCAATATGTTGACTTTTGTGCTTTCCACATTTGTTTCACTCCAAGCCACATAAGTCATGTTGTTGGTGGGAGGGAAACTGTGGAAAATGTGTGGGTGGGGGCACCGCTGAAGACAAAGAAAAATTTGTTCAAGTGGCTCGAAGGCAGCCATGGGAGGTAGGGGCAGGCAGGCAGGCAGCGCGTCGATGTGGAAATTGTGATAGTGAAAGGATGGAAAATGGAGAATGGCAAATATGGGGTTGGAGGCGAGAACCTCAAACACTTTCCCAGCCCCTACTCCCTCTGCCACCCCGAAACAATGAACTCGGTGGCAACACTGTCGAAGTTGTTTAACTTTGCATTTGTCCCCAACTCCTGCTCCTCCATCGTCCTTCGCTTAGTGTGCTGCCTTTGATTAAGGCCACCTACAAGTGTCAGCTGGGGCATTGTTTCGAACATTTCAGTTCCAAGTGGGGACTTCCCTCAGGTGAGAAATCACTAAGCTTCAACTCTGCCCCCTTAAAGCTTATTTAACAGAGAAGCTTCAATCGGAATAATCGGTAATAATGGAATGCATTAGATTCATTCCATGTTTGCCTTGAGCAAATGCAATTAAAAGTTGGAAAATTAAAAGCAAATACAAGGGCCAAAAAATTTAATTACGCATATTAATTCCAGCACGGCGAAATGAAAAATTAAGACTCTGTTTATCTTTATTTATTTTGCCCGAACAACTGGCCACTGGCCAGTGGCATTTCGTTTGCAATCAATAAAAGCGACCGCAGATGGATGGCCCACAGTATGTAGTCTCCTACGGACTTATTGTTTTTCCACCCCTCGGCAGAAGGTGTCAATTATTGGGAAGCTTGTCAATGGAGCGATTTTCCTGCTGGGTGCGGTATAAAAATTCGAGCAGCAAATGAACCTTCAGCTCTCTCTCACTCGGTCTTTCGGTTTTGTAAATTTAATTTGCATTTGCTCGCCCTCTATTGCCTGATGTTTTGCGGTTAACCGAAAATGTTCGAATGCAACACATTTGCAGTTTTACAAAGCTCAACACGAAATGATTTCATCTGGTTGCCGCCAAAATTTCCACTCCTTGCCCCACCTTCGAGTTGTAACGTTGGGATCGTTTGCATTGTTGCGGTAAATTGGTAAAATTTACATACCATTGGCTTTTATTGTTTATGTAATGCTGGCATCATCATGAGCTGCCCGATGATGGCTTTAAAATTGTGGCGATTAAAATTGCAGATGCAACAGAGCTGTGTATCCATTTCATTTACGCTTTTGCTTTTATTTTAATTGGTCTGACCAGAGTAACCTTTATAATTGGCATTTTCTAATTATTTCACAGTTTATCAAGTTGTTACGTTAACACGAATATTGATTTGTGCAGTCAGTGGCTTTGCAGGGAGTCAAAAGGGTCATTGAAAAGGATATTAAATTACTTGTTAAACAGGGCAGAAACCGATTTCTTCAAGTAGGAAAATTAACTCTTATCCTAATTAATTTAAATCATTTGTTTAAGTTAATTTCAAGCAACTTAAACCTTAAGCCCTTGCTACCATTTAAATCCCATATAGCTGGGGCCATTTTAAAGCTCTTAAACCAGTTCACATTTCGACCATAAATAAGGAGAGCACACCAGTTTTTAAGTGTTTCGCCGGCCAAACGTGCGAGAAATGTGAAAATGTGGTGGCTCGCTCCTCCAACCCACCGGCACCACCTGCCGTAAATGGTTGTTTTTCCACCGATTCTGGTGTGCCATATGCTTGATTTATACGATAAAGAAAGGTGGCTTTCAGTTGAGCTTTTAGCCGGACCTGGGTCAACCTTGGGAGCCGCTGTTAACATACAATCGGCATGTAATAGTTTGTCACTTGGCTGCATTGTATGTTGGTATGTCCTGCATAATGACAGCTGTGCGACATGTCATGGTAGCCCAGAAGCAGCTGCAGCAAATACAACCACAGGCCCCACCAGCGGCAACATGCAGAGTCACATATTGATGATGTGCGTCAAATGTCACCGCTGGCGCTGCTGCTGTCAATTTTGTGGGGATTCCCCTCCGTTTGTTTGTTACTCCGCCGGCTCGTTCTTGTTGTCCGACATTCAGTATTCTCTGTATTCTATTCGGTATTCCCCATGGCAGCGGTTACTTCATTTATGTTGCTTAGTTGACCCCCTTTTGTTGATGATTTTGTTGGGGTTTTTCTAGTGAGTAGTCCTGGGTTAGTTTGTTGTTTTGATTGTGGAAAAATTATGTCTTTAAGTGTACGTATATAGTTTAAAGCTGCAATTTTTTTAAAGATTACTATAAAAGAAGATTATTGGTGCCCCCATAAATATGGCATAGATTCTGTTTTATAGTAAAGTAATTTACATTAAAATGAATTTAACAATATTGAATATATATCTGTATTTAAGTCTTTGTTTTAAACAATTAATAGGCATACTTAAATCATTTTTTGAAGGCTATTTGTTATATATTTTCCATTTATTACCTTAATTTGTATTATAATTTTCTTAGTTTCTAATTAAATCGTTGTTATTAGAAGGGTATCTCATGGTCGTGACCCTTAAATTATGTATTGCTGCTTCTATTTCCACTGCTTTCGCAGCTAATATTGCTGATGATGCTGCTGATATCACTGTTGCTGTTGTTGGTGGCTGTGCTGCTGCTGTTGTTGCAGATTCTATTGCTGTTGCAGTTTGCATTGTTGCTGCCGCTGCTGCTGTTGCAGCTTGTTTGACAAATTGATCGCGTGATATGTTTGCCCAATGCTGTGTCATTGTTGTGCTGTGGTGGCCACACACTGCTGATGTTGTTACAGCCACTGTTTGCCGCCGCACAACCATATTCGGGGCTGCATTAGTTGCAATGGCAGTCAACTCCATCAAGCCGAAGAGTGCAGTGCAGCCCCCTACATGTACATACATTTTGTTCTCGAAATTGCTTTCGATGTAAATCGAAACCTTTGTGTGTCCATGGTCCGTCGTCCTTGGTCCGGCAAATAGCAAGCCGGCGTCGTAACAACTCCAAATTGGTAAGCCCTTGTTGGGCCACCGGAAGAATCTGCAGCTTGGAAAACTTTGCCACTGACTTTTGATTGGGCTCACATTCCACAGGAGCACTCGGGGTCCTTTGCTGGATGGGTCTCGTCTCCTTTCGCATATGCATAATCAGGACTAAGACTAGGACTAGGACCCGGGCCGAGCCGAGTCGGGGATTGTCACAGTTATGAGACAGGACTGAGTCCTGGGAGTCCTGGCAACGTCAATTCGTTAACAGCTACGTCAGCTTTGCTGCTAATTTTGTTTGTCCTGTGTCGCCCCACCCACACACACACCCACACACATGGACGAAACACTGTGGGGGAAAAGTATGCGCACGCTTTGTACGGTCCGAGTGGCACCTTCCTTCTCTGTCTCACTCTTTATCCCTGTCGGGCGCCTTTGTTTGTCCTGCACTCCAAACACTGCAGACAAAATGCTGTCGAAAATGTTGCCTGTTGGCTGATGTCTCTATTCCTGTGTCTCTCCCTCCTTCCCGCCCCGCCTGTTAATCCGCCTAGCGTTATGCAACAAAGTTTTTGTGGAAAATTAATTAATTTCATGTGCAAACAGTTGTTAGATTTTTACCTCGCATAAGGTAGCCGTTGGCGTAGCCTGGCTACTGTTTAATTGGCTTAAACCCTTTTACCTTTGGCCGTGCTCTCCATTCTAATTAAACGCTATACTCCTTTCTCTGTTCTGTTTTGCAGATCCCTCAGCAAATAGTACACATGTGCCAAACTGAAAGCTGAGCTGAGCTTCGGACAAGGAAAATCCATACCAACGAATTCCGGGACAAGTGATGAAGTCATGAGACCGACATTCGATCGACGCCTCTGGATATTATTGTTCATTATTTCAGTACAATGTAAGTACCCCGAAGAAATTTGGAAGCTTAAGCTAAGACATCCCCTTCGCACATATGTGTGGGTCCTTTGGCTTTGGGCAGGATGTGGAAATGAATGGGCCAAGTGGCCTCAGAAGGCCAAGCAGCTCGTATATTGCCGGGGCAGAAAGAATGGACCACTTTGTATGCCGGCAACGTGTGAAAAATAGTTCACAGATAATCGCAGTCAGGCAGGTCACATTATTTATGCGCCAGCACACATCCTCGTCCACAGCCACATCCTTGGGATCCGCTTCCCTCGGCTTGATATTCTATGCCACATGCAGCAAACAAAGCCATTTCTTTTATTTGATGTGCGTTTTTGGGGTTCGGGCTTTTTGGCGGAGGGGGGGAGGGTCGAGGAAAGCTGACCCTGGGCATCCTACGGGCAACCAAAAACAGGTCCTGCATATCAATGGCAATGGTCTGTAAATAAGCTGAACACATCCCGGTTCTGTAAGCTTCACCCCATTTCTACTCTAATGCAATGAGTAATATGCGATTGTCAATGTCTATTGGGTAAACGCGGCGTATGAGTAATATTCGAGGCTGTGATTCGTGCTTATAATGTGTTTTGTTTTTTCCTTTTTTTGGGAGTAATAAATTCGGTTTTGTGCTTAAGAAACTGCTGAAATCACAAATACAACTCCTAGGTTTTAATGAAGGAATATCCATTAACTCCCACACGGCGTGTGAGTAATATTTATGTTACCAACTCTGGCAAATATCTTTATTATATTTTAAACAATGCAAATTATGAGAAAAATTCGATTTTGTGCTTAAGAAACAGCTGAAATCACAATGACAACTTTTATATTTTAATCAAAGAATATCTTTTAACTCCCACATGGCGTATGAGTAATATTTATGATAAAAACTCGGCCTAGTGAAAATGTAACATCTATATTATATTTTTGGCAATGAAAATTAGGAGAAATATTCTGGTTTGTTTATTAGAAACTACTGAACTAACAAACACAAGTTCCACTTGGCGTATGAGTAATATTTATGGTAAAAATTCGGGCTAGTGAAAATGTAAAATCTATATAATATTAAAAAAAATGAAAATTAGGAGATTCAGGTTAGTTTATCAGCAATTGCTGAAATCTCAAATACAAGTTATATCTTTGAGTAAGGAAAACCAATTTTCTTACCTCCCACGTGGCGTATGAGTAATAATTATAGTAAAAACACTAAATTGGTTAGCTAATGAAACTGTAACAGTTATATGATATTTTAAACCATAAAAATGAAGAGAAAACCTCTATTGTAACCCCCTTGTTAGCTAGACAACCCCTTTGTGACTCATTCGATTCAACTTTTTGTATAAAATCTCCCTTTCAACCTTTCACAACTCCACTCAACGTGGGGTCACTTCAAGGTTGCAGCAATCTGGTCCAAAGTCCAACTGAAGTGGAAATTCAAGCACTCAGGAAAACCTCATGCTGCTGGAAAAGCGAGGCAAATGCCCGACATATTCCCCGACAGACGCACAGAGCGAACGGAAACGGAAATGCGCGTTCAAGAATTTTAATCTGCATGCGCAATTTCGCGTGTGAGCTGTATGCCAAAAATGGCGCGCACATGTCGGCCAACTGGCGACTGTGTGGCACCACCCCTAGGACATCACCCTCCCCTTCCCCTTTCTCCAGGATCCTTGGCATGCCCCACTGCGGTGCGCCTTGGAATTTCACGCGTTTATTTGCAAAGATTACGAAATGCGACCGGCTCCCGCTAAAGTTTTGTATGCGTTTCCTGTGAGCTGCCGGCATTGCCTTTTCCTTCTTGTGTATGTGTGTGTGTAAGCGTGGGTTTTTCCCTTTCCCTTTACCCGATTTTCCGCTTTTCCCCGTTTTTTGCTCTGTTTGCTTGTCCGTCC
The DNA here is from genome assembly GCA_008042485.1 of Drosophila mayri. Classification (NCBI taxonomy): domain Eukaryota; kingdom Metazoa; phylum Arthropoda; class Insecta; order Diptera; family Drosophilidae; genus Drosophila; species Drosophila mayri. Next base: position 30,961 of record VNJN01008269.1, read on the forward strand.
GTCCGCTTCGCTGACTTGTTATGCATGCAAAAAGTCTGTGGCAAATACACAGACTCGCCCCTTTCCAGCCAGCAAACTCCTGCCAGATGGGAGTGACATGCAAAATATTTTTGCATAAAAATGTTTGCCCACCAACACGGAGTCGGAGCTGGAGCCGGAGCCGGAGCCAGAGTCCTTGCCGCATTCTGGCAGCTGCATCTTTCCCTTACTTTGTGTGTGATGTGTATGGAGAAATGTTAAATTTTAAAGCATTTCAATTTCGCATTTTTGACACACGCAAGTTGAGCATAAAATTTGCTAGATATAACGTTCGAAATTCGTCTCCTGACATTTTTACCTTGAACGCTCGGTGCTCGGTGCTTTCACCGAATGTCCTATCCTCCCTGCAGGGACTTAATGTCCAGCATTTTATCTCTTGTATTTAAGCGTGGTGCGTTTGCTACGTGCCGGCCATGCCAAAGGACCTGCCATGGACTCCTACTCGATGGCAATGCATAATGCGAGGCGACAGCGGCAATGGGGCATATTTCATATTTAATAAAGTGAAGGACCTTCGGCAGGGGTCACATTTTATTAGGGGGGGCGATGCGCTGATGAAATCAGATGGTGATCCGCCACATTCCCTGGATTATTGGAGTGTTTCATGGGCACTTTGTAGGTTATTAGTCGTCGTCGTCCATGCTGTTTTATGGTAACATTTATTCTGCGAAAATCTGGGGCGAAGTCATTGGTGGATCTCAACATTTTTACTATCTAAGTTCTTTGGAGAGGAGTTTTCTGGGATTTTTGATTAAAATGCCTTTGGAGGAATGTGTTTGTGGGTTTTGGGAGGAAAGTCCTTTCAAGAAATATTTTAATTTAAAGTCAAGAAAGATCAGTGGGCTTTTTTAAAGCCGTTCTTAACTTGCTTTTTTATAAACTTATATATTTCTTAATACATTCTTTGAAGAACTCTCCTTTAACATTAATTGTGAAATATTTATAGCCGCTTTAAGAGGGTTTCCTTAGCCACAATAAAGCTTTCCCAGATCTCCTTGAGATTAATGTAAGTAAATGTTGGCTACTTAAATTTCTGGCTCTACCAAAATGTTCAAGAACGGAAAGTATTCCCTGCCCTACAAATCGGAAAGACAACGGAGCAGGAGACGAGCTCCTTGAGGTTCTTGAAACTGCGGCACTGATGTTGATGATGATGATAAAGGGGAAGGCAGGGGATGAAGCTGCAGAGTCGGCGACTTAGTTAGCCACTTTTCTTTCATAGAAAATGCGCCTTTTGTGCCTCAAGTGGCTGGGCGGGCATACCCGCCGGCCAGCAGCACCACCCACATCCCCTACCCGCCCACGATCCCGATGGAAAGAAAAATAGAGCTGGCTGCAAGTTTATTTTAAAACTCGACTTTTGTGCGCTCAAGTTTACTTTTGTGGGGAATTACTTTTCGGTTATTTTTGTGGCCCAGTCATCGCCTGGTCCCGGTCTCCCCGGCTGCCAAGTATCTCTTTGCTGATTGTCTTGTTGCTCTGGTGTCGATGCACTGCGTCGTCGGTGGTGATGGTGGCTTCTCGGGGATCGAGTCCAGTTCGAGGCGGAGTTTATTATGTGCGCCGATGTGCTTGTGGAAAATGCAATTATTAAAAGTTTCGCCAAGTCGCCCGCTCCTTATGCATTTAGTTTCCTTTCTCCGCTGCCGCCTTTGTCGGGCTCTGAAAATTATAGCTGGCGCCATTTTGCTGTCCATAGTTTTCGTCTTAACCTTCTGAGCTGTCATTTATTTTTTGCTCTCATTTCTTTCCTTTGTTTCTTCTGCTGTTAAACATGGCATAGCAAATGTAGTCCATTGAAAAGTTTCCCGTAAAAGTTTGCCCTAAAAGTTTTCCTTAAAGACAAATAGGAAAAAAAATCGGGTAGCAGCAGCTCTTTAAGCCTTGTTGTTTTAGCCGGAAATGTGAAAGGCCCGCGGTGAGCGTGGCCAAAAATACCAGAAAAGCGGAAACGCAGCTAACAATAAGAGCCGAAAAGGGCAGAAAACGCGAACTTCCGTTTAAAATTTCCTAACATTTCAAGCCGGGACCAGAGAGCCCGCAAAAAAACACCACCGTGTGGTCAACACGTAACAGACGCCGCCGCTGCCGCCGGGCTTCTCTACCGCCGCCTTCCGCCTTCCTGTCCAGACCGACAAAAATTGGCCGCACACTAAATTGCACACCTGGGAATTAATGCGCAGGGCACTCGAAAGGAGTTTTCCGAAGCCCGTTGCCTGAAGCCTGAAGCCCGAGTGCCAGTGCAAGTGTTGGGAAAATGGGAAATGCGAGCAGCGGCATTTCCACACAAAGGTGTGAAGGCCGTAAGCGCAGCAACCTGCAGTTGCAGACAAATGCAAAGTCAAATGCTTTTCACAGACAGACGGGAAGCCCGTCCAAAGTTGTTGCCAGTTGTTGGTTAACGCCCGAGGTCCTAGTCTTCTCTTAGCCTTAAAAAGGACAGTGGGCCAGAAAAATCGGTTTGCTAGCTAAAAAATATTAAAGAATTATAAAGAAAGTAAAGTAGATAAAGACATTGACTTATGATAATTGGAAATATTGAAAAATTATTAATTTTAGAAACAAGCTGTTTTTAAATAATAACTAAATAATTATTTATTTTATATTTTTAAATCGTGTTTTTTGTTTAAGTTAACTGAAATAAGCTTACAAATAAAATCGTACACAAATTTCCCTAAATGAGAACCTGAAAATATTAATTTCAGCTCTTACGACTCATATTTCTCATTGTTTATTAAAGAAACACTTAATTTATTGGTTTAAAAATACCATTTAATATAAATCTTTTCCAATAACTCAAAATCCGATAATAATTATGAGAAATCCTTTAAATAAGTTCACATTAACCCTTATTTAATGTTTCCTTTTGTCCCGCGGCTCAGCATTCACGCTGGCCATAAATAAAACATCCTTTTAAGGCCGGCATGTGTGCAGACTTTATTGACCAACTGTATATCGTACAATTCCTTCTGCTTTTCGACTTCTTTACATTTTCTTTTTCTCCTCATTTTTATTTTTTTTTTTGGGCTCAGACAAAGTTGCCGTCCCATCCGCTCGGCTTTTCTTTCGCTCGCCCTTTGCTGGTAAAAGCAAGTGAAAATAAATTAAGTGGAAGTAAGTCGTAACGAAGTGATACATAATTCTTTGTACTTTTTTTTATATTTTATTTTTGGCTGCTCCTTCGTCCTGCTGCCATTGTGTGCTTTAACAATTGCCAAGAGTGCTAGTTCGTTGGCAGGAAAATTGATTCGCTTTAAGGCAGAGAAAGACACACACACACACACAGTTTCAAGGATGTTAATTAGTGGCACTATTAGCTAGCTGCCAGCTTTAAGGGAAAACTTTGGCGAAAAGTCCACTGAATTCTCACCCCTCCCCCCTTGGTAACCTAATATACCGTAATTTGGCTTTAATGACCTGGCCAGGTAATCCGAGGAGGTCCTTGGAGCGCTCCACTTGCCGTCTAAACAGCCTAAATAACTTAATATCAACCTGAAACGCCGTGATTGAGAGGCGACGCCTTGGCCAGCGAGTTTCGGGATGCCTTTTCCAGCTTATTGCTACTTAACTAAGCCAACGATATCATTTTATTACAAGGCTCTCGTCCTGGTTTGGGACTGCCAACTTGCTGGCAAGACTGTTTTCACTTTTCCCGGTAGCGTGGCTTTAACGGGGCGACCTCTCACCTTTCAGCTCTGCCCAGCACCCACCCAGCATCTGTGCTCCCCTCTCCCTCTCTCGGAGGCCATTAACGTGTTTCGTTTCATTTAACTTTTACGCTCTGCTACCCCCCGGAGTCGCCTCCCAGAAGTCCTGCTATTTAGCCCGAACGAAGGACTCTTGCCGGAGGTTCCCCCATCCCTTGTGGATTTCCCGCTACGAGCGAAACTTTTACCTGCTGCACGCTTGACCCAACAAAGGCGGGCAGGGGGCTGGGATGTCCTGTGGGTGGCCCTAACAGCGTTAGATGTGACCTTCGGCGCTGACAGCAGCCGTCATTAACCTTTCATGACGAGGGAGCAGAAGCAGGAGCAGTAGCTGTAGCAGGAGACCTAGTGGTGTCCTGTGAACAATCAAGCGGAACAGGTGGACCAGAGCAGGGGATAGGACTGCTGCAGCCGCCGGAAGTTGACAACAACAACAAAGTGGCAAAAATCGGGGCAACAACCAAAGTGAAACCGAAACTTTGCTCGAGTGTTCGAGACAATGTAATAGCAGCCGCCGCCCCCTGTTGAACTTTGACTGCTGAGGTACGAGGGGCTCTCCTTGCCGCGTCTGGCGACCGTGTACTGACCCAGTTTTTCGGGGGTCCTGTTCCGGCGACATCTACGGCATTTTTGTTTAACTAACCGCATGCCACGCCCACGCGACCGCAGCTGCATATAATTTGGCAACCGCATTTGCCTGGCTGCCTGTTTTGCATTTGGCATTTGGCGTTTCACATTGTGCATTCCGCGCTTTTTGCATTTCGCCTTCCGCATTTGTCGGGTGAAATGTGTTTGCCAAACGAATTTGCAACGACGGCGACGACGGCAGCCCAAATAGCGAAATTGGGGACACTGAATATACATATATGTATGTTTATATGGTATATAGGATATATGCAGCATGTTTGCCAGAACAGAACATTACGAAGGAAATAGATGAACTGCCATGTAAGCCCCAAGGTCGCATATAGCGGAAATGCTTTAATATGGCAATGCTTTTATGTTGCCTGCATAGCCATACACTGGGGGAAAAGTGGCAAAATTATGCTGCTTCGATCTAGATATTATATTCTTTATGTCCTGCAAAGAAATATGGCTCAAAAAGTATACATTTTTTCCCTAAAAATGTTTTTTAATATATACATATTATATTCTTTAAAATAGATATTATATCCTTTATGTCCTGCAAAGAAATATGGCTCAAAAAGTATACATTTTCTCCCCTAAGGCGTCAATATTAATATATTCCTTAGAATATTAGCAAGCTTAACAGTTGACCTCCATTTCCCAGATTTTCCTCAGTGGAATTTTCTCAGGAAACCCAAGGCCGTACAGTCTGCACTTAGCATCGCATTCGGTTGCAATACTTACGGGAAAATCAATAGCCATCGCTTAGTGCCACGTGGCTAGGGCGCTGTGACGTGTGAAGGGGCGTGTGGCCAGGACTCAGACCAACCTAAAACCCAAACCCAAAGCCCACCCAACCCCTTGTGCCATTCAGACACAGCCAGGACAACTGTCGCTACATAATCATACACGTAATCATGATGAAGCAGCGACGGTGACGACAATGTCGACTGACTGCCCTCGAGTGTTTTATCCTTGACAAATCCTTGTGCAACAATCAGCAGCAGCAGTAGGAAAGCAGAAAAAAAGAGAAGAAACCTTGTGGAAATGTTACAAGAGCAATGGAGATGGAGATGTAGATGGGTTTTGCGGAAAAGCGGGGCCACAATAGTTGACAATGGCAAATGCACAGCAAAATGTCTAAATGAGGCCGAGGCTGGGGAATGACTTAACTCGACTCGTTGACTGAATGAGAAAACTCCACTCGTTAAGCCCACTCCCATCGGCCCAACTATACACCTTGCCTTAACCACAAATCGAGGCCCGAAGACAGAGCTCTTGCTCGTCCGGAGGCCTTGGCTTGATGGATGACAATAAACAAGACAAGCGGGCACAATTGTTTGTCGGCTCTTCCCCTTCTCTCCACCAAGTCTGTACTTAGCGGCTCTGCAGGCATTTCCTTGGCCACACAATAGTTGCTCTTATCCGGCTGGAAACGAAGCCAAAGTATTTAACGGCTTGTTTTCCAAGCAGCTTTAATGGCTTACCACTGAGGAAAATGCATTTTCTGTTAGCCAAAATGATAACAATTTTTAAGCAGCCTTTATTTGTTTTATTAAAAGTCAAGTCATTGGGTTTTAGTGGCTTTAAAAAGAGTTAAAAACGTTGTCCAGAATTATAGTTTAGTCGTCCTCCGATGGCTCCTCCTTGAAGTTCAGAGTTGTATTTCTTTTCTTTTCTTCAGATTGATTTCTTAGCTTCGCCACACTGCTTTTCTTTCTCAGCTGAGCTTCTAAGTTTAGCTTACGCAGCCTAGCCATTTTGAAAGCATTAAATGTCCTGGCTTCTTGGCATAGCTTCTTAATCTCTGACATTTTGTGTTGGTTTCTCTGATTCGCTTCTTCAGCTTCTTTTTGGCGTTCCGCTTCTCTAAATTTCTCGAATTCTTGGCACTTCTTTCGGCACTTTTCCCTTATTAATTTTAGAAGTTTTTTAAGGTCCTCTTTATTGGTGGCAGTCTCATCCTGGGGCTTAGCAGAGTCCAAAGGAGTTTCTTCCGTTTTCTCCTCAGCCTTAACCTCGCTGCTGCTTTGGACGATCTTGAGTTCTTTTTTGGCCTCAGAGTTTGAATTGCAGTCATGTTTCAAGTTAGCAAAAGCCTTGGCTTCCGCTTCCTTTTTTTGCTTTGCCTCGTGATGCCTTCGCTTCCTGGCCATCCGTTCGCTTTTGGGAGGCACAGGCTTTAATGGCAAAGGCTGCACTTTATTCTGACAGAACGTTCGCTCTTGGCTGAGGAATACTAAATCTTGATCTAGGGATCTTGGCTTCGTAAGGCGCATCAGACAATTGTTTATCGTGTGCCAGGAGATAGTGAGTTTTGACCCTCCCCATATAAAGCTAACTCTCGAAAAGTTGTCGGACTGGTCATTTTCCAGTTCCTTTTGGAGGTCCTTGCATCTCTTATCCCTTAGGAACTTTCGCCTTTTCGCTATCCTGAGCTTGGGACTTTTTGGCTGTAGCTTCGGCAAGTCCGGCGGCTCATGGTCCTCGATGTTGGGATTCTTCTTGTAATCAATGCAGAATTTCTCCTTATTCTTACCATCGTCGGGACAAAAGCTGAACCGTCTTTGATGGTAAATGGCTTGGAGGTGCAGATTCTTGTGAGATTGCTGCAGCAGTTCCTTCCATCTGGGCTGCCCGACTTGAAGGACAGCGGATCGTGTAAGCTGACTCAGTATCGAAGCCATTTTATTGGAAAATTTGAATTTTTAAAACATTAAATTTTGATAAAGCCGAGGCCAAATGTGAGGAGTTCCAGACTGACACAAAAGGCTTGGTTTGCATTTTCTACAAAAGGAATTTTTATTTTCTAAAAGCTAACATTTCCAATTAAAAAGTTAAGGCACAAAAGTGGCCCAAAAATGGGAAAATATGTATATCTTGCAACAACCAAGTTCTGTAACCACAGAACTCTGGCCTAGTTTGCCGCTGATTTTCTTTGAAACCATCTGCCCCCACCTGCCAGCTGGCGGACATAATAAAGCAATTAAAGTTTCAGAGGCGTTCTCCCACACACACTCCCAATTTCCACTCACATCAAGGTGGCAATGAAATGAGCATTTTCCCGTCCGTCCGCACACCTGTTTGCAATTAAAATGTAAACGTGTCAAACACATGCCAGCCTCGACTCGGGCCGAGTTTTCGCTTAAAAATTAACAGCGACAATGCCGAACAAGTTGCAGAAATTAATGACAACATAAAGGAATTTAAATACGCAATGAGTGTGGCAGGAAGGAGGGGGGTCAAAGGTGGGAGGGGAGGCACACTCGCACTCGTAATTGCGGCGCAAGTTTGTTGTGTGTGTGTGTTAAAGCATACTTATGCGAGACACTGTTGCCATGTTGCCAACTCCAGTTCAAACTCAAACTCACCTGCCTATGCCTACCTGCCCGCCTGTCCTGTCTGTCCTGTCTGTCTGCTGTTGTCTGCTTGGCGGGGCATGAAGTGAAAATTAATTTCTAAATGCGGGAAATTAACAAATTACAAACAGCGCAATGAGGGGCGTTGATGATGGGCTGGCAGGCGGAAGTAGACATGCCATAATTCACCACGCACACACATGGAGGTTCGTTGTTCTCGAGGAGCAACTTCCTCTTTTGGAAGGGGGGAAATGGAGTTGCTCGGTGGCAGAGCCGCAAGGTGTTGAAGCACATTGTCTTGGCTTGGCCTGGGGGCAACACCATCCTCCAACCACCGCATACTTCTGGCCACACTTCAACTCAGAAACACTCCCGTTGCCGCCGCTGCTGACAGTTGACAGGTTTGCTAATTTGAAGCAGCCCACCGCCGAAAATGAAGTTAGCGTCTGTCAGCGTCTTGCCGGGTGATAGCGCCATTCCCAGGCCCAAACCCAGACCCAGACCCACACCCAGCTCCACCTTCAGTCCCAGCTTGGAGCCCGGAACCGCTCTTGCAACCCCTTCGCAGTCACACCTTCGGCAGCCACAGACGCGCTGCGGTCGCGCTTTTAACATTTAATTAAGTTGTGCTCGATTTTATGTTCGACAAAATTGTTTGTCTGCCGCTTCGCTCCACTCTGGCCCTCCTCTGGGAGGGAGGGGGCTGTGTAAGTATGTCGTGGTTGCGGCACCGCGGCGTTGTTGTCATTGCTGAGGTTTGTGCAAAGATTGGAAAATTGTGCCTGTGCTTAAATCGAAATAAATATATATATCCCTTGGAGTTACCTGTCTAACATAGTAGTATTTCCCTTTTAAAACGTAGACCATGTGAAAATCTTTTAGATCTTTGCAATTTTGGGACAAAAATATATTCCTTTTCTATTGTTTTGGACAAAATTATTTAAAAAATTTAAAAATTTGAGTAAATTGTACAGCTTAAGCACATTTTTTGAGGCGTGGGAACGTTGCGAAGTTTTGCAGGGAGAACGATGTCCTCCCGAGCCAGCGGTGTCCTTATTAGACGCATAACCCGTGGCCACATCCTACAGGCGGGCCTTGTGAGGATCCAGCTGCGCTTTTATGGCGATCATCCGACAGAGATGGACTGTGCCACGTTCAAGGCATACAGGGAGCAAATAGCCAAAGCCCAGCAAAAGCGCAAGGAGGCCAAAAAGAAAAGCAACGCTGCCAAGCAGGTGAAAAAGGATGCGGCTCGGTTGAAGAAACAGCTTGACAAGTGCATCGAGGTGAAAACGAGGGGCATGAAAGAGCAACTCGAGTGCATGTCTGAGAAGGAGCAGGAGGCCATGGGGGATATGATGGATTGCGTGTTGGCGGGCATTAAGTCTACTTGTCTGACGCAGGTGCTTCAAAGGTACTGCAAGGAGCAGGAGATGAAGCGCCGCTACGCACGGCTGATCAAGGAGAAGCATATCAAGGACATGATCAAGAAGTGTGCGTCTCAGAAAAAGGGAAGTTCGGACTCGGCGGAGGAGTGCGATGATCCTGAAGCTGAGAAGGCCGAAAAGGAGCATGAGAAACAGGCAGCCATTGCACAGATGTGTGAGGAGAGGGAACAAAATAAAAAGTGTATGGCAGAGGTTGCCAAGCTGCTGGAAGACGCAAGTTGCAAGGAGGGTGAATCCAAAAAGGCTGAGAGCAGGGATTCTGCAAAGGGTGACAAGGTCAAGAAGTCTGAAGGCAGGGACTCCAAAAAAGGGGCAGAAAAGGGAAAAGGTAGTAGGGAGAAGAGTAAAAAACCAAACGATCGCAAAGTTGATTCTAAGGCTAAAGCTGATTCCCAGTCAGGCAAACCAAAGAAAATGGAATCCAAAGCTAAAGGTTCGGACAAAAACTTAAAAGGCGAGGACTCCCAAAAGGGACCAGAAACCAAAGCAAAAGAAAACCCCAACGAACAGGTCGATGAACAAAACCCTGCCTTTAAATCAGAATTTACCGAAAAGATAGATAAATGCATGTGCGAGGAATTTGATAATATTGCCGAGGTCGCTGAGAGGATGAGTCCGAAGGAAAAGAAGCAACTTTCTGGTCTAAAAGAATGCCTGACGGCAGAGATTAAGAAAAGATGTATCAAAAAGGTGAAAAAGGAGTTGTGCGATAATATCAGAGGAAAGCCCTTACCGAAAAAGGACAAATGCAAAGATTTGGGTAGCACAGACAAAAAGCCAGCGGGGCCAATTGAAGAGCGCGTCCAGGAAAACTGGAAGAATGTGTGTCCTTTAATTCAGGACCTAGCGGAAAAACATGATGTCGATTTCGACGAGGCATCGTGTGAAGTGAAGGAACTATTGAAGAAGTCCTGTCAAGAAGAGGTAAAAACAGAGAAGGATGAAGATAAGAAAATGATGGAAAAGTGCAAGAATGAGGCTTTAAAAAAGAAATGCAAAGCCTTAAAGGAAGAAATGGAAAAGGCAGACAGGGAAATGGAAAAACGTCGGGCCGAAGAAGAGCAGAAAAAGATATGCAAAGAACTAAAACAAAAGCAAATACAGCAAAAAAGAAAAATGAAGCGCGAAGAAGATGACCAAAAGCAGAAAAGCAAGGAGAAACAAATTATGATAAGTTGCATGGAAGAAGAAATTAAAAAACAATGCGAAAAACGATCTGAAGAGGACGAATGCATGAGCCCTGAAGAAAGAAAGCAGAAAGAGAAATGTGAGGAAAATGAGATTATGACGATATGCCAAAATAAAGTGTTAGAGAACCGATGTCAATACCTGGCAAAAAAGAAAAAGGAAGAAGAAGCACAGAAGGCAAATGACCTGAAGAAACAATGCGAAGAGTTGAAGAAACAAGCGGAAGAAAACAAAAAAAGAGAGGCAGAAGAGAAGAAAAGAAAGGAGCAAAATGAAATATTGAAAAAATGCGAAGAAGCAAAGACAAAGCAACGGTGCGAAGAGCAAAAACGAAAGGAGAAAGCTGCCAAAGAGGAAAGAATCTGCAACGAGCTTAAAAAAGGAGGGGGAAAGAAAAATGTGGCAGAAGCAATGAAAAAGGATGAGGAAGCTGAAATGAAAAATAAGCGTGAAGAGGCAGAACTAAAAAAACAGTGCGAAGCTCTACAAAAAGAAAAGAAACAGAAAGAGGAAGCTGAAATGAAAAAGAAGCGTGAAGAGGAAGAACTAAAGAAACAGTGCGAAGCCATAAAGAAAGAAAAAGAAACAAAGAAAAAAGAGGCAGAAGAGAAGAAAAAGAAACAGGAAGATGAAATCAAAAAGAAATGCGAAGAGGCGGAACTAAAGAAACAGTACGAGGCCATAAAAAAAGTGGCAGTAGCGAATAAAAAGAAAGCGGACGCTGAAGCCGAATTAAAAAGGAAATGCGAAGAGGCAGAACTGAAGAGGCAGTGTGAAGCGCTAAAAAAAGAAAAAGAAGCAAAGAAAAAAGAGGCAGAAGAAAAGAAAAAGAAAGAGGAAGCTGAAGCTGAAATGAAAAGGAAACGCGAAGAGGCAGAACTGAAGAGGCAGTGTGAAGCGCTAAAAAAAGAAAAAGAAGCAAAGAAAAAAGAGGAAGAAGAAAAGAAAAAGAAAGCGGAAGCTGAAGCTGAAATGAAAAGAAAACGCGAAGAGGCCGAACTGAAGAAGCAGTGTGAAGCGCTAAAAAAAGAAAAAGAAGCTAAGAAAAAAGAGGCAGAAGAGAAGAAAAAGAAAGAGGAAGCGGAAATGAAAAAGAAATGCGAAGAGGCAGAATTAAAGAAACAGTGCGAAGCGCTAAAAAAAGAAAAAGAAGCTAAGAAAAAAGAGGCAGAAGAGAAGAAAAAGAAAGATGAAGCTGAAATGAAAAAGAAATGCGAAGAAGCTAAGAAAGAGGCAGAAGAGAAGAAAAAGAAAGAGGAAGCTGAAATGAAAAAGAAATGCGAAGAGGCGAAATTAAAGAAACAGTGCGAAGCCCTAAAGAAAGAAAAAGAAGCTAAGAATAAAGAGGCAGAAGAGAAGAAAAAGAAAGAGGAAGCGGAAATGAAAAAGAAATGCGAAGAGGCAGAATTAAAGAAACAGTGCGAAGCCCTAAAGAAAGAAAAAGAAGCTAAGAAGAAAGAGGCAGAAGAGAAGAAAAAGAAAGAGGAAGCGGAAATGAAAAAGAAATGCGAAGAGGCAGAATTAAAGAAGCAGTGTGAAGCGCTAAAAAAAGAAAAAGAAGCTAAGAAAAAAGAGGCAGAAGAGAAGAAAAAGAAAGAGGAAGCTGAAATTAAAAAGAAATGCGAAGACGCGGAGGCGATGAAGCGGTGTGAAGGGTCAAGAAAAGAAAATGCTCAGAAAAATAAGGCGGAAGAGAAGGAAAAGCAGCAAACAGAACTGTTCAAACAATGTAAAGCGTTTATGTTCCGTTCAGTTGACGATATGGAAACTGATGAGATGATCCGCGAATACGAGGAACTAAGCAGCAGGCTTGAGGAAAAATGTATGGAAGAATTGAGCGATAAAAAAGAAATTCTCATTATGCTCCACGAATACGAGGACCTTATTTCCAAGCTTTCAGATAAATTAGAAACAACATTAGTAAGCGGGAATAAAACTTGTCCGACGGATTAAGAGAAAAGAACTCGAAGAAGAAGAAGACGGCCTTTCCAAATAGGAAATCAGAATATTGTATCCCTGGTACGCTTGGAGTGAATGCTGTGAAAGGATACTGGCGACCCTAAGGAACCTCACAGACGTCACTTAAAGATGTCACTCCATTGGGCGTAATGACGCACATGGCTAAGAGCACGACGGCGGTAGTAGAGGCCGTTAGTCCTCCGGTTGGAGCAGCTGTTGACCGGTAGGGGTGAACGGCTTCGCCAACTAGGCGATTGATCCCTCGATCGCTGCCGTGGTCATCTTAGATTTTTATCCAATATTGTCAGCATCACCAATGCCCATGGTAAATGTAAAGTGCAAGGCATCAGCATCATAGCCTCCATGGCCTTCATGTTGAATCTGAATCTGCCGCAGTAGATTTTTAAGCCTTAGTCAGACAGTCATGAGTTATCTATCATATCTTTCAAATATAAAATAAAACCTCCCGTGCTTGCACCCACGTTAACTAGGCCTTTGTTTTATTTAGTAACCATCAAAATTTTCTGACAGTCGCAGTGCCCTAAACCGAAGTCCTTGGGATGTTTCGCAGATGCGTCGCCTCGCGGGTGCAGCGGATGTTGAACGGTCTCCGTTTTGGTCCATCGGTCCCGCCGGTAAGCTCCACCTGGCAGAGGTACAACGGCGGCCCATCATTCTTGGCTGGAGTCATCGCAAATTCACAAGCTCTCTCCACCATACACTATGATTCTCCCATGGCCAAAGATATCCTGAACAGCGATCTGACTATGACAGGTGCCGCCACTCGGGACAGGCATGTTTGCCAGCGGATATCCCTTGTTCCAAATCGTGGCATTCGCATCAGAATATCTAGTCAACTTCAGGAAAATCGAAAGGGCCGACTCTACCACCATGATACAGACACGGGAAAGTTGGATGTATCAGTGCCAAAAAACTGCAAGCGGCACCTAATACAGAAAACCAGACAAAGCCGTTTGAAGTTGGTTCAGGAAGATGTCAGCATGCCTGCCCGCACACAGCCCGCAAAGCAAGCTCATGCCAAATTTCGGGTGCAGCTAAAAAGGAAGAAGTCCCTTAAAACAAAAAAAAGGTTGCAAGCCCCAAAAAATGTTCCAACAAGTTCCGAGTCTGAGAAAGATTCCTTAAACACCCAAAAGCCGATGAATTCAATTAACAATTGGTTGACCATTCTTTGTGAGAAGTCTAAAAAGGTCCGAGATGAGCTGGAGGAGGGAAGAATTGCAGACTTGAAAAAGATGAAGTCGGCAGAAGATCAGGCAAAAATTGTGCAGTACCAGAACCACTATGTGGCACAAATTCAGAAAAAGACAAGTGAGCTTAGGTTAATGAAAGATAAACAGGTCCAATTAGGTTCGATAGCTACACAAAAACATGAACATTGTTCTATAGATTCAAAGAATAGGGAAAAGTTAATGGACATTATTAGCAAGTCTCTGGAGGCAACTGAAATTTTAGAAAATATAGCACCAACGATATCAACAGCTCCGCCTCCTCCCCCAAAAGCTCCACTTGGACAATTCCAATATTCTGAAAACTCAACGCCACAGACAGTATCAAATGGTGCAAAGTTTGAGGAGGCTGAGATGGAAAGTCCTGAGCTTCGTCTGTCATTCGACAACATAAGAGCCCGTGAGGACAGTCTGTTGAGTTGTATCAGAAGGGAAACCATTGATCGCTGGCGAGCCCATAGACTGGTGCGGCCCTATGAACACAGGCCTTATCAGTTCCCCAAGCCCAAGAAAATAGATAGGAAGGAAATGTTTAACATAGAAAGCGACGACCACCTCAATAACAAGGTGATTCACAGGCCCTTTCAGCTTCCCAAGCCCAAAGAAATGGTTATGAAGGAGGGGGGTTTACCAGAAATGTTTAACCTAGAAAGCGATGATCACCTCAATAACAAGATGATTATGGGGAAAGTTGAAAGCATTCTAATGCCGAGTCTCAACTCTTCCAAATGCAAATCAGATATACAGATAATTTATCCACAAGCTACTTTACAAGATAAGAAATATAACGATCATGCTGAAGACCTTAACCAGCTTAAAAATGATATCCACAAGCGTCTTTGGAAACTATCTGATGAAGGATGCTTGGATCACGATTATTTTTCCAACTCCAAAGATAACGATGAGTGGAAATTTCGCGTAGCCGAAATGATATCCAAGACTTTGTTTCTGATTCAAAACAATATGATGAAGGGATCTGAAAATGGGATAGCCCACCAAGAATACGACAAGAATGTAGGCGAAATTGCTGAACAGTTCTTTACGCAATACAAGCAGGATTTAGAAAAATTTGCCAAAATGAAGGTTGTGGGTTCATGTAAAAATGAGTCGGAAGGGAAATCTCCAAGAAAGGCAAATAATAGGAAAGAACAAAGACAGAAGAGAAAGGGGGGAATGTTATATTGCGAAATTAGTAATTTTAATAGCAGCGAATTATGTCTAGTCGTGAAGCAGATCGACGACATCGTCCGTCAGTGCCAGCTTATCAAACGTGAGCTTAATAGGAAATCTGCCAAAAATAAGCTGGCGAAAGAATGCGCTGAAAATGATACTACAGCAAAGGATGAGGAAATGAGGGAGCCGATAGAGGAATCTGACAATAATGAAATTGATAACAGAAATGAATACCCAGCAGAAGAACTAGAAAACAACAATGAGGAAGAATTTGGGGGGAAATGTGTAATGCAGGAGATTGTAGAACTGATTCACAGGACGAAATGTTCAGAAATGAAGCTGAGGCAGAAATTGCAAGAAATAAATTTAAGGAAATTAGCTGAGAAAAGGAAATGCGAAGAAATGAAGCTCAGGGAGAAATGTGAGGAAATGGAGCAAAGTGAGAAATGTGAGGAGGACGATTTAGAAATTGACGTCGGGGAAAATTGGGGAGAAATTGACGTGGACCTTACGGAAATATATAACGAAATACACCCAGAAAAGAATAAATCTGAGAACGAAAATAAGGAGTGTGAAGAAATAGAGCAAAGGAAGAAATGTAAAGAAATGGAGCAAAGGGCGAAATGTGAAGAAATGGAACAAAGGAAGAAATGTAAAGAAATGGAAGAAAGGGAGAAATGTAAAGAAATGGAGCAAAGGGAAAGATGTGAAGAAATGGAGCAAAGGGAAAAATGTGAAGAAATGGCGCAAAGGGAAAAATGTAAAGAAATCGAGCAAAGGGAAAAATGTAAAGAAATAGAGCAAAGGGAGAAATGTAAAGAAATAGAGCAAAGGGAGAAATGTAAAGAAATGGAGCAAAGGGAAAAATGTAAAGAAATGGAGCAAAGGGAGAAATGTAAAGAAATAGAGCAAAGGGAAAAATGTAAAGAAATAGAAGAAAGGGAGAAATGTAAAGAAATGGAGGAAAGGCAAAAATGTGAAGAAATGGAGCAAAGGGAGAAATGTGAGGAAGTGGGGCAAAGGGAGAAATGTAAAGAAATGGAAGAAAGGGAAAAATGTAAAGTAAGGGAGCAAAGGGAGAAATGTGAAGAAATGGCTCTTAAGGAGAAATGTGCTAAGAACGACAGGAAAACAAATAAGAATTCAGAAGAAGATGATGAAACTGGGACAACTAGTTCAGAATATGGTGACTTAAGGAGGAAATTATTGCAGCTTTTAAAGGAAATATGTGAAGAAGATGAGCTGCAGGCACAGTTAAAAGAGAAAAATGATGGGACTAAAGAAGGAAGTCAAGACAAAAGCGTGGCAGTAGATTTGCTAAAGAAATTTAGATTTCCCTACCTAAAGAAGTTGTGTGGCACGATTGATCAGCAGAAAACAAGTGCTGACGAGCATTTCAAGAGGCTGCAAAGGATGATGGGTCTGGGCCACTATGAGGACGACGAACTTAGTAATTCGGCTTGGACGGAAAACCTAAACGAAGTCAGAGGACTTCAAGATGAAGGAACTGCGACAACTATGGAAGAGAAGAATCTGTGTTCCGGTTTTAAAGGCATCTTCTGCCTACCAAATTTTGCGAACGAATATTCTCAGGATACTCTTTGTGATCCAGTCCCTTTAGCTTGGCCAAAACTAAACGAACTGGATGATAGAGAGATATCCTTTGGCCATCGACAATCGCTCGGAAAAACATTTATATATTACCCAAGATACCAGCAGAGCAACTTCTTTCGGGACATGCGGTTCCCCAACCTGATTCCAAAGACAATCAACGACTATCTGCAGTTTTACTGGCTGCGTCAAATATTGCCTGCAAATCGGGCTTTTAGCACCGAAAATGATAACCGCCATTAAAATGCTAGAAGAAATTAGGAATAATAGAGAGAAGCAGCCAAAAAGTTAAAAAATTATAATTCATGATCCAAATTAATAGTGTATGTCGAATAAAGCAATAAAAGTAAATTTAATAACTCATAATATTAGTAAGGTAATTAGATTCCTATCTTAAGGTCTTATTATTATTATCAAATAGGTAGGTTTAAAGACTAAAAACACCCAAATTCCTTTAAATATCACAGCTAGGAGTAAGCTATTCCAAGTTCAAATAAATTGCAATATCGCTTCTCTAATATCGCTTCATGAATAAATATAATGATGGCACACATATGCCGAATATTTACTTAAGGGTATCTCGCCCGGCAGAGTAGCCAAAGCAAACAGCAAAGGACATCTCACAATATTGATTGCTGTGTTGTTTTATTGATGAAATAATGAATTTGCCACCGCCACACACACACCCGTGTGTAGGGGAAATACCCACAGACATCAGATGATATGCTCAATGTCTGTCATTGCCATGGTTATGAATTTTCCGACTTGATAACGAAACTTATCATCGGGCATCGGAGCAAACAAGCTTGAGGTGGTGCCAGTGGTGGTGGTGGCCTTGTGTTTGATCAGGGACACCACCAGGATGTGGGGGGGCAGCCGGCTGGTCTTGTTTGGTTTTCATTTCGCATTGATTCCAAGCTAGCCGAGGCTTTTCACATTGCCAAAGCAAATTTGCAGACGCCTCCGAGCTGGCCATCATCAACAGCCATCCGTTTAAATTATTAACGTATGAGTAATTTTTATGACATATAAACAAAAGTCTGAGTCGGGGCCACGGCTGACTGGCTCCTTGTTTCGGCCCCGGGATCCTGTTTCCCAAATGTCACCGCCCGCCCTGCCATGTGTCACGTGTCGCCCCGCTCGTCTGGTTTCGTTTCGGATTTTCCATTTCCCAGACGACCATGATGACGAAGTCGAGTCCCATGTGGCGTATTCGGGGACTTGTTTTTGTGTGTGCGACAAATGAGTTGTGTGTAATTAAGTACGGGGATGCTCTCTGGGATGCCAGGGGAATTCGAGCCGAAAGCGGCCCTGATAAGCTGATTCTGATTCTCTCTTTAATAACAACTTTAACTAACACTCTTTTTTCGTTTGTTTCTCTTTCTCTTTCTAGGTAAGTACCGGCACAAGTCTAATACCAAACTCAATCACTAATCACGGAACAGAGAGGCCACCCGCCCAGCACCCACAACCGCAAAACTTTCGGTCAAAAGGCGGTGCCTTTAATTTGAAAAGTTTGGCATATCCAAAAATAAAATCTATATGTAGGAAGGGAACGAATTCGGGGTGGCAAAAAGTCCGCACAAAACCATGGTCCAAACAATTCGAACACTGCATTCCACGCAATGGCCAGGCCAAAAATCAAAGCATATTTTCCGGCGTGCCCGACGCAACCACTAAACTGGCCAGTCAGTCGGGAGAGCCGGAGAGCTGGCGATCCGTAGTAGACGGTTCCGTCCGGCAAAGCGGAACCCAGCCCGGCGACCGGCCACATAGTTTAAAAAAAACTTTTTTGTTTGAAAGCGTAGAACGTGCAGGAAAAAATCATAAAAAAAGGCAGAGCCCAGAGTCCACTATTACATTAAAACAGAAAAATAATTGCAAAATTTTCTCACAACTTTTTCAACTTTCCCTGCGTTTTGCTAGGACTTTTTTTTTGTTTAACCGCGCCTCTTGTTTTCTATATTTTTTTGCACGATTTTTTTTTTGTGTTTGTAAAACGCACTTTGAATAACCCGCGAATTTCTGTTGCCATTTGCCAACTTTAAGACCGCTCATTACAACTAATAATGTTAATAATCATTAAAGACGGGAATTTGAAAATAATTTGGGGTGGAGTGCGGTTCGTCCCAAGATTTGCGCATTTTCCCTCTGCCTTTTGGGCCGCCGTGTGGCACTCAAATTGCAAAAATTAAAATACTTTTCCAAACTAATTAAAATTGTGTTGCATACTTCGGAAAAGGCTGTCCCTTTTTTCCTTCCAAGGCCCCCCTAAGCCTTTTCCTGCGCCAAAGGGAAATTAGCCAAGGCAACTGGGCAGCAGGCAGAGAGGACTTCCAGGACTTCGATGTTCGACTCTGGCATCGATTATTGTGGCGGGTTTAATGCTTCTCCCCCTTTCAGGGCCGGAAAACTTTTGCCATTTTTCTCTGGTGTTTGTTTCCCGCGGGAATGATCCGGAGGGGGCAGAGTCGACCTTCCGGTTCTTAAAGAAAGAACTCTCCGGATTTAATTCCAAGCGTGAAACCCAATTATCCATCAATCCGCTTGGCCATTTCGGCTTGAAAAAGTTAAAGAAATGCCAGTGCTGTCTCCCTGCGGATTGTCGCCGCCTTTTAAGGATTATGGAGGGATACTGGGGAGCTCCTGTGTGTCCTAGGCCCGCCGGGCTGTCACACTCGCAGCATGCATTAAATTTTATGGACAGCCGAGAAAGGAGACCAGGCAGCGGCTGGGGCAGCAAACATCAAACGCGTTAAGCAACTCGAAAGCTCAGCCGAGTGCATGAAATGCGTCGCTTGCCCCGCTCTAGAACGCCATTCAACACGCCACGACTTTTGCAGCCAAAGCAAATCAAAAGGAAATAATGGCGCACTGGCACGAAACGAGGGGTATCGACAGGCGGAGGGGTTACGAGGGGTGCTGACAGGCACATGGAGAGAAAATTCTGGGAAATACAGGATGTCAGGGAGGTGCTTTGCGGTTAGAAATTGCTTGGAAAGTGCGTCTCTAACTACAATAAATGTTTAAGTTTACATAACGATATAAAATATATTATTAGGAGCATAATTCAAAATCAAAATTAATCTTTTAAAGCACTTGAAAAATCTGGAACACATTTAATTACCAGGTAATCACTTTAAATTTGCATAAAAACAGCATATTAACCAACTTCCATTTGCAGATTTATTATTATTCCTCTAAAAGGATACTTTCTCTCAGTGCTCGTGGCGGTGGCCCCTTTCCCGCACAAATGCTCGATGGGTAAATGGCGCGCACGAAGTGCTCACATGCACCTGCCAGAATGCATTCGCTGCGGATTCCCTGGCGGCGGCTTGGAGGGATGGCGAGATGGCAGCAGGATACTTCGGCTGCTGCTGGTTGGTTCCTGCTGCCTGAATGCTGATGCCGATACCGATGCCGGCAATTAATTAGGATTATGTGTGTCGTCTGAGCAGCGCCTAAAAGCATGCATGCAACACATGTGAGGCGCTCGTTACGGCGAGCCGGAGGAGTGCTCCCCCCTCCTATATGGAGTCCGGACTTTGCACCCGTAACCGTAATGGAGCCGTGGCAGCCTTAACGGCAGCAGCTTGACTTCCGCTGCGTGACATCCATATGCACAGCCACATCTACGGCCACATCCAGAGGCTGGCTAAATAGTTTGATTAAGCAAATTTATGGCTGCGCGCTTTCAGGCGCACTTAATGGCAGCTGCAGGAGGAGCAAACAGAGCCCAATCAATCATCGGAATCGCAGCTTGCATATTTTTAATGATGATGACGTCAACTCGACTGCTCATTAAAAGCCTTCCACTTGGCTGCCGCCCTCCCTGGCCGCTCTATGAATTTCTATATATAAAAGATATATATATATCTAGTTCGGTGTCTCTGGGCGCTGCTTTTGACCATCCCTAACGACTTTTTAAGTATTTACACACAATTTGGTTCGGGCAACTTTTATCGCAAAGTCTGGCCCAACATTTCTATATTTCCCCCCTGGTCGACACTTCGCTTTTCTTTGCACTTTACGCTTCATTATCTTGGAGCTTGTCTGCGGCGAAGTGCAAGTGGCAGGACATCAGCTTGAGGTTCTGATTACCCACTCACATGTCCTGCGGCCGCTGGTGCACTCATTTCCCAGCTCCCGACAGCGGGCATGATAAGCCTGTCCGGCTGTCCGCCCAAGATTTCCATGTCTCCGGTTAGTTTTTCGGGTGCGCCGTATCTTTCTGGTGCAGCAGGGCGCCCCAAGGAGTGTCACCTGCCACCTGAGTTTTCTAAAGAACTTTCTGCATCTGCATTTGACTCGTCTTGGCCTGCAGAGCCGAGATGGAGTAGACTTTTGCGTCAGGTGGTGAGGTGTTGCAGCCCTTTTCAGGAAGACAGCTCTTAATGTCTTGTTTTCGGACTCTCATCGCACTTGAGTTCACTTGGTTAAGAAAAACCATGTCTGATTGCTTACTTCGCAGCTTTTCCAGCTGCACTTGTTCGCTTTTCCGATCCGGCTGGATCCAGGGGGGGAAGTGGCACGTGCCTGTGTCTCTGCAAACAGAGCAGCGCATTTTGCCGGAATGAAGAACTACATAGCTTCGGTCAAATCGACGGTTGTCTGGTCTCCCCGCTGGCGACATCAAAGTGAAAGTCACGCATTTACGTCTATTTACCACTTTGTCTGGCATTTTTTCACCATCACTTGCACTTTGGCTGAAACTGCAAAGCCGGGAAAGTCTGGCCCTTTCCCCAGTGCCTTTTATTCCTTTTCCCCCTCTCTGCTCTCTGTTTAGTTGTCTGCCTCATTATGTTTTTCTTTGGCCCCGCCATCATAGTCATTGCTATCGTCATCGCCTTCGTTTGTCGTGCTCTCGCCCTGGCAATATTTTTATGTAAACAAGCCAACAGTACAGACAGGGCCTGGTGAAATTGGCAAATCATCGGCTAGACAACAACACAGGACCAGACGGCGGCTGCTGCTGATACCCTTAACGAAGCGAGAGTCCTGGCTGCTGCCATTTGGCTTTGTGCAATTATGATTAATCCGATGGAGTCGGTGGTAAACACAGGAAAAACAAATATCAAACGTGATTTGAAATCTTTATTTGTAGTGCCAAAAGTAAGCTCTTAAAGGGGATACACAGGATTTATAGTTGTGTAACAAATCGTTCCTAGTTATCATCATCCTAGGATATTTGTAGGATATTTTCCGATTCTCTGGCAGGATCTCAGTTTTGCATAAAATGCACATTAAATTCCTTTACAGCCAAGGCAGTCGTAAAGTGTGCTTTGTGTATTTCATTCCAAGCTGGCAACGCCTTGGGTAAACACTCGATCGCAGGACTCAGCGGGCTATGGGAGTCCTGGCTGGCATTCCGGCATTTCCACTGCTGGCTGCCAGCTTGGCTTCTGCGTCTCCGTTTGTTTATTTACGCACATGCGAAGGAGGCAACCATTTCATATTCATAGAAAAATCGCAAACACATGTGCGCTGGCTGAAGGTCCTTGAAGGGAGATATATATATATATACACATATATATGTATAGAGGTAGAAGCAGAGCAGAGGCAGCAGCTTGGGTCGGGAGTAAATCAGCAGCTAAGTAAGTAAGATGCTTCATAAATTGCTTCAAGTGGCGCAGCTGGCTGCTGGCAGCTTGCGAGGCGTAATGTCCCGAACCAAGGACTCAGGACTGTAGGAAAAACCCCAATCCCAAGCCCATCTCCGGCTCCTAGCTTCCGCTTTAAGGCATATCATCGTGCATAAATCTAAATCAGAGCCCAAATACGAGAAATACAAATGAAAATCAGTCGCATCATGATGAATCCTTGCTACCACACACATCCCTGCGCTCCTGTCATGCGTGCGTGCGTGTGTGTGTGTGTGAGTGTGGCAAAATCCAGGAGAGCGTAAAATTTACGCAAAGGCCCCGCAAAATATTTGAACTAAAATGTTTTTGATTTTCCATGCTTCGCCGGAAATATTTCGACAATATTTTGCCTCCTCAGCACCGCCCCCCCCCCCCTTTTTCGGCATAACTCAAACAATTGCGACAGATTTGCAAAAAGGATTTCGGTCCTTCGGCTGCCTCGACATTTGCCTTATTTATGTGCGAGTGGGTATAAAATACACATTTTGCAGACAGTTAATAAGCGGAACGTGTTGATAATTTTTGGCCTGGGTCCTCGTTTCTCGGCTTCTTGTTCGGGCTTAATTGCTTGTAACATTTAATGGAAAATTAATAAGTTGAGAAATGTGCAAAAGGAAGTTCGAACAATTTCATTTGAGGTCACCCCGAAAATGGGTCACTGATTTTCGGTCAGCCAAAAAATATCTCATTTATTGAATTAAATTCTGCTTTGTTGGGGATAAAGACGTAAAGGGTTTGGGTTAATATTCCTAAGTGATTCATGAAATATTCCCTAACGTGGTTATTAAATGCACAACATTTATTTGCTGTGGCCTGCGGTGGATTTTCCGCTCGAACGCCGAAAAGTATTCAAAGGCAAAACATTGACAAACCTAATAATAAATCCAAGCCAAGGGCCAGGACTCTCAGGACTTCTCAGCTTTCGGGCCAGTGCATCGATCAACACTTGGCTGCAGTCTGTTATTGCATAATTGCGCCTAATGACATGCAATGAAATTACCTAAAATTCAATTTCCGCACTACTAGACCTGGCCACAGGACACAGCACACAGGACGAAATGGGATAATTATGCTGCGGACAGTCGGACTGCTCACTCGGCCACCTAATGGCTATTTAATTTGCCAGGCTTCCTGGAGTCGTTTCACTGGGAGTTGCCGAAAATTATGGCATTAAAATTGAATGATTAACCCTGGCCGAAGTTCACTTCCTTGGCCTGACCCCGATGCAACTACACCTGCACCTCCACCTGCAGCTGCTTTGCGGCCCAATTAATCACCTGGCATGCAGCCGTAATTAGAGCCGCCTTTGATTTATGCTGTTTTGCGGCAATTATTCAGACAGAGGCGAGTTGGGTGCCAAAAAAGCGATGCCACAAATTGAAAACTGTGTCAGAAGAACGGACATGCGAAGAAAAACAGAACTTTTCCGGCGCCAGACATTCCAACCACTTCTGCTGCGACTCTCTGCTTTTGTGTTTTGTGCACATGATTTATTATTTTTCAGAATGAAAAAAAAGGGAGAGAAAAAGCACACCATTTTCCGCCTGCTCATTTCTAATGTGCAAAATGACCCAGTGACAAATTGTGGAGCCAAGTTTTTATTTTTTTTTTTGCTGGCCCCCGAAACTGTGTCACCCTGTCGGATGGTGCGGGGCAGGGAAAACCCAAAAACCCTTCATTGGACACCCGGAAAACTCCCACTCGCGGTTTTCCTTGCGGCCTGTTTAACTGGACACTTGTCGACCGAAATTTATGTGGAGTTTCCATTGAGATTTATGTCGCCAGGGGGTTGGGCTACGACTGGTTTTGGGGCGTGGCTCGGCCGAATATCGATAAATTATTGACACAATTTGCCAAAGACGCTGTCCGGGACGCAATAAATTAAATATTCGCTCAACCCACTCCCTGTCCTAATGAACTTCAAAGTCCCCGCTTGGATTTATAATGAACTGGGCAAGATTTTCGCATTTTTTTTTTGGGTGCTTTTCATAAATCATTTCTGACATGCCTCGTTAAAAATCAATTTCCAGGCCAAAATCATAAATTCATCTGTACATTTCGCAATATTTCCCCGAACTTTTCATCGTAATTTGAATGCAAATACGTTTGACGTCATTATTGAGAGCTCTGGCAGCCATTTAATCATGCTCTCCCCAGCTCAGCAGCAGAAATATATGCAGATCCATTCGGTCCCCCATTTTCCTCGACTTTCCTTTGCCGCAGTAATTTCTTTTGGCTTTTGAGCGCGGAATGCAAATGCCAAACAAAAGTAGTTTAGAAATTTTGCGGCTCGTCCGAGGGATGTTTTTGTATCCCCGGCACCGTGTACCTTCTGTGGTTTCCAAACGCCAAAGGATGGATGCCGGGATCCGTCGACATGACATTAAAATTCAATATGTTAATGAGCCACGGTCGCCAGGTGTTGGGTGGTGGTCCCGCTCCCCAAGGACCTGGCCAAAGCAAGGTCAGACAGAAAGTTCGCTAAGCTGTCGGGGGGATATTTAAATTTGTTGCTGGCACTCGTTTGCTCTTCGATTGCCTGAATAATAAGATAACGATTCCGACTTCCAGCATTCCCCAACTGGGGGGGACTCTGGGCAAAAGTAAATGCTGCCGGAGCACTCGGTTTGCCCATCGGAATACACGATTTTTATTTTTGGCATGCAAATTCGCACGGTTCGCCTCGCTTGTGGTAATTAAATTTATTCCATAATTATTTCGGACTCTATTGGCTTATTTCGCATTTTATTCTATGTCAATTTGTGTACTTTTTTTTGCGTTTTTTTGCGTTGACACATCTGTAAATCAGTGCGTGACGGCTAATTGTCATTTCCAGTTCATTGCCATCTAATAGGCATTATTAACAAGCAGCATAAATTAATGCGCGAAAGCAGATCAAAAAAGCATAATCACATTCTGTGCTCTAATTGTAAGTTATCAATATGTGACAGAAACATATACTTTCCCATGAAATATATTTTATTTTATTTTTTAAAGAATAGATTTTTCGATTTTTCACAAGTCCTTGAAACCAGCAAAAACTACTGCAAATAGCCAGGGCCATAAACAGTTTAACAAGCTCATCTCCATCCGCCGCTATCTCTGCTCTTATTACCATAAAACAAATAGTTGAGCAGAAAAAGTGAAATAAAACGAAGGAAAACATTTGTCAGAATGCAAAAAGTGACACTAAATAAAATAAAGCGAACAACAAAAGTGGGAATCGAACCGAATCGAGGCGATGGTAAAAAAAGTGCAATCGCTTTGAAATGCCTTTTCAAACTCGGGAAAACTGAGGGAGGGGGTTTCGCGGAAATGGCCTTTGGCGGAAATCCGTTTAATTTGCAAAATGCCAACAATGCCGGCGCAATAAATGTGACAAAAGCAGACTCAAAGCGGCAAAGACCCACAGGAAAAAAATAATGTCGAAATCCGCATAGGATGATGGCAAACTCCAGTGGCATGCCTCGAATTAAAGCGTTCCAGCGTATTTAGGTTGCATATATAAATCATCAAATTGCTATTTTTTACAAGCTATTTGCCTTGTCAACAGGCAGTGAACAATAAAATATTATTACCGCGGATGTGACTAATATTTTACGAATTTTTAACGCTGCAGGAATCGTAAAATTTTTGCTCTAAAATATTAAAGGGAAATGTAATGTTTGTGCTGGATTTTATAGAATTTTTTTAAGCTTTTTTATAATGTTTATTTAATGCTTGTAATGCAAATAACGTTATCAAGTTTCCAAAAACCAAATCTGGTAGCCATCAACCAGTCTCTGAGGAATCCTTCGGTTATTTTAGGTAACTGGCAATAAACCAGGAAATGAATCCTTCAATTTTAAAATCCCAATTTCTCTACCGTAAGATTTTTATTTAATTGTCAACTTTGGAAAATTGGAACGGCGGAAAAGTCATTGAACGCTGTTCGAGCGAGCATTATTCATCGATAAATAAAAAATCGGTGCATTGCCTCTGGTTTTTGCCAGCTGTCGGGGATTTTTAATGGCGACCACTACAATAGCACTCGGAGCAAAGGCGGCACCCGCCACGCCCACAACACTGAGAGAAAGCAGAGGAACTGAAGAGAAAGGGGACTGCGGGTGGCCAGCCAGTCAGACAGACAAACAGAGACTGCTGTTTGCCCGCCCAGCGTTGCATCTTGTTTAATTTGTATGCCCACACGGGCGGACAATGCACATGCATAATATTTTATGGGAATTTCCCCCCCCGTCTTCTCCCAGTATTTTCCTTATTTTTTTGCGACATTTTCATGTTGTGTCTGCCGTGTTGTTATTCCGGTGATTGTTCGCCGCTGCGTGTAGTTCTCTCTTTTTATTGTTATATAAATAAGCTATAAATTTCGCCGGCGAAAGCAGTGCTGGGCCAGACAGGGGATATTTATAGAAAATTTTAATATTTTTTATGTCTGCATTGCCAATGCACTGACAATGCCAGACACCGAGTCGGGGCAAATTGAATGGAATCGTGGGACAGATTTAAAGGTTTCAATATTTTAACCGGATCTCAGCGATTTTTGGCTAAGCCCCTGTGCCCCTAATTTGATCATTTTCCACCCAGGCGGGCATAAATCAAGGCGGGATAAGCCCGGGCTCTGTGATTCCTGACAACAACCCGACCTGTGTGGCCGCTGGTCGTTAAGTCCGGAAAATCCTAATATTAAATGCTTGGGATGCTGCTTGTGCAACTCAATTTTATGCTCGATGGCAAGCGCCAAAGTCCCTTGCCCCGGAACTAATCCTTTGTATGTGCATACATATCTCCTGCAAAGGACATACATACCACCTGACCAACCCTCTGCATTACATAAGCAACACGTGGCAAGCCCTTTCTCTCCCTTCGGAGCTGCGCTAATGAAGGTAATTTCGCACATTTCGCTTCCCTCCGATTTCCCCGATTTCCCCGATTTCCCCGCTTTCCCTTTCAACTTTTCAATGTCACTGGCTGACAGCAATTTGCATGACAAGGCAGCGGCCAGGGCTGAGTTCATTTGTTGGCTTTGACAGTTTTCTAATTGCAAGTGTGTGGCAAGCGGGGAAAACTCCCAAAAAAAAAAAGAAAAATAAAGCACTGCGGCACACGTGTCCCATTCCCAATTACCCATCGATCTCGTATATATATATAAGCTCTAGGAAATGCCAAAATATCGTGCATGCTATATATGTTACAATAAATACTCATTATGCACTGTGCAAACTAATTAAATTCCATTCCCGGTTATTAATTTAATTTTTACTGCCACGCATTATTCGCTTACTTTTCGTTTTTATTTAATTGTGGTCATGTATTTTTTAACATGCCAGTAATTTTTGGCGCATTACTTAATGTAAATCAACCCAGAGTTATTATAAATAAGCCCCATTCCGCAGTTGGCATCAAAAGTAAATCCCATTATGAAAATATATTTGGGTTGCTGCCGTTTAAAATGTATGAAAAGCAGCTATGATTATTCATAATAAATATATAAAATAATAATAAATATATATATCAAAATGTAGGTAGTTTTTAATAACTTTTAACACTGCAAATACATTTTATAAACTTACAAAAAGTGGTAAAAGTTTTTAAAAGGTATCCAACCTTCGTCTCTATTTTGTCTTTAGTTTTATTTAATTTTTTAATTGTTTAGCAATATGCAAATATATTTATTCTTCCCTTTTTTCAAGTTCCATTCGTTCATGTTAATTTGCTGCTATTGTTTATGTCTGTGTGCGAAATATTTTTCTCTGCAAAAATTGAAATTTATGGCAGGGTTTTTTTTCAATGCCTCTTTTTCCACTCTCTTATTTTCCCCTTCTGCCGCCGAATAACCGCAGCTTTATTGCATAAATGTGGCGATTTAATTAATATGCTTAATGAGTTGCAATTAAACACACATAAAAAAAGGCCGGAGAAGAAAACACTGAAAGGGAAGTCGGCGGGGGCAAAGCAAACAAAGAAAATTAGCAAAAATTTGTAGCAAATTAAGAGAGTAAACAAACGATGGGCAAAAAACATGAATTGAATCGGATCAAAGAGGGGCAAACATGGATGTTAATTAAATCAAAGTGAATTTAAATAGCCCCGGGGTCGATTTTAAATATATTAAATGCAAATAACAAATTATTGTCCAGATTTCTTCCTGAGAACCTGGGCTGGCCAACATCTGGCCCGGTGTATATCTTTCCGATTCCGATTCAATTTCATTTCCATGCCGCCAAGCCTATCTGCCTGTTGTGGCAGGCTTGTTTTTCCCCGGATTTTTCCTCGGCCAGTGGAGCTGCGTAAGTCTTTCGGAGAGCCAGAGCCTGCGCCTCCTCCTCCTCCTCTTTCGCCAACTTTGCATTTGGCAATCAAAAAAATTGATTAGAACCGAAATGGCAATCGCTGGCGGCTCAGTCGAAGGCTGGCCAGGATTTCCTCCGCACACACACACACACAATCCGAGATCCTGGACACGGGTGCAGCCAATTGGCAAAATGGTAGCCCTATGCCCATTCCCCTTAACCACCATCAGCCACTTCCTGGCAAGAAAAAAATTGCTGGCAAAATAAACTGAAGCTCGAAAACCAAAAATCTGAACCCGTAACCAAAGCCAAAAGCAAAACTATGCAGCTCAGTTGGCTGGGCCGAAACTATTTTTGGGTTTATTTTCTGGACTGTGCGTTGGGGGGATGGTGGGCACATCATCAATATGAAACAGGGGACATGCATAATCGGGCGGATGGCCGCCAGTGGGCTGCATTTATGCGCTGCGTTGCCCTGGTAGGAAATCCCGTCCAGTTGTTTTCATTGTTTTGCCTTTGGTTTTCGGCGACTGGGCAGAGATAATACAAGCAAATAAAATCGCCTGTCTGACAAAGCCATTTCGAATCCCAATTCTAGATCCCAATCCTGGAGGATCATAAAAATCAGATTAGAGCTTGCAAATCAAATTAAATCAAAGCTTAAGCCTTGAGATGAGGCACCACTTCATTGGGCAAAATGAGCCACATTTGTTCTCATAAAGTCCCATCTTTGGGCTCATTAAATCCACTCGCAAGGATCCTGGGGGGAGCTCCTGCTTCGGCGGTGTACGTGACTATTAATTAGAGCAGTAAATATTATGTCTGTTCATGTGCGATTACATGTAGATGAGGCCGATGTCGCCGGATGTCGCGCCCAGCCATGTCCTGCCTCGGTTGGAGTATTATGATAATTCGCTGCGGACAGGACATGTCCCAATTGTATTTGACTTGCGTCGAGGACAACAAGGCGTGTGTGTACCTAATGACCTGCGAGTATATACACGACTTCGATTATGAATGGTGGTGTCACGAGAAGTCCTTGAACTGTGTCCTGGATAGAGGGTTATAGAGCAGTGAGTGATTTTTGGGATGACGGCATGGCTCTGCTATATGTATTTCCTTAAATTCTTTTTAGTTCTTGAATTTCTTTAATTCTTTTTAGTTCTTAAAATTCTTTAAATTTTTTATTGTTCTTGGTTACACCCTCTTTAGAGCCATATCCTTAATATTAAATTTAGTTGGCAACAGTTTCCACACAACTGTTGTCTTTTGCCTGGAGTTTTGTTCTGATTGCATTAATTAAATACTCTGTACACAAGCTCAAAGAGTTCTACGCGAACCCTGGCCGGGGATTCCCCGTCTTTGCCGTCAAAGATTTGTGAGAGTTTACAAAAAGTTAGCTACAACTTAACATGCCAAGATTTGACTACCAAAAACTTTTGTCCTGCCACACAAGTCAGAGAATGGGGAACAGTAAGCGAAGTTGTAATCTCCCAACTTCGCAGCTATTCACCATTCCCATAGCATCCCTATTTTTATGGTTTAGGCTGAATTTCAGTTAATTATAAATACATTTATGCCTTGCCCTGGGGGGCCAAATTAGGAGAGACATTTCATGGGGGGGAGGAAGGGTGTATGTATCCCCAACCGATATCGATCGGAGGGATGAAACTTCAGCCAGCTAATGCTGACAAACTGCAGCTTTGGCACAAAATTGTTGCAGAAATTTATTATTGGCTTAAAGGAGAGACCGACAGCGAGGAGGAGAAGGAGAGCTGAGTGCACTTTGGTGCTGAAAAGCGTGAGTTATGCACCCACTTCAGCCATTCCAGGGAACTCTGCTCCCTTCTCCCTCTCCTCCCCAGTGGGGCAGGTGGCCGAGACTGCACTCGCCTTCCATCTACGTGTCTCAGAATTCTCCACGGGCGAGTCGGCTGCCATTACGCTACAGTAAAGAGGGATAAGGCTATATACCAGGACGAGAGCAAGGACATGGGATACTCCCAAAAGATGCTTTATGACATAAAGCCATGGAGTTATCGGACGCTGGCAAAGGCAATGCCAACTGATGAAGCCAATCTGGCAGGGAAAATTGTGATAAAGTCGATAGCTTATGGCTTATGGGGGTTTTAATGCCAACGAATTATAGGTTTATTATTAGTTTCATCTACATTCTTTCGTAATTATTTATTAAATTAAATTCTAATAAAATTTACTCTTAAATATATTACTTTTAAGCATTACTTTTGAGATTTCATTTAAAAATAAAAAGAGAAAAACAATTAATTGCCGGCAAATGCGACAGCAGATCCCACAAAATGCGACAAGGCAACAGTGGCAATTAGCAAAATTTCAACATTGCACACACGCTGGCGAATGTTAATAAAAGTGGTGTCATTGTTGTTGCAGCCATTGTTGGCGGTGGCCAGTTGGCTGCTGACGCCACTTTAGCCGGCGACTTGTCCAATTACTGCAACAACGGAGGGGATGTCCTCGGGTTCCGGGGGCTTTCGGGGGTTGCTCCAACGGTTGCAGGGGAAGTGTGGCATTCAAATGGCATGCCGCAGGACACTCACACATGCAGGTTGCCCTGCGAGCGGAAGAGCCAACTGAAAGTTTTTTCATATCCTGTGAAAATTATTATGCGCTTTTGTGAAATAGTCGAAGCCAGCGGGCAAGAGCAAATGTTTGTACTGCTGCTGCTGCATTTTTGACCAGGAGACAAGGACCACACACACACACACACACATGCTGGATTCGACAGTTGGTATCCTTGACTCCGACTGGACAAAACTTTTGTCAAATTAGTTTTTTCCTCTTTTTTTTTTGCTCTTCCCCCCCGACTGCCATTTTTCTGCGGCTGCAACAGCTTGTGGACACCGATGTCAGCGTTAGTTTTAATCATTATCCGTCTCCCGTTAGGGGTTTTCACATTTGCTTTGCCAAATGAAATACAACAAAGGACAAAACAAAAAAAAAAAAAAATAATATAAAATATGTCTGCTTATTGCTTGGCAAGTAATTAAAATGCTGTTTATGAAGCCAACATTCCAGGCCAGCACAAAATGAAACTATGTTTATAAATTAGCCTTTAATAATATTAATGTTTTTTTGTTTACTTAACCCAATTATTTTTTGCGATATTCCCAAGGCTAAAAAAGAGTAATTATGCTAAAATCAGTTGGCTTAAAGCAGCTTAAGCTAATCTGGTTAAAAGTCATGTTTTTGTTTATAAAATTAAGTACTTAATAAGTTAATTTAATTATCAATATTGAATGTCACCATTCTAATTATCTCGTTTTTTTCCT
The DNA here is from genome assembly GCA_008042485.1 of Drosophila mayri. NCBI lineage: Eukaryota > Metazoa > Arthropoda > Insecta > Diptera > Drosophilidae > Drosophila > Drosophila mayri. Next base: position 62,562 of record VNJN01008269.1, read on the forward strand.
TGTCATTTCAGGTAAGTTCAACCTCTACTCCTTTGGCATTAGTAAGTAAATGAAAGTCCTTAAAGTCTTCGACTTGATGCTTGAATGGCAGACCAAAGGGAAAACCTTTTCCCTTTTGAACCGGCGAACTTTATCATTTTTCAAAATGCATTTAATTTCCTTCCATTTTGTCGCATTTCACTTTTGGGCGCCGTGTCTCTTTCTCGCTTTGACAAATCAGACGGAGGCAAAGTTATAAAACTTCATTTGTAAAAGTGCTACGTCATGCCGGGTACGGGTCTGTCTGGCGGGGGAAAATGCGAAAATGGGGGCGCCGGAAATGGAGGAAGAGAGGGGGGACTGAGACGGAGGCGAGGGCGTGGCCGGGTCGTGTGAAGAGTGAAGGGCACGAGTTAGACAAGTCATCAAATAAATCCCTTTTAGGTATAAAGTTCTTTGCTTTTGCACTGTCCCCCGCCCCAGCTTTTCCCCGCTTTTCTGGCTTTTCCACCGCCTCCTTCTGTTTGTGTCTCTCGCAAATTTTTTCATGCTTGAACTGTTTGAGCGGGGAATTTAGCAAGTTTTTTGCTTTGTTTGACAAACGCCAAGGACACGAAAGCGGAAAATGCAAAAAAGAAAGAGGTCGCTTTTCCGACTTCTCCATTGATTAGTTGGCAGTGCAGTGGAAATTGTTGGATAATCATATCATGTCATCCCTGCTTGCCCATTTGAGCTTGTCATCAATCAGGGCATTACGGCCAATTGGCCAAACATTGTGAATTTGAATTTGTCGTAGTTAAAAACCGTTTACAAAGCGATGACACTTAATTGCCCCGCTGCTGAGGCATTCCACATGCCATTCTGCATGCTAACGGGGCTATCTCTGCCTTGGGTTTCCTGTCAATTTCCATTTGAGCGGATATTTGTCGAACAAACCCGATTGATTTCCCCAGCTCGAGGTAGTCTGCTCCCCGCTCTCCGCTCGCTTTCCCTTCACGGATCATAAGCCACAAAATGCATTTCTAGCAATTTCCTTGTTTGGCCCATTTTTACGGCGCATGTTGCATACTTTACGTCGCCACTGTGTGCGTCCTTGTGTGCACCGAACTTCCTTTGGCCCCACTTTTACCATTCCACCACCTCATCTGCTTAGTTTCTCATCCAGACTCAGCCTTGACTCGGGGTTTTCAGGAAATCATTGCAGCCAGGAGCGGATATATACCTCCCCCGACATATAGCTCTCCTCGCCAGCTATCTTCGGCACTTCAGCCGGCGCTTAAGTTGCACAAAATGTAATACATTTGATTGCACTCATGTTCAAGTTCTGTGGCCAAAGTGGCTCCTACTCCAAGGGAGTCGAGAGAGAAAAAAAATGGAAGAAAAGGAAACCGATGCGCCATGCCTGTAAGTGAATACGGACGTATGTCTGGGCTCTGGCTGGGTGTGCGAGCCTGAAAATGCTACAAATTGATAGATCCGCTGGTGCATTGGCAAGAACAGCGAGTCAGGACGAGGAGCAGCCAATTGCAAACTATCTGTTTATTAGGCCAAACATGCGGCAGGAGGCAGGAGGCAGAAGTAACTGAATTATGTGCATACGAGATGGATGAGGTCAAAGGGAAAATCTCGAGTTTTAAAGCTTATTTTCGTGCTCAAGGAGTGCCTTTAATATTGAGTTATTTACCGACTTTAACTCAAACTTCCCTTTCCATTAACTGTCCAATAAAGGCATCTTACCCAGCGAGTGGCCTTTTACATCATTCACAATTAAATCAGATTAGCGAGCCAGCGGGTCCATCAGGTTCAATCAAAACTGACATGCCAAGTGGGCCAGGCCAGCAGTTGGACAATGCCGGCCGGGAGTGCCGGCCTAAATGGCTAAAATGACTGCCTGTCGCCTTTTAGCCCTCTCACTGCTGCTGCTACTGGTACCAGGACCCCGGCTAATAGCCTCTAACTGATGGCGGGCAGTTCCATCATTAGGCTGGAAAACCCCGCTAGTTGGGGGTGGGTTGGCTGTGTGTTGGGAAAACTTCTGTCGCAGGCAAACACATTCACATCCACACATCCGTATCGGTTCAGGTTGAGGCATCGACAGGCTAATAGCTTTGAACTTTTCGCAAATTGCAGGCATGGCACGGCGCCCTTTTCGCAGGACGAATGTGGAACTGCAACTGCAATGCGAGCTGCATTTGCGTTTGCTTTTGCGTTGGACTGTTAATTACCGTTATTGAACTTGTTTGATTGGCACAAGTTGAAAAGTTGGACGATCCAAGGCAATCGCTGACCGCTGAACGCCCACCCCTCGACTCTCTCTTTTAAATCGAATTTCCCAGCGAATGAATGTTTGCAGGGGGAAGCAACCCATTTCACTCACCATGTATGCCACTTGGAAAAGCGCTTATCAGATTTTCTCCATGGCTTTTATGCTATTCATGGAATTAAGTCATAAATAAAATCATTTAAATAACTCACAAGCTCATTCGATATTATAAAAGAGCATTCAAAAGCATTCGAATAATAAAAAAAAGGAACAAAACTCCTCTGGAACTCTCGGGACAAATGCATTCAAAGGCTGGCAATTGACAGACGATGGTCAATACAAAGGCTAACAGGACCAAAACAAGATGGCGGACATAGTCCTTGCTGTGCCGCTGTCATCGCCATGCGGACGGATGTGTGCAACTCCCCTACGATTGTTTTCTTTGATTTTTCCACTTGGCTTCGCTGCCATATTGTTAACGCTCGGCTCCTCCTCGGATGCTAAAGCTAAAGTTGACTTTTTACTGATTTGAACTGCAAACTTTCGCCATAGTTTAGTGCTCTTTTTCACAGCAACCGAGGGATTTATGGTGGCTCAAAGTGCTCCTCGCTTCTCAACTCTCGGCTTTCGCTTGGGTGTGAAGTAAAAAACTTTGTCCTGCCACGACAGTACAACGATATTACAATATATATATATATAAATATATACGCAGACACGTGGCACATGTGTAGGTGTTCGGGCACTTGGGCATAAACTTGTTCAAGTCAGTGTGTAATCAGTTTTAAGCCAAGTGTAATGCCAGCAGATGATATCGATTCAATTTTCAGGTCTTGCCAGTGCACAGATCGGAAAACTGAGCTCGAGAGGTCAATTCATTAATATTAGTTGGCTTTTCCGGTAAGCTTGTTTACCAAAACATCGAGAAATGTGAAGAGAACTAGGACGAGTGCACTTTAATCCCAGAAAATAAGCTCGGAGAGTGCCAGCGGATTTATATCAAGTTGGGATGCAAAATATATAAAGCATTCGGCTGCCAACTGGGGCTAAATTATGTCCGATTCGTTGGCGATGGTAAATTGCAAAGAGGACTCGCTTGCTGGCTTTGTCGATGGCAATTGCAATTGAATCCAGTCCTGCGGCGACAGATTTTGCGTGGTCTCCGGTCTCCCATTTGGGAAATGTAAATTTCGTAAATTTATGGCCAAACCGTTTTGTGAATTTATTGTTCTTGCATTAGTTCAACTCCCACTTTTCGAACGATAAATAAAGTGGAGATTCGCTGACGCAACTTAAAGGATATCCTTAATTGCGGCGCTCCAATCTCGTCCCACTGCCACCGATGTAATCCAAACTGTTATCGCTTGAGTCAACCTTGTGTCAAGCTTATGTGGAAAATTCACTTTCCCCCTACGGCTGCCAGGATGTGTGTAAACTTTATATCATTCGGTCTGCTGCTAGCCGGAATTCAATTTCTATCTTTACATTTTTTTTTCCTGCTTTTACTTTGCTTCAATTTACAAAATTGAATATTGGCAATGAAACTCGATTTGCCACGCCCACAATGGGTGGACCGACTGGTGTCTGGCGAAGGGGCGACCTACCGTTGTCTTCAGTGAGTTGCGTAAGTTGGCAAATTATCCCAAGGAGAGCTTGACATTCGAGGCTACTTACCCAGTAAATGGCCAACAGTGGGTTGAAATGATAACTAACAAATATAGTTGGAAATTAAGAATAAAATAAAGATATTTTAACCGTTTTTAGCATGGTTTTTTTTTTATTTTTGAGCTCTAATTTAGGTAAGGGAATAGGTTATTGCAAAGAACTTATGCTATAAAATGCGTAACCAGCCAAGTTCCAGGTTTAGAGCTTTAATTTAGGTAAGGAAATAGGTTATATTAAATAACTTATATTTTTAATTTTTAACATTTTTAAAGAGCCAGGTTCCAGGTTTAGAACCTACCCCAAAAAATTCTAGTGCTAGAAATCGCATAACAGTACAAATCTTATAAGATTACAAGGTCAAGTTTTTATGTTTCTCATGATTTTCTTGGCTGTTACCCATTGTTTTTTCAAGACATTTCCCTCCTGTTCGATCCACTGTTTCAAGCGCTTAGTGCATTTCCTTTTGACAGCCTTTATCGCCTGCCAATTGCTTCATATCCTGCCTTTTAAGCCCACACACACATGCTCACTGACTCAGAGCCTTGGCACGCATTTTATTTAAATGCGACCATGTGTGTGTGTGTGTATAAAAATTGCCATTTTCCCAGTGATTTTTATTGCGCTCACCGCTCTCCTTAGCAGCAGCAGCCTTTATTGCCACCCCATTTTCAGTTGCCTCATCACTCTCTGAACATCGTTGACAGTTTTACGTTTTGTGGGACGCACAGTGACTTACATAAGTACACCCACAGCCACACACACACACACAACTGCTCCTTTGTGTGTCATTTAGCTTTTGTCTCACGCGTGCCAAGTCGCCTCCTTTTCCCCCATTTTCCGACTTGTTTGTGCTCTTAATTTTCTTGCCAAGTTTGCAGTTTTCGCATCGTTTTTATATGATTTTTATACATACGTGATATATTTTTCTGATGCGCCCGTTCACTTTTTATTATCGAAGGACCGCCCCATGTCCCCATGTGTGCCATGCAGCGCCGTTCCGTGTGTGTGTCTTTGTCCTTCGTCCTTTGTTCTGGCTTATTCAATTTCATTTATTGATTTTCCCGCTTATCTTTATCTCGATGTGTGCGAAAGGCCCTACTTTTGCTTCATAAACGCAAACTGCTTGGCCCGCACGGCAATGTGGTGGTCCAGCTTCTTCCAGAACTCCTTCAGGATGCCGCAGTCCAAGTGCCGTTCGTGCTGCGGCAGGGCAAGCATGTGCACCTGCAGGTTGAGCAGCTCCTTGCTCGGCGCTGTGTTCTTGAAGTGCAAGTGAAAGGCGCAGATCTCATGGAAAATGGGCGCAGGATCGCCACCGTGAGGCCAGCCCTTGAACTGCCATTGGGGTCCCATGGCGAAAACGGCGGCCACTCGCTGCCACTCCTCGGGCTTCAGACGCTTCACGTTGTCAATCACCCGATAGCGCACGAGTTGACCCTGAAAAATAAAAGTAGCTTTCAATATTTAACATATAAGAAGGATCCCTAAGGCTTACCTGAATATGGCGTTCCAAGACGATTTCTTCGCTGGGCTGGACACCCGACTTGCGTGCCTGGTCCACCGACACATAGCGCATCTCCTGCAGCAGGTGCTTGACATTGTGCAGGGTGATCAGACTGGTCAGAGCCGCCGGGACCACAATGATGGCGCGATTATTCGTCGAACGGCGCTTTCCTGAAGACCGCACCTTTGTGGTGGTCTCCTTGCTGCTGTTTTCTACACCGCCCTTCTTGCTGGTCTTCTTGGCGATCTCCTTGCCAGCATCTTTGCTGGTCTCCTTGCCAGTCTCCTTGCCAATCTCCTTGCAAATCTCATTTACAGGCAGCTCTCCAAGCTCCTTAACCGATTTCCTGTTCTTAAGATTACTGCCCAGCGGGTTGATGCCAAAGGCTTCTTGGCCCTTGAGAAACTTCTCCTGGTCATAACGATTGTATCTCGAAGACAACTCCTTGGTGTCGGACTTCTTTTGGGGAACTTCTGGTAGTTTTTCCGGCTCTGGGGATTCGTTGGGCTCAGCATCGTGCTTGGGCAGTAGGCGACGCGTATGGACATCGAAGACCAGCGCCAGGGTGCGCAATACACCCGGCAGCTCCTTCTCGCCCAGCAGTTTCTCCTCGAAGGGGCGGTGCTGCCGCTCACGCTCCATTGCCTCCTTGCACACGTTCACCTGGTGCTCGTCCATCTGGCGCTGCTGCTCCCGTAGCAGCCGCTTGGCGTTCGCGACGGCGTTCTTGTCGTGGCGCTTCATGGCCAGGCGCTTGGCCTTGATGGCGGCAATGGCCTCAACGGACATGGTCTGGGCCAGAGATTCCATTTTGAAGAAGTTTATTTTATTTATTTTGATAAATTGTTGAGAAGTTTCACTCTTTCAGTCTGATGTTTTTTTTTTTTGGAAGAAAAATATGGAAAATTTGACATTTATTTCCATACTTTGGTCACTTAAAATTGATCGATTTTTTTGCAACCCTGCTTGGAAATTAGTTTGAATTGAGTTTTTGTATATTTTACCAATAAGAAATATTTATTTTCCATTAAAATTCCCTTTTTCTGATAAAAAAACAATTGACCCCTTTTTTCGCTAGCTCGTTGCTTTAATGAAATCACTCTGTTATCGATATCGCATAATTAATCGGCCAAGAAGAGTTCCTACTTTCACTCCACAACTCTCTCTTTCTCCTCTTCCTCTCTCCATTTCCCCATCGAATGCTGGACTTTTTCTTGGCTCACCTCCTTTGTTGGCACATAAAAAACTCATAAATATTCAAACTTTTTCGCAGCCATCGTTTATTTTTTGTCAAAGCCATTATTTATTTTTATTACATTGCCTTGGTCAGTGGTTCGCCCTGGTCGTCCATGCCCCTGCCTTTATCCTTCACGCTGATGATTTTTATTTTTTCGCCTCGAGTTGTTTTTATTTGTAAGCTATTTTTATTTGACAAAGTTTCGCCCTCACCCCGGGAGAGATCCTGGCAGAAGGAATTGTCCCCGGCTTTATGTTATTGACTTTAATAACATTTTAGCTGCAAGGCATGAAAATATTTTTATAAATTGTGTTTTTGTTTTCTCCGGCTCTCCTTGCACTATTTTCCTCCGTTATTATGCTGCTGCTGCCACACGCTTTGTTTTGGAATTGATTTCTGTGCGAGGGTGCACTCGCTCCCATCATAATTTATGCATCTATCGAGTCACTCACCCGGCCAGCCAGCCATTCAGCCATCCAGCCAGTCATCCAACCAGCCTCAAAAGCTATTAGCCGGCTTAGCCCGGCTACCCTCGATTCCCCAGTTATCGCGGCCATGGCTCGGGGATGCCCGTAATTGCTAAAGCGAAATTTCATTACCGAAAACGAAAAGCGCGGGGCAAGGCGAGCTAGCGAGCTGGTAGACGGGTTTTCGCGTGTGATAAATACCGTAAAAGGTCGCCGCCGCCGCCATCGCAGCCTGGGAAATGAAATTTTCATCCAGACTCTTGTGGCAGCCATTTTGTCGTCGCATGCACTAGAAAATGGCAGAGCGGCGGCGGCGGCTGTGGCGCGGCATCGTTGACGCCATTTTTGTTTATGGCCGCATTTGTCACGGCAAATTGTATTGCCAACTGGCGGAGCTCTAGCCGGGCCTGGCTCTTTTTTTTTTTTTTCTTTTTGTCTTGCCACGTTAAGAGTGAGGCATAAAAAATGCGATGAACCGGAGTTTCATCTTACGTCTACGGCATTTTGGCATGTTAATTAAGCGGGCGGGCTGGCAAGTGTCATCTGATTGCTCATTTGGCTCTGCCATAATTAAGTTTATGGCATTATGGCCAGCAGAATGAATGTGGTAGTGAATCGAAGAGGCGGGCTTTAAGCAATTTAAGAATCATGAAAGGAAACCATGAGCATTCAGAAACTAGAAGCCAAAAGTAGAACAATGGCTAGCATCGAAATTGAAAACAATGGCTTACTGACACAGATATGGAATGCCTTTTAGCCGCATTTGGATTCCCATTCTGGATTCTTTTTTTTTTGGCCAGTCAGAGCCAGCGAAGCGAGCAGCATAACTCCAAATTTAATCAGAGAAGAATGCAACCACGCATAGCCGTTCTGGCCGCGGGGGAAATGGAATCATTTCTGCACTCAGCTGCATGGAAACACATCAGAAAAACGGGAAATGGGAAAGGAGAAATAGGGGGAGCCCTCGGCTGGGAACTAATTTCGCCTCAGTGACAAGACAAGGCCATCAAAAAATCCCCCAAACGGACCTTGGCCAATTATTGCTTGCGGTTCGTTCTCGTTTTATTACGTAGCCGCAGCATTGGCCCATTTACGGGCTCACGACGACCCTCCACGGAGGAGCCGGTTCGGATCATTTAATGGGCAGCGGCAGGCAGGAGCTGAAAGGAGAAAAACAATTTTGTCAGCTTATAAACAGTAAAAATAAAATGCCGGGCTAAACAAATACGAGGCGAGCGAAGGACCAACGACATCACAATAAAGCGCCATTGAGACACGAATACACCCAGGACGACATGCATACAGGACACTGGGAAAAAAACTCGGGGAAACAAAATTATTAAGAAAGAAATATAACCAAGAAAAGCTCTTAAAAATGGCCACGCATAAGGATATACTGTCCCCCTAATTGTGACCTTATTTATTGCTGTAATTCCTCATCTTTGCCATCATTTTTTCCCTCTCTGTACGTGTGTGTACTTTGCGGCCTTCAAGGCTGCCACTTTATTACTTTCCTTGGCGAATTATTTTCATTATGTTTTCGCTTTCGGAGCAGATTCATGGCGCAAGGCACTGGGCGGCATAATGGAAACGAGATTGGCTTCGGCTGGAGGTGCAATGAAGCCAATGAAGCCATGGAATGGAAATTTGCTTGTTAACCAAGCAAATAAGGCCCAAAGGGGGCGGCAGGTCAAGCTTCCCCGATCAATTTCAACGACCCACTTTTGGGCTTTTGTCACCTCTCCAGAGCGGAGACCGAGTTTCGATCGAGTTGATGGAATCTCGGTGAGATTGGAGGCGTCTTCGAGTGCCAGGGCCAGGCTGCACCGGATGTCCTCCTTCTCCATGCTGTGTGCATGATTGCCATGACGACTGATGAGCTTGTCTAGAGTGCTCAAGCACACACACCCAGGCTGGGAGTCCGCTAACCTTTTCAGAGCTCTGCGGGGGAAAAAAAGTCTCGACAACTGCAGTTGCAATCTGTATCTAGCTGCCCCTCTTCGCGTGTCCACTTGGCTGTCTCTCCATCATGTTTGCACACTTTGATGTCTGTTTGATGTGCAACAGTTGCACTTGAAGTGGCCAGTTGCTGCCTGTCATCTCGGTGGTGGCACTGGCTCTGAGCTGTGGGGAGAGCTTCCTTTTGCGAAAATATCAAGCATTCGCCATGTGGTCCTACTCCTGGCACATCCGCTGCTGCTGCTGCTGCTGCCGCCGCCGGGGGCCACTTGGCCAGAAAGAAACTTTTTATTCAATTTGATTTCCTTCAACTGCAAGCAGCTGTTGCAACTTTCTCGCAAAATTGAATCCGAGAGCGGACGTCAGCAGATGAAATTAAGCGGAAGCTCGACAGTTTGTTTATAATGGGTTATGGGGGAATATTGATATCGAACGGTTAAAGCGCAGGAAATGTCACTTGAAATGGCTTGAATCCACACATGTTCTGCCCATATTTTCCTCTGACGAAGCGCACACGACTTTTCCATTAAGCCAGTGGGGAAAAGTGGAGAGAGAGAAAACTTATGCAAGGCAATCAGCGGGGCAACCTTGACGAGCAGGTGCAATTGCAGCAGGAATTTTGCATGACATTTGCGAGCTGCCAGGAAGTGCACTTCAAACGGAAATTGCGACACACATATTGCCAGCTTCCTTTGACTCATTTCTCTCAGCGAGGCTTTAGCTTTCTTTACTCAGCGTATGCTAATACCTGGCTCTTGCACTTGGAGAGAAACAGGGTGTCAAGAAGGGGGTCTTAGGCCTTATTGAAGGTGACTTAAAAATGGTTAATCTTCAAGGAAATGTAATATATTTTATAATAATTTAAATTCAGTTAATACTTATGTGTTATTTTATTTTATTTTCCAACAAAATACCCTGTTTATGTCTCTTTCCGGCTTTGCCAAGAGTTTTCTGAATTACCGTAATTTATTACAGCCAAGTGGGTGGCCTATTCTCTTCGTCAAATGCATTTCCATTGCGAAAGTGTGTCAGAGAAGCTTCAACGCTTTTGGCATTGGCTTTCCCCAGCTTACGCAGCTCACCTGCCAACTGTTGCCCCTCACCTGCTCGCCTGTTTAGCTGCTCACCTTTGCACCTACACCTGTCCCTGGCCCTGTCTGTCTCTTGCCAAGAGCTCATCACATTTGCCACTTAGTCAGCTCGTCAGCTTTTGTTGCAACATTTGCCGCCGCTGCATACTTTCGTGTGCAGTTTTGTGCAAAATATATTTCGGCGGGGGGGCAGGATGTGCAGCAAGTGTAAACTTTGAGCTGTAAACTGTAAAATGCTACTAATTGTTTTGCCGCCAATTACGTGCACAAGTGTGTGTGCGAGTGTGTCTGCCGTTTGACGTATGCGCTCTGTTTATTAAAATTTATTTTGTCGAGCACCTGCTTTCCAGAGCTCAGCCTCAACTTTCCCAACCCCAGCCCCAGCCCTTACCTGGCAATTTGTGCATTTTCGCATAACATTTAACACAATTTTCCACATTTTGCGGCTTTTGGTTAGGAAGTGGAATGCACAAGGAATGCAGCAAGTGGGAAATTATTGCTTTTGTTTCCAAATGAAACGAAAGTGAATATCGAAATGGTCAATAAAAAGAGTAGTTATGCAATCTCATAAATTGAATGTAAAACTCGTTAATAAAATGTCATTTCTTGGTTAGCAATTATATTTCTTGTAAAATCAATCAATACCCACATGTTAATCGACAGAAAATTGAGAAAATTCCTGGGAAAATACCTTAAATAAATTACGTTTTCATTTACATTTGAAAGTACATAGAAAGAGTACATTTATTAAATCAAATAATACATTTAATATGGCCATGAAAACGGCCGTAGGCTGACCTGTTTCCTCGAGCCACAGACACACCCTCCCATACACACTCGCACCCCCCTTAGCCAATGCAATGCACTGAGCCGTTAAGCACGAAGGCGTTTTCCGCCTCACACGGCATAACGCGCATACGCACCGTTGTGCGGCGGGTGTCCAAGTGAAGGCAAACAAACATAAAAGCAAACAATAAATGGAAAAAATAAACGAGAAGTTTTCTTTCGTTTTTTTTTTGTGTGAAAATAAATGATTATTTAATATTTATTTTCATATAGCTTGAGCAAGGTGAACGAACGAACGAAGGCATGGTGGAACGGTGGGTGGCTGCATCATTTTTCATGCCACTCGAAGTGAGTCTAAGTGCCTCGCTGGGACTGGCCATTAATGCCAGTTGATTGGTCAGCAGAGGACTGTCCAAGGGGGCCCAAAGGAAGCGGCAGACAGTCCACAGTCCACTCACACACATGTATTTATTATTTAGCCAGCGTTTCTGATTATTTACGCCTGATAGGACCCAGTTCTGGAGGGTGTAAAAATGATTGAATGTGCCGGCCGCAGCAGGAATCGGAATCGGATGGGTCAGCTCTTGGGCTTTGTTGTCTCGATGCCTTAGTTTTAGTTCTCAGTTCTCAGTTCCCAGCAAATGGACGATGATGCCTTTGCTTGGGCCAACGAATTACTGGGGGCTCGAGTGATTTATTGATTTAAATGGAAACTGGCAGCGATGGTCAAAGGAATAAAATAGAAGCTGGCAAGTTTCGCCCCATAAAAATGATATAATTATATGGGACATCATAATATGCCACATATTTCGTTCTAAAAAGGATGTTAAAATTGTTTTTTATTAGTTCGAATAAGTGAGAAAATATCAAAAAATATCTTCCATTTACCAAGTATCACTATCATTTAGGTTACTCCACCAAGTTCTTTTGTATCCCAAAAGTGCGTCACCCTCATCCATCACATTCTGTAGGCAACTTTCGTATTTGTGGAGCCAAAAAAAAAAAAGAAATCCACTGAACCGAAGAGACAATCAAAACTCACATTCAGCCCAGATGCCTGAGAAAAAAGCTGGGAAAAATCTCTCCAACCCAGGCCGCTTCCACGTCAATGGGAAAGTGAAAAGGGCTGACCACTTGGGTGAAATCCGAGCTGAGGGGAGGGGCTTTCCCCCTGGTTGGTCGGCTTGACGGCAGGTTTAATGAATTGGAAGGTAATAAGCAAAGCATTACGGCTATTTCTTCATCAGGCTCTGCCTCGTCTCCTTTCCTCACTTCGATTATTGATTTTTATTGAATGCGAATTTTTTGTGAGCTGCCCTGCTGTCTTATTGGATTTGTGAGCCGGTCGAAAGGGGGGAAAGGCGGTCTGCCAAAGTTAATAAGATTTGCCTTTTTGTGTTTTCCTGCTTAGCTCTTCTTCTGCTGCTCCTCCTCCTTCTTCTTTTTTTTGGGGCCAGTGGTCAGGCGAATTAATTAAAGCACATAAAAAATGGTCGAGTGCGAGGAATGCAATAAAGTCAGTCCGGTTTTGTGGGAGGGAAAAGCACTGGGAGGGGAGGGAGTGTAACTATGGACCAGGAAAATGGCCAGGCAAAGCGGAAAGGCTACAGCACGCATCATTTAAGCGCTAAATTATAGCTTACTTTTATGCGGCAGGTTATAATTCACAGTACGTGCGAAATGCAGTTGCAGCCGAAACCCAGGACGATGGTGGAAAATTATCATTTTAATTGCGCATTTCCCAACGCCCCACAAAAACATGGCTAAAAAAAAAATAGTCTGCTGCAAAGTCAAAGCGCAAGTAAATAAATTATGTTGCAGACTTTTGCAACAACAACAACAACGAGCCAGAAAACAACATTTTATTGCACGACTCTTCGCTTTATTTGCATTAATTTGCTACTGCAGCAACGGGGAGTGGGTGTGGGGGGTGCAAATAACGAAAAACACTAAAAAAGAGTCCTCTCTCACATTGGCAAGCCAACAAAAAATTATATAGGAAATGCCACACCCCCGTAAATGTGCACAAATTAAAAAGCCAGCGCCGCGAAATGAAAACATGATAAAGTCGGGAGCAGCGCATCCCCAAAAACAAAGTTGCCATCGAAATTTGGTCACGTGCCACCTCCTCGCTCGCCCCAAGTGCCCACAAACGGGACTGTGTGGAGTTATTTACGTGCCGCGCACATTTTTTGGCGCTTAATTCGGGCTCCGCGGGAAGGGAGGTGCTGCCAGCGAGGAGGAAGCGGAGCAAAAGTGAACAAACAAACAGGCAAAAGGACTCGCAAACAAAACGAAGCTCCTTGCTAGCGTATAGGAGAGCCGTCAGGACATAGCTGGCATTTTGACTGCTCTGCCGCATGCCCCTTTTGTCCAATGCTCTTTGCTCTCCTTTCGCCACTCTCCACTCGCCGCATCCCTCGGCTCCTGTTTGTTGTCTCAGCATTTGTTTGTTCGGTCCAAGCGAAACTGCAGCATACTTTCCGGCTGGCAACTGGCCGGAGTCGGTGGCGCAACGCGGCGTATACTTAATTTGCGGTTGGCGATGGTCACAGCACGTAGCCGCTAAGTACGCTACGCCTAATGACCAGCAGCAGGACCATCAGCATCAGCATCAGCAGGGAATGTCGCAAGACGAACATCTCCGATGGGTCCAATTCGGAATACTCTGTCAATTGTGGAGGTTTTATTTTCTTTTGTCTGAATGAGTCATCTCAGGGCTTTAAGGGTGTATATATCATCTAGCTTTGTTCTTTGTTATATAGTAAAATTAAGCTATAAAACTGAAGGAATATAATTTCCAGCAAAATGAAAAGAAGTTTCAAATAATCCTGAAATTTTAATAGGCTTTATTTATAAACGTATACGTAATATTAAGATTGTTCTGCCTATTATATATCAACTGGCTTTTTTATGTTTTATATAGGAAATATATAATAAGAAAACAAAGGAATATAATTTCCAGCTAAATGAAGAAAATATTGAAATAATCCTTAATTTTCAATAGACTTTGTTTTACGTATACTTAATATTTAAGGTACATAACGTATACTTAATATTAAGATAGCTTTGCATTCTATCTCCGATTCAGCATACCCCTTGAATATGCATAATTTTCTTGACATACCCGATAACAAAACATAAATACCCCTGCCAACGACAATGCAAAGGCTGATGGGACAAAGTGGCGACCTTTTTGGCAATGTCACCCGGCGACATAAATAATACCCAAGAAGAAGTCGTGATGGCAGAAATAGGAGCAAACGGGAGCAAAGGCCGGGCAGATAGGGGCCTTCGGCCTTTCTTTCTTTCCTTTTTTTTTTTATAGATGCCAAATGACCCGGGCAACGAGAGTTTCTTGCATTTAATATACGTAATATACGTAGCGCCCGTAATGTTTTATCTAATTTTTTGTAGAGCCGCGCGTGCTGAAGTGAGAAATATGGCCGGAGAACGTGGTCAGCTGGGCCCAGAGTCAGCTATCAATTTCTATTAGGCTAGGAGCTGGAGCTGGAGCTGCTCCTGTTCCTGCTCCTGCTGATGTCACTTTAAAACTGCAGCCGAGGCCAAATTGAAAGCAACTGCCCGAGCAGAGGCCGAGAGGCAGAGGCAGAAACAGTGACTAAATAAAAGGGGACACACACTGGCTGATGGCAACTGGCAACAAAAATGCCGAGCAGCAACGGCAGCAAAAATTGCTCTTAATTGGCGGCAGCCATTAAATGCAATTTATCAAACAGACGACAGAGACAGCCACACAAAGCACACACACAGTGTGTGTGTGTGTGCCAGAAAGAGAGTGAAGTGGAGCAGAGCGACAACAGTTGACAATTAATTTGACACAATTGCAAAGCAGAGACAGCTCGGGGAGTGGGCAGGTGTGGCCACGGCAACGCACCTGGCCCAAAGGATACCAATTGCACCTGGTCTCCGCCTGCGTCCTTGCGTCCTTCTCTTATAGTTGACACTGTGTAAATGTCGCCAACATTGTCCTCGCCTTCTGTCTGTGCCTTGTGTGTAGTGAAGCAACATGCGGCCTGTGCAATGATGTGGCACTTCCAAGGAATGCGGTTACTCCAGGGGCTCTGGAGGAGGTAGAGTGTGTATAAGTTCCAAGCATTAGCCACGAACATTAGGGCGAGTGGCCTCGGAAGGTCACAGGTCCTCATGCATAATCATAAAAAAACAATGCAGCACGCATTGCTCTTTCGACCAAAAAGAGGCTGGAAAAAGCCTCACGTAGGGTTTTAGCTTAACTCACCAAATATTTCAAGGATGATATATGCCTTGAAACATGAGTTAAAGCTAACCCCAATCAAAGTAAGTCAAGATTTAAAGACCCAAGCTTTGAAATCCTCTCAATTTTCTGAGTAGAAGGACTCATTATCAAGGCTAAGTAAAAGCAGAGCCCAAGGACTCTAGCAATATGGGTTGGAGACATGCCTCAGTTGATGGCAGGATACTAATTAGTCCATAACGTCAGCAATTTATATCCTGTACCTCATCAAATCCACTGAAGCTGGCAATATGTGGCAAAATGTCAATTAATTCTCGACAACCTTCGCATCGAATAACTCGGGTTTATATCTCGATTCTCACAATAATTTTAGGAGAAAAGGGAAAGGGAGCCAGCAGGAGGGTGTTCAGGAGCGATTAAAAGCCTTTTAGTTGCCAATGGCAGTAATGAGGGGGTGTTGCTCCTGCTCCTGCTGCTCCTCCTCCGCCTCCTGCTGCCTTTGCTTCTGCTGTTTGCTGGCTTGCCACAAAAGCCGCCACCGCACACCAGCCAAAGTGCAGTAGTGCCACTCCCCCGCACTGGAGCACGCTCCATGCCCCGGTTCCCGGTTCAGGACCCTCCCTCTCCAGGACACGCCGAGCTCAGCGCTTGCATTAAGTGGCGGTTGGCAAAGTTGTCGACGTTGTGGAACTTAAACACAATGCACAAGGCACAAGGCAAGCGGGCTGCATACAGAAGCTCTCTGTTTTCGGCCCAGGTGCAAGCTGCACCCACAACCGTCTCACATGTCCTGCGGAGCAGGAGGGAACCATAAGCTGCTCAGGACCATCTCGGAGGTGGGGAGAGGAAGCAAAGACGGGGGATTGCCAGCTGTTCTTATGCCTTAAGGACATTAACCTAATCAACGCTCAGTGCAGGGCTCGCACTCGCACGCACAAACTCTGCAGAATGTGTTGCATAACACGAGGGGCGCTCTGTTGACAGGGCAGGGCGGCGGGAAATGGAAAATGCAAGCGGGGCGGCAGGGGAGAAAATGCAACCGAACCAAGTCGAGTTAAGTTGAGCCGAGGGTATTGACTGCCTTTGCGAGTTATTGTTTAATGTTTGGTCCGTGATTCAGCACGAGTTTCCGAGCCAAATGGGTGGAGAGTTCGTGCAGAGAGAGAAATGTGGTTAAAGATACAGAAAAGTAGCTTTAAATTTAATTAGAAATATATATAAAATGAAATAATAACCTAAAATGAAGCCAGAAGCATTACTCATCATCATCCACTTTAATATAATCATTTTCCCTTTAAAAATCTTTATTTTCCGTGCAAAAGTCATAGAAAAGGTAAACACTTGGCTTGGCAAATAGGCAAATGAAATGGGGGCAGGAGTTAATTAGAAAAGGACCAAGCTAAGGACAATGCAGACTGCTTGTTCCGTACAACTTATGATTGCATAAAGTAAACCTCTTTTCCCTTTCGAATCCCTCAGCATTCCGATTGCTGCTTACACAGAATAATATTGTTAAAGACAACACAAACACGGCGAGTCGAGTGCATTAAATTAATGTTAAATTAATGCAAAAAAATAAAAATGGAAAGCCGTAGTGGCACAAAATGAAACTCAACTCGATGTCATTTGCATGTTTGCCTGGACAAACGCAAAAAAAATGCGTGGAAAAAAATCGATGAAATTTTTGCCAGTTAAATGTGACAGTGTCACCTCCCCCTCCTTGTCACACGCCACCGCCCCCGTAATCGGGCTGACATATAGCGACATATGTATGCATATAGACGCATGTGTACGACCATGTAATTATGTCAGAGCTTGATTGTCCGATCCGCCCTTAGGCGAGCATCGTTTTGCCAGTCCATAAAAGGGACACGGCGCTTTTTTGCATATTGATAAGCTCGCTCCGTCGCATCGAATGCCATAATTGTCATGCCTGGAAAGTTGAGCGAATTTTGTGCAAAAAAATTATTTGCAATAATTGCGTAAAACAGCCTGATTTATGTGGGTGAATGAAAACCAATATTATTCCGCAAAACGTTCGAAAAACAATGCAATTAAGCGGATGACAGAGCCTCAAGCAAGGCAATTTGTGGACTTGAAATGGGGGTTATTTCTAAAAAAAATAGTGGAAATGAATGTATATATTTATAGGAAAAGTAATGGGAATGGGAATATTATTTCTTGTATTATTATATTGACTATTATTATTATATAAACCACTTTGAAAAGTGCCTTAAACTGTGCTGCACTGAAAAGTATGCAATGATTTTTGTGCACTAATTTTTTGTACCTTTATTTAATTGATTTTTTTTTTGTTTTCTAGTACGGAATATATCAATTCAAATCAAGCAACTTTTAGGCACTTAAACCCTTCGTTAGCTAATGAGCAGAGTGTGGAAAACACGTTTGATTCTTGTCAAGAAGCAGCGTTTTATCAACTGTCAAACAGCCCACTCCACTATCGAGGTCCTGGCTCCTGCTCCCGCCCAGAAATTTATGCGGCGCAGCGTATGCCACAGAAGAGCTTGAAGCTTGAAGCATGCTCGAGTGTTTGCGCCAGAGTGTGAGTGCCAAAGTGGGTGTGTGTGTGTGGCAGCTTCATTAAATTTGCACGCACATCTCGCAGCCAGGGAAGGGGGGTGGTGTTTCAGTGAAGACTGTGCAATTTCCGACGCAATCTTCATTTACAACTTAAGTTACAGCACAAACAACAAATACAGCTGCACATGCAAACAAACACCGAGCACACACTCACACACACTAGCAAAAAGTGTAGCCGACTTTTAAGCTGTTGTGAAAACATTTTAGCGCATCTCATAGAAGAGGGTGTGTGTATAGTTTGTGTGTGCATTGGAGGGAGTTACGACTGCTCCATAACTAACCCCGTTGTAGCACCTCCCTTAGTTATGCCTATGCAAGTCGAGCCTAGCAGCGAAGGAGCCTTTCGCCCGAATAACAGGATATGCCAGCCAGAAATTTATTAGGCGCATTGCACACTTTTGTTCGTTCACTTGAAAAATGACAACTTTAATTTAGCTGCAAACACAAAGCCAGCAGACAGACAGACAGCCAGTCGGCAGCGGCGGCGGGGCAGAGATGAGTAACGCCCAGAAAACGAGAAAAGGGCTGGAAGACAATAGCGTCAGCCAGACAATGAGAAAGGGGTGTAACAGGAATGGAGAAGGGAGAAAGAAGCAAAGAGTAGAGAGACTGGGCCAGGGAGCAGGGAGAAAGGCGCAGGATGAAGGCTAAAGCCCTCGGGCTAAGGAGTGCGAAGAAAGGGCTGCGAGACTATTCCCGGGTCCTGGGATCTGCTTTTGTCAGCTAACCACAGACATTGGCTACGAAATTCCTGCACTGAGAGAAATCTGGTCTAAAATCAGGCCTAAAATTAGGCTTAAAATAGGAAAGGAAGTATACCTTAGCAGTTTTTAATTGGATTATTATAATAGGATCCATTTCTGTAAAAAAAAATCAAAAAAAAACCTTAGAGGATATAAAACATTTGTAGGTAAACACTCAGTACTTCTGCTGATTTGCCCAAATGGCTCAGCAGATGTTGCTGTATGTATCAAAAATGACTCCTTAATCACTTTCGACTTACATTTATTTATTTATTATTTATTTATTATACATTTTTTGTGTCCTGATAAATCACAACTTTGAAATCTTCTTTAAAAATTAACTATTTCTTATTATAAAAAGAAATTTTCATTAATTTCCCTTCCTAATTTTAATTATTTGTACGTTTTTCCCCCTGTGTAACTGCATTGCTGCCGGCTACAGTTGACTTTCGGATCATGGAAAACTGGGGAAGGGCAGACTGTAGTTGTCTTTTCAGATAGGGGATTTCCCCGACTTCTACTTCTACTCCCCCTGCCCCTTCTTCGGCACTCGTCTCAGATGAATATTAATTACCATTTGAAAGCTTGTCATACACTTGTGTAAATTTATCAACAACAACAGGAGTGCCAGCAGGAAAACAACAACAGTGCCGGGGTAGAGGGACTTGGTAACAGGAAAAGGGTGGGTCGGGGGGCTTGCTGGAAAAGCTGAATCTGAGGCAGACAATAAGCAGAGTTGTCAAAGAGCAACACACACACTGAGACTGAGAGGAGCACAGAGCCGGGCCTAGGCATGAAAATAGCTTTGAATGTGCAGCAGATTAGGCCGGGATTTGCATGCATAGGGAAAACATGTCGAAAGGACACTCCTTCACCATTCGACTCCTTCTTCGGCTTCTCAATCGATGCAGGGGCATCCTAGGAAATTTCGTAAATAAATGCATGAGTCGAGTCGAGTCCTGGGGAATGCCACACAAGGCAATGTAATTGATACTCTCATTCCTGTCCTGGGGCCATTTTTCTCCTCATCCTGTGACCAACTGTGTTGCAAGGGCCAAAGTGCAAATAAGTGCGCCAAAGATCAAACAGAGTGTTTGCAGATATATTGTTAATATGAATATTTATTGTTTGGCAATTGGAATTCAACACAAGAAATCCTACACAGAAGAAGCCAAAGTTTGTTTAAATGGAAGACTAAGCCTGGCTTTTTACAATAATTTCTCGCTTTTCCTAATCGGCTTTCCCTTTCCCAATTACAGGTACCACCTACACACAGCCGCAGAACATCAACGCCAAGTCAGTGCAGAGGACGAAGCCCGCCGAGCACCGAGAAGCCATCACCAGCAGCAGCAGGAGCAGCTGGCTCAGCATATCAGCCGAGTCCGAGGCAGACCCGCCAGTTGACCACCGCGGCAGTAGTGATAAGCCGGGAAAATGCTTGAAGAACTGCCAGAAGGCCAAGGCCAAGTGGGCCAAGTGGCGGGGTCAGTTGAAGCCCCACCACCAGGCCCATCGGGCGGTGCTGCACAAGGAGGCCAAGCGACGTCAGCGTCGCGAAACCGAGGAGGAGGAACTGGACACCATATACACACCCTCCAGCGCCAGTTCCAGTTCCAGCTCCAGCTCGACGAGCACCTCCACAGCCGTGGCCACCACCGTGCAGGCCACCAGCTCAAGTTCCCTGGCCACCAGGAGGAGTTCTTACTTTAATGAAACCAAGGTGAAGCGGCCGCGTTCGACGCTCCACTTGGCACCCGAGGACCTGCAGCCGAAGCCCAAGGAGCCCGTCATCATAATCGACGATGTGGAGGAGTTTGACAGCGGCACCAGCACTCGGGATCTGTTTGCGCGAAAGAGTCGCGAAGAGACGGAGGATGACGAGGACGAGGGACCGCTGGAACCGCGAGTTTTACCCCTGCGACCGGTGCCTCCGAATCCCTACGAGGCCGAGGAGATGTCCGTGGTCTACGCTGAGCAACACTCCGAGATCAAGCTGATGTGCGAGGTGGACCTGGACATAGCCACCAGCATGTGGTACAAGAACGGCCAGGTGAGTTCGCTACAAGTCACTACAAATCGCTCCAAGGAGAGCCCTCTTGAGCTGTCAGGATCTGCCAACTTGTGCTGACTTTAATTGCATTCTTGGCCTTTTGCATTTCCCTTTCCCCTTTCCACTCTTCTATTTTATCTTTATTCTTTGTCTATCCGTCTGTCTGTCTGTCTCTATGACTGCTCCTGGCTTTATTTTTATTCCGGCCGAGACGTCTCGAGTGGCAGGGCTTTTGCTGCGGGTCCAGGATCTGCCTGGGAGCCTGCGTCTGTCTGGGTGTCTGGTCCTTTGTCGCTTAACTGCCGCATTATGCAAATAGGATAATCGTTATTATTTGATAGTTTCTGATGTCAAAAGTGCTGGCAGAGCTCATCTTTCGAGGGTGGCTCGCTTCTTGCTCGATTGCCTCATTATGCAGCAGCAACGAGGGCTTCTAATTACAACTTTTTGCCATGCCAGAACGCCCCCAAGTCGGCTCCTGCTGATGGAAATTGTTAGCAACAAAATGTTGGAAATAAAAAATAGAAAACAGCAGCTAACATGAGCTGCCACCCCCACCGCCCGCCAGTCCTGCCGAAAGTTATTGAGTTGTAATTGCGAACGCAAACGGCTGTGAGCGCACTTCCCGGCAAAAACCTCTCGGCGTAATGCAATTATAACTGTTTGCAGAGTTTCGCCGAGTTGCAAGCATGTTTTGCCCTCACTTTTGTGCGAAAAATGGAGTCGCACAGCGAGAGAGCGAGGGAGATAGTGCCCGTGAATGGCCCCTAACTCAGCCACACACTTTATGAACCTTCAATTTGGCTTTCCAAACCCCATCGGCCTCCGGTTGTGGGCAAATATGTCTGAAGGGGGGGGGGGCCATAACCGAGGTGCACTCCACTCCAGCTCAGGTGTAAATACAACAAGCTGCCAGGCCAAGTTGTTGATGGGCAAATAATAGTTGCAACTACCAGCAGCAATGCCACTTTGTGTACGTGCCGGAGCTATTTGTTGTGGATGTTGTGGATGTTTCTGCTGATGTTCCTCCTCTTGTCTGTGGCGTTGTTGTTGCCGTTGCACTTGCAACCTGCAAGCGGCATAGAAAAAGTGTTGCACTCTTGCGGGCAACATGGCAGGCCAGCATTTGTTGAAGCCGGAAGCTGCGATTGTTTGCCTACTTGTTGTTATTTGCATTTGCATTCCGCATTAAATTCCGTTTGAGGCCACTAAATTGCCTGTCAGCAGCTGGAACTCGGGATTGCCGGCACGTCGGCTATCCAATTTCATTCGCATCGAAAGTGGAAATATCTCGCCGCAGACATAGTGTCGAGTCCGGGGAATCTTTGGGATTTGTTGGGGTGTGACTTCAGTATATGGGAATCCTATATTTCATATAGAAAAGAGTCGAGCTCTTAACTTCAAAGTTTTGCTAGTGATATTATTATTAAAGTCATGTTTCTACACTCTTGGGAAAAGCAGCATATATTTTCTTCTAATTTCCATATAGTTTGTATTGATATTTTCCACTTAAAGGTATAGTTTCAAACGTATAGATCGCTGCAGTTAATGTCCAATAATCCTTATAAGAACTCTCTCATTTCAAACATAAAACTTCGGTCACCTAGTTTGAGCATCCCTGATCCATAGCATATATCCCGTCTCATCCCCTGCCGCCACCACCTTGTCTTGTCTGGCAATTTGTTGGCTTTATATTGCCATATTTTTGCGCCCGGCGACAATTGCCAGACATAAACCTTAACCCGGCAACAGAGTCAGCTGAAATAGGAGTTTTACGGCTGCAGCCGCCTTGTTGCACACTTTGTGGCGCTGCAAACTTATTTATGGCCCGAGGCTCAGGTTTAAGGTCAACAAACCCGCTCTTTCCGCTCTGCCAGGGATAACATAAATTTTATCCGGCGACGCCCGATAAGCCTCCATTAGTCAATTAGGAGCGAACTTAAGGCGCGCCATTAATAGACAAGTTGCTCTCCCCGAGGAAGACCTTAATGCAGCTGCAGCGGAGAGCGTAAATCACATCAAGCCGGCAAATTAATCAGTCAGCCCCCAGAGATCCCAAATGAAAATGAGCAACAATGCGGTGGCACTTAGTGGGAGTGGGAAAGTGCGGCGGAAAAGCGGGGCCTTAAGTTGCCAACACGCCGCCTGCCTTGTACCTTTGACAACTTTATTGAGTTACTTACAATGTCGGCGCTGTTCGACTGCTGCTGCTGCTCCTTCTGGCTCTGAGTGCTACAACGGCAAATAAAATCAACGCCACTGCAGCTGCAGCATCCATCGCATCTCGGATCTGGGATCTCTGGCTGCCATTGCAGCGCATTTCCCAGCGGTGCAATTGTATTAGTTGTGTTAAAACAAAAGCCAGCCATGTGTAAGAGCCAAAGGGGGG
>VNJN01008270.1:0-23404 GCA_008042485.1 Drosophila mayri
ACTCCGCTGCTATGTAGTTTCAGATAATTCCGCATATAATTGCCTTTAATTAAGTCTGAGAATCGAGTTAGATGAATTTCTAAAGAGTCTGCTGTTCCCTTTCTAAAAATCTTAACAAATCCAGCCGAAAGACTTGACAGCTCAGGGCATCAAAGCATTTGTTGGGCCATTAAGAGCATTTGTCATATATTCGAGCTCATTAAGAGCTCCCAGATTTTAAAAAAACTTTTCGATGCACATATGTATGTATATATAGAAGGTATTAACTTTTACTCGAAATATTTTATGGACTGCAGCAAGTCGAGGGGAATTTATGTGCCTCGCCAGAAAGTATTTCCAGATTCCCCAAAAACTTAAGTGGGTGTGCGGAGTAAATGTGTTGTTTTGGGGACTTTTGAAACTCCGGCTATAAAGTTGCCCTTTTCAACCCCTCCACAATTGGCTGGAACCCAGAGTCTTTCGCTCTCTTGTCACCCTTGGGCTTGGAGTGGAGAGGAAAAGTTGTGAAAAATGAGAAACGTTTTGTTTAGTTTGCTGCCAGCAAAGGTTTGCTCCAAATGTTGAGGTTACGCACTTTTGATTTAGCCGGGAAGAGCGAAAAAGTGCCACCCTCCCGGCAAACAGCTGTAATAACCAAGAGTACGTTGCTGGCACGCATCTCCTCTCCGGCAAACATTATCCCTCCCTCTGAAAGAATGATTATACTTATTTATGTCTCGCTGTGCCTGACAAGCCGATTCGGAGCGAGGCGCCGTTGCCGCACTTCACTCGGGGATGACGGGAAAGGCCCCTTTTCACCGCTCTCCGTCCGAATTAGGCGGCCACGGAAGGGTGTAGTGGGAGTGTGCACTGGGTGGCAGTGGTTGCCATTTTCTGTTGTCCATCTGACGTGTCCTAAATATACATTTGAGCTTGTACATGGATTGTTTCAACACGTTAGCAAATAATTTAAAAAATACAGATGCCTGTATCTTTTTTTGTTTTTTTTTATTTTCCATTCTAGTTGGGTTCCAATTATGGAGCCACATCAGATAGAAACTTTGAAATGATGTGGCGTTAAATTAAAATGAAATCTTTCGCTGGAAAGATACGAGGGATCAGAGATACATATCTCGAGATACATGTGTGAAAAAGGGATTAAAATCATTTTGGCGCCCCCTAAAAACGGAATGGAGCCGAGTCGTAATAATAATTTGTAAAATATGTTTATTGCCTCACCCATCTACCGATGTTGGCCCCTTATTCCTGCCCTCAACCGATCCCAGTTCCAGTTCAGCAGACTCGCCAAGCTGACACTTATCAGGCAGACATCATCTATGGATCCGTACGTCCAGGTATTTCGAAGGCGGGACTTGATTGGATCCCCCTCCTTGCCTGAGTCACGTTTCTGTTTTTGGGGGCTACAAACTTGTCAGCCATATGTAGCATTTGCATCTCCATAATCTGCATGCGGCAAACAGAAATAAGTTAAAAAGTTCCATTGTAGCTGCGTATATGTATATAAGTACATATATATAGATGTACATGTTTTTAAAAAGTCTTTTGGCGTCGTGCTCGCAGTCTTAATTAATGCGCCCGAGACGGTGACGACGTCAACACCATTTAATATGCAAAACGCGTCTGCTGTTGGTCCCCTCTGCATTCTACTGTCGCTATCGTTGAGGTTGCCAAGGAAGTCAAGAAGATACAGTGGACGCTGGAGATTGAAAAAAATCAAGTATTTGAACGTTTTTAATCCTTTAACATGGCAAATGAACTAAATCTTTGTTTTGAAATCTGTGAGAGAGTTATAGAATAAATCTCAGAAAAAACGATGAATAAATAATTTCTGTACTTGTTTGTTTACAAAAGTTTTAAAGAAGTGAAACCATTTGTTCAGCTAAAAATATATTTCTTTAGTCATACCTACTTTTTAATCAATTTTACAAAATATGTTAGCAGTTTTTTTTTCTTATTTTTAGCTCATAAATGGAGTTCAAACTATTCTGAACACTGATTTCGAATTAATCAACTAACAAAGTCCTACCGTAACTTGGAGATACATTCCCTTACATACTGAAGATGCTGCACTTTGTTCCCATTTTGTGCTCCACTCTCTTATTTACCCCCTTGGCTGCTGTAAATTATTTGCCATGCTTTTCATTTAAAAAACAACAAAACCACCCCCAAGCCCAAGCTCTCATTCCTCGCACTGAGCAATGAGCCGCATCATCATCATCCCTGCTAGCTGTAGCTTCCACATGGCCTGCTCCAGTTCGTCCCACTTCTGTCTCCTGTCGACTTAACGGTGTCTCTCCACTCCCGATTCCCTCGTCTCGCTTCTCTGTACTTGCACCTGGCTGCGGTTACCTGTGCTTGTGGCTGTTATCGGTGTCAGCTTCTGTCGAGGGCGGCGTGTCGTCACCGCGACTCCCTGACATCTTCTGCCCACGGTGAGGTGGACAGGTTAGGAGTAGCTTGTGGTTTCGGACTGCCACGGGTGACTTGCAGTTGTCTGCGCCGAGCTGTTAGAATGTAACGTGGGCAGTGCGTCTGCAATTATCTGTGTCACGGCATTAACCAATTATTTTGTGATGTCGCACTGCGAGAATAAAATGCTGTCGACAAGTTGTAGTAATGGATGTGATATTAAAGTGATTATTTTTAATATTTTTGATATTATTTTCATGCAATTTTCAACTTAATTAATTAAATTGTGCGGAAAATGGATTGAAATCTAATAATAAAGTTCCTGTAAACTTCTGCAGCATCTACAATTGTGTTAGCAACATTTTCCTGGCCACATTTAAAACATTTCGTCTACTTTCTTCTGTTTAATAAAGGTTTTTCATAAATTAGACAAAGTGAATTAGCCATTGCAATGTTTTATTTAATTGTTAAGTACCTAAGAACGTTCTCAGTTGAGGAAAAAGATAGATTTTCATCGGTGTACACGTTTACTTTATTTTATTTATTTCTATAGCCAAGCAATTGGTAATATAATCCTTAACTGAACGCGATGAGTGTGTGGGTAAATGCCGCACGATTCGCATGAATGAGTGGGTACTACTGACATTGAGAGACCGAGACCTGTTCTCCATCTCCGCCGCCACTCCTCCGCCGAACAGCTGTCGTCGAACTGGTTTCTGAACTCCCGAGCAGATGTTTCTTTCACCGATCGAAATCGCACTGAAATGGTTCAGATTTGTGGCGTTTCAGGTATTACCTCAGGAGGAGGGCCATATATAGCTCCTCTCCTTCATTGGAAATTACGTCCTGGCCAGCATATTTGAGTATTTTGGTGTCTGACCTCGATGGCCAGAGTGCGTGATGTGGACTAATTTCGGTGGGCGGGGTCATATGCGTGTGTGCCTATTGAACTTTTTGGGCCTTTGTTTTTGTTTAGCCGGAAGTTATTAGTTTCCTATTTCCCCCCTCAAGAGGTGTTAAGGGTTTGTCTGTGCCTCCCAATGGGTTAATTAACTGAACGGAAGTGGGGTTATTAAGCTGTAAACCAATATTGAAATAATAATTCATAAGAAGTAGAGTAATTTAAAGAAGACTTCAGATTGAAGTTAAATATCTTTTATGGGGACTTGATTGTGGTAACTTGACACCTCTAGAATCGCGTGTTTTTAGCAGTTTTTTTGTTGTGTTTCCAAACCCTATTACTTTTTGCTTGTTGTGTTAGTCATTCCAAGGCATGAGCTTAATATTATTTGCCATGTTTCTGGCTTCTTCCCTTGCCGCTATTTTTCACCCAAGCAAAGACCAGTGGCAAATATTTGAGCTCCTCGTGCTGAGTCACACCTTCCTCTTCAGGGTTAAAGAAGTGCATAATTGTGACCTTAGATGTCGGCAAGTGCATCATCATCATTATCATCATCATGACTGCAAATTGGCCGCTTAAGTGGAAAATAGCTCGGCGAAAAACTAAACATATTCCGCAAACATAGTTCAGAGGCGCTTGATTAGCTTGAGATGTGCCGCCGTTGAAATCGCAGTTTTGCTCTTGCTTCGCGCTGCCTCAGACTTTGCTTTGCTTTATTTGCTTTGTTTGCTCAAAAAGCCGGCTTCCCAACCGGTTTTGTTCTGGCTACTTTTTTTGTTCGTACCAAAGCTTTAAGTTTTGGAAACGAGGCAATAAATGAAAACAGAAAACACCTGCTGCCTTTGCTGCAGGGGAAGCTGGCCAAGATTTAAGACAAATAGCAGGTGGGATTGCAAGTATTGCAAAAACTATACGAAATAAATGCATTTTACTAACAAGGCAGTTAAATGCTGATCTTAGATTTAAACTAATAGTTACAGTATATAATAAAATATATATTCCAAATAATTGGAATGATTTTCTGTTCCATAAATTATCTTTCCGCTCCGGAAAGAACCATAAACAACAACAGCTGCAACATTTAATTCGAGATACGCAATTCTCATCTTGACTCCATACTTTTCCTTTGCTTTTTTGCACGTTTGTCGAATGTATCCGTATGGCCAGCATATGCTGAATATTGTATATATATTTTCAGGCAGAGAAATGCACATGTGTACCGACAGATACAGTCCGTTTTGAAAATATCTGACATCTTCAGATATAAGATACAAGATACAAGAGGCACACAGGGAACTTACTTCGGAAAGATGTTTCATTTTACTTATTAAACTTAACTAATATTCAACATGTATTGCTTATCTTAAATGGTTTAAAAAGGGAAAAGATTATAAATCATAAGCAGAGTTATTTAATATATTTCTAATAGTGGTAGTAAATTCCTATACAATTCTTAAACTATTTTATTATTTGTATAATTACATTATTTTATTTCCTGATCTAAAGGAATCAACAATTTTTGTACGTTGCTTAAAGTTAGTTTTCTTTTGCAATAATTGATTTAAAAAATAAAACTCATACAATTAAATTAAAATGTGACGCTTCCTGTGTGACTCCCATACTCCCCAAGTAATTGAAACTTTAAAAAGAAAATAATTGATCAATTTATTTATTTAGCCCCTAAGCAACGCCTCGGAGTCACTTGACAAAGCGACAAACCCAAATTTATTCGAATTTTGAGTGCGTGTGACATGACACTGTCCACTCCCTTGTTAAATAAATAATTGGGATTCATTAAAAAAATAATAATATGTTTTTGACAGCTGGTAAATTGGGGGACTCTTCCCCTAAAATTTGTATTTTTTTTTTAAGTTTATCTATTGCATTTAATATTTAAGATACATTTTGCATATATTTTTTTTCATGGAAACGAAAGAAAAATTGTTTTATTTACGGTTTTTTTTTTTTGCTAAAGAATTATAATACAGTTTTTATAGGACTTTTAAATATTTAAAAGCATAGCTCTCATACATGATATGTAAAACCCCTGATGTTCTTATTTTCGAAATTCTGTTGTAATCTTTTATTTTTTTGTAATATTAAACATTTAGCTCCATGCAAATATCTCCTTTTTATTCAGTTCATTCACAATATCTTTCCAAATTTTTCCTTCCATTTCACCTGCAACAGCATCCCAAATTACACACATTTTTTGTATGTGTCCAATTGCAGTTGGGAAAACTTGTAATATCTTTGGACAAATTGCAGGCTCACGCCCCAAGAATTGCGTTGAAATTACAGGCTGCAGGGGGGCGTGGTGAAATTTGTCAACACCACCTTTTGCCACCAGGAACTCTGGGGGAACTGGGGGCCTGGCATTCCAGGCGGCGTGGCTGTGCATAAAATAGAATATGAAATCGTTTGGCATTGCCACAGTGACGATGCAGGGCTGCAGGCTGGGATGGGGATGGGGCTGGGGAGTCTGCAATGTGTCAACGAACGATTTTTGCCTGGTTGCCTTTTGTTTACGTTGGTGGCAGTGGGTGGAAGTGGTAGTGAATCTCGGCCGGCTTGTGAGCAGCATAGAAATGAATACTGCCTTTGTGCTGGGAGTCCAGAACCAGGGAGTCACTGATCCATGGCACTCAATTGTCAAACAACCAAGACCGGAACAATAGGCAAACTGTTGACATGGATATGAGGGCCGGACCCTCCGCCAATGCACTTCCGCTGCGGATGTTCTGACCATAAACCATAGCAATGTGTTTAATGATCGCATCTGGGACTGTGATCAAAAAGCTTTACAATTATAGCAAATATATAATATCAACAATCATTTTTAAACTAACAGCGCATATTATTACCTGGCTATTATGTTTATAAAGACAAGTCAGCTTTTCTAAAACCATATAATGGGAGTCCTTTATGAAATTTTAATAATGAAAATCACACAATTTCTAACAGAGAAGAAATATACCAAACCCAGATTTTGGTACTGAGGTAATAAAACCATGTCATGGAGATAAATTTAGTGTATTTGGTGTGAACATATTCTTATAAGACACAATTAAAAATTATCGATCTCAAATCGAAAAGAAAGGAATCGAGGATGTGTTATCACTAGTTTTCAAGAGGACGCGATCACGTTTTGCAGAATTTAACAATAAAGTATTAATATATTAAAGAGCCCTGTACTATTCTTTAAAGTTTAAACCAACATTTGTGTTCCTAAACTATCTACCAAATAAACTCACACAACTCTTTCCTGTTCCCTTTTTCAGCTTTGGCTAGGCAGAGCTCAGCTGCCAATTCCCCAGATGCCGACCAGAAAGGGCCTGTCTTCCTCAAGGAACCGACCAACCGCATTGACTTCTCCAACTCCACGGGCGCCGAGATCGAGTGCAAGTCCAGCGGCAACCCCATGCCAGAGATTATTTGGATCCGGAGCGACGGCACAGCCGTGGGAGACGTACCCGGCCTGCGTCAGATCTCATCCGATGGCAAGCTGGTGTTCCCGCCATTCCGAGCCGAGGATTACCGCCAGGAGGTGCATGCCCAGGTCTACGCCTGTCTGGCCCGTAACCAATTTGGATCCATCATCTCCCGGGATGTGCACGTGCGAGCCGGTAAGTTGAGAAGTTTCAAAGGTAAATCAAGGGCAGTGCAAGCCAAGCCATTTGGAAGCTTAAAGAAATGTCGAGTAAAGTTAAAGGAAAAG
The DNA here is from genome assembly GCA_008042485.1 of Drosophila mayri. Taxonomy (NCBI): domain Eukaryota; kingdom Metazoa; phylum Arthropoda; class Insecta; order Diptera; family Drosophilidae; genus Drosophila; species Drosophila mayri. The sequence goes on from VNJN01008270.1 coordinate 7,029, forward strand.
GAAAGTTTTAATGAAAATGTATTTAAAATCTTAAATATTGTCAACAATATTCTTAAGCGGAAACAATTCCCTAATTAAAGTTATATTATTTTTGCCATCCGATTTTGTAACTATTTATACATTTGTAATTCCAAAAAAGAGAGATACATAAATCTAAATCAACTCCAGAACTTGCACTGCCCTATATTTACAAAATTTCTTTCAGCTACACCCAATCGAAGACCCATCATCGTTGGTTTCGAAAATATTCTCCAAATCAACGTTGATTTCTTAGGTGCCATAGCTTCCGGCGGACTCTGCGTGTCAAGTCACTGTCTGCAGTGTTTGACCTCTCGTGTTTGTCTTATTGTTGCACCGGCAGAGGCAATTAAAACAGAGTTTTTCACGTGATTTCCATCGAACGCTTTGCGCATTGCCAAAGTTTTCCGCACGCTTTCATTTTCGCACACATATCTTAGTCGCGTTTTGCAACTTTTAGAGGAATTTTAATGCAAGTTGGCATTTCACTTTAATCGGTTTGTTGGCGCCGTTTCACTTCCTCTGCCTCCCTGACTTTTGGCGGCAACTGCACTTGCCATTTGTCAGTGACTCCACCAGCCACCCTTGACACCTCCCGCGACGTGTCGTCGCCTCTGAAAGATGTGCAAGCTGCAAGCTCCGGTGACGACGGGGATGGCGATGATAATGAAGAAGACGGTGATGGTGATGATGCAATTGTCACCTTATTAGGCGCACACCGTCTGGGGTTGACGGGCTGCCAGCTTATCGAGTTATAGGCCAGACTCTACTCCCTTGGCTATCAGTCACTTCCGCTTGCATGAAGCAGGGCCTAAATAGGGCAGACCTGAACACATTTTAACTAATTATGCTGGAGCCAAACCACCCGCTTACTCATCGCCGGCTGACGTGTTCCCTGGCAATTAGCCAGCACACCTAGCCGCCCAACAGCCACCTCTCGACCTCTTCCTCGCTGCTCCACAAGCCTGACATCATTATTGTCGTTTGCTTTCGCTTACTATTAACCGGGGGAATTTATCATTTTATAGTATGCTCATGTGTGAATAAAGCGCAGACGAGGAAAACTACATATAGTCTGCTGTCCGGCCGCCTGGAGCTAGTTGGCTGAAATGAGTTATGGTCTACACCCTGAACCACACACAGACCGGCAGATAAAATATTTTGGTTAATTGAAATTAACTTTTTTGGCTGTCAGACAGCAAAGTGTTGACGGTTTCTTGGCCTTTCGTTTAATGATTTTCCAACCAGAAGTTGGCAATAAAGCCAAACGCTTCCAGGAACCAAGTTCCTTATAACTTTCAAGGCTAAATCGAAAATTTGGGTACAGGTACCGTGAGAATATGTCCCAACTAATAGGCAATAATTGCGCTCTTCCCAGTGGTTGCCCAGTACTACGAGGCGGATGTAAACAAGGAGCATGTGATACGTGGCAACTCGGCGGTCATCAAGTGCCTGATACCCTCGTTCGTGGCCGATTTTGTTGAGGTGGTATCATGGCATGCCGACGAGGAGGAAACTTACTTTCCGGGGACGGAATACGGTGCGATCCAAGCTATCCGAACCTCATATATATGTAGTTCTTCCGGTCTACTAAAAGCATGCAGGGGTTACGCGGACATCATTGCAAATCCTACCACTCCATTTCATACTTCAATCATTCCTAATTTAAAGCCAACTCAACTTTTATTTTAATTTCTCCTAATTGTATAGTTGTTTCTCAACACTACGAAGAGGATATACACAAAGCGTTTGTCATCCGCGGCAATTCCGCCATCTTGAAATGCGATATACCGTCATTCGTGGCCGATTTCGTAAACGTTATATCCTGGCATAGCGATCAGGAAGAGAGTTTCTATCCAGGCACTGAATATGGTGTGTGATCAAGTGCACAGAATTGCGTTCTCTGTGTGTGAGCTTATAGAAAAATAGCACTACTTTAACCACTACTGTACAACACAAAACAAAGTCAAACTCACAGAAACACTTGTGTACAGTTCGAGTACAGTTAACAGTTAACAAATTACAAAAATTCTGTAAAATACACACAAACCTCAACTCAAAATGTAACCGAACTAACCAACACTGGTTAGGTAGAAACTGGAACCTCGCTCCTTCGTCTTAGCTTCCTCGATCCTTCAGAGTGTTTCGCTTTCCATGCGCCCCGACTTAATTTTTTGTTACCTTAAATTGGGTTTATTATTTACTCATGTTTATTTGGTTGCTGATGTTGCTGTTTTAGTCGTTGCCCAATACTACGACACGGATGTAAATAAGGCCTATGTAATACGCGGTAATGCAGCAGTTCTGAAATGCGAAATCCCCTCCTTCGTGGCCGATTTTGTGAGCGTTGTCTCCTGGCACACCGACCAGAATGAAGACTTCCTGCCGGGCAGCGAACACGGTTTGTTTTGTTTGATAGCTTTTTGGTTACACTTTGGCCCAGCTTTAGCCGGGCTTTGTACAGTTGCGTGACGTACACGAATTATGGATAAGTACCCTCCCATTTTCCCCTTGCATCTTTTATGTTTACCTTTTTAATGCATTTATCTTCGCTATCTCGGATGGGTTCGTGTTGATGAGCCATGTTATCAGAACCATTATTAACCTCTTGCCCAGAGACTTTCTCAGGGAAGCAGAGCCCTCCAAGCCGATTGCGCTTTGGACTCCCATTACGCAGAGGGGCACTCCGCGATATTGTTAGAAGACACTCTCGTTTCAATTAGCTCGCTGCACATTTTCTCACGCCCGCCGCACGCTAGGCGTGGGCCTTGGTTCTCTTGGTTCTCTAGGCTACCTCTTCCCCCACCCTCTCTCCACTTTCATTATATAATCAGTCGCTGTGTGAACTCACCTCCAGTTGTGCAACAGTTCTACGAATCGGAGGTCAACAACGAGTACGTCATAAGGGGCAATGCGGCGGTGCTGAAATGCTCGATTCCATCGTTTGTGGCGGACTTTGTCCAGGTCGTATCCTGGCAGGACGAAGAGGGCCAGCTGTACGGCACACTCGGCGAACAACAGGGAGCGGGTACACAACACTAATGTTTATAGAGGATAATCCTGGCCCCCATCCCAACACCTTCACTATTCCCATTTGCGCAATCACACTTATTTTCAGTTTCTCCTAAACATAAACATTTTTGCAGTCGTGAATCAGTATTACGAGGCTGAGGTTGTTTCCGAGTATGTTATCAAAGGCAATACGGCGGTATTGAAGTGCACTATTCCCAGTTTTGTGGCCGATTTCCTACGCGTCGAGGCCTGGGTGGCCAGCGACGGCACTGAATATGTTCCAGAGGAGAATTTCGGTATAGTTAGCGCACGTAGAAACACTTTTATTGTTAGTCTTAAGCAGGATTCCCAAAGCCACTCCTTTTCCTGTTTGGTCTAGCTGCAGCTCCCCTTTCATTTCCGTACCTTGTTTTTTTTTTCGAATCAGTTGTGAATCAGTACTACGGCGCCGATATCCTGATGGAGTACGTGATTCGTGGCAATGCAGCGGTTCTTAAGTGTTCGATTCCATCGTTTGTCGCCGATTTTGTGCGTGTCGAGTCCTGGATAGATGAGGAGGGAACCGAACTGCGTCCCTCTGACAATTATGGTACATAGCAGCAGTGTAAAAGATTACTTTTTAGGCAACTACTTGTGGGTGTTTCATTCCCCTGCATCCCTCCCTTATCATTTCTGTATCCTTTTTTCATTACGCACCTTTGCAGTTGTCAATCAGTTCTATGAGGCAGAGATTATGACCGAATATGTGATTCGTGGTAATGCGGCTGTCTTGAAGTGCTCCATTCCATCTTTCGTGGCTGATTTTGTCCGCGTTGAGTCTTGGATCGACGACGAGGGCAACGTCTTGACCTTCTCAGACAATTACGGTGCGATGCGATAGTCTATAGTTTGCATTATGCGATTAGTTTACGGCCCCCGTTCATTCCCAACATTTTCCAGCACATTCCTTATTTCCGATATCCCTTTAATTATTATTTCCTTCGATTCACAGTCGTTTCACAGTTCTACATAACCGAGGCCGAGAATGAATATGTGATTAAGGGCAACGCGGCGGTGGTCAAGTGTAAAATTCCATCCTTTGTGGCCGATTTCGTTCAGGTCGAGGCTTGGGTGGATGATGAGGGCACCGAGTTGTGGCGTAATAACGCCACCAGCGCCTATGGTACAGTCTAAAGTGTAGTCTCTCTTTCATAAGTGTTGCTTTGGGTCCTTAGATTCCATCTGTCCGTCTCCCCTTCCCCACTTTTACTCTATTTTATGTTCATGATTATGTTCCCTTGGCTTAGTCGTCATACAGAGCTACGAATCGGAGGCAGACAATGAGTACGTCATTAGGGGCAACTCCGTGGTGATGAAGTGCGAGATTCCCTCGTACGTGGCAGACTTTGTGTTCGTCGATCTCTGGCTGGACTCGGAGGGTCGCAACTACTATCCCAATAATGCCGACGAGACGGGTACTAACGCTCACTTTTCCTCAGACGCCCAACCCCCACCCCGCTCCAGTGATCATCTTCCACTCTTATTTAGTTTTACTTTCACCAAGTTCCCTTTGATTTGCTTCAGTTGTCCACCAGTTCTACCAGACACGAGTAATCGACGAGTTCGTCCTTCGTGGCAATTCGGCCACGCTAAAGTGCCTGGTGCCGTCGTTCGTGGCCGATTTTATCGACGTTGAGGGGTGGATTGACGAGGCAGGCACTGAGATACAGAGGCCCCTTCCCGACGACACCATGGGTAACCCTTACGATAATCGCATTACCCTACATAGAAATCGAAACCCCATCACCTCCAGACCTTATTCAGTCCTCATTTTAGTCTCCCGCTTCACGTCTTGCAGTGGTAAAGCAGTTTTTTGAGTCTCAAGTCTACGACGAATACGTGATCAAGGGCAATGCGGCCATATTCAAGTGCCAGACACCCTCCTTTGTGGCGGATCACATAGACATAACGGATTGGATTGATACCGAGGGCGAGGTCTTCACCAAGAACATAACTGGTAGGACGCCGAGAGCCGTAGACTTGAATTAGGCAGTTAGCTTAGCCACACATGAAGGGGATTCCTCCCACCGCCGGCGCCATTCTTACTCTCTCTCTTTCTTATGATTTTATCCCGCACGCCACACTCAATCAATCTCTCCGTAAACTTTGCAGTTGTGCCTCAATCCTACACCGTCAATGTCATGGACGAGTCCATACTCAGGGGCAATAGCGCCATCCTAAAGTGCCACATACCCAGTTTCGTGGCCGATTTCATAGTGGTCGATTCGTGGGTGGAGGACGAGGAGCGAGTTATCTATCCGCAGGAGGATATCGCAACCAGCGGTAAATTACTAGATAAGAGCTCTCAGCCCACTCCTGCTCCGTAACATCCTCCTTCTCCTATCCAATTCGGTTCGCTTCGACTTGGTCTCTAGAGAGCCTCATCCAATGAGAGGTGTTTCACGTGCAGCGCTGCCTAGGCTTTCAATTTATTATGCTTTCTGTCTTTCCTTCCGTCCGCCTATTGTTTTTCATTTTCTTTTTTATTTTTCCCTCCCAACCTGTTTTTCTTTTACCCCTCCAAAACATCCATGAGTCGCTCCTGACTTGCCCAAGAGAATCCCGAACCCCTTCATGTAGTTGAACGTAGCGTTGTCTTGTAGTCTAGTGTAAATACATGCAAAAATGCTAATAAACCAACGATCTAACAATCTGTACATACATTTAATCGAAAATCAACTATAAAAACATTGCTGTATATATACCTCGAATGTATATGTAATCTATAATCCGCATATCATCTAAAATTATTGGCATTTTTGTTGGTGCATGCTTAAAATAAAAAGCAATGTCTGGGAATTTGAGGATTATTGTATTCCGAGTAAATCAAATAAACATTTCCTATTGTAAATTTAAACGTATCAATCGCTTTGATTTGTTTAGGCCTCAAATTCCTGGCACTGCTGGTGTATAGCTAGTATGTAAGCACAGGGAAATCTGTTTAAATTGAATCGATATTTAAATGAGAATGAAAACAAACAGAGATAAACATAAAATTCGACATTTAAACAGAGTTCTTTAGATCGGGCTGAAGAAGGTGGCAATCATAAATATTTTGGTGTAACTGTGTAATATTAATTATCTATATTTTATTTTTAAAAATTATAAATTAATAACTATATTATTACCTTCTTTAGTCCTCAGTCCACGCATTAATCTGCATTTGATGAGTCACATATAATGCATTTACTAATAAATAAATAAATTTTGCACATTTACAAATATTTGCAATGAGAACTAACTTCATTTTTTTAAAACTGGAATGTATATGCGACTGTCAAATGCATTTAGTTAAAAAATCCAATTAAATTCAACGAGTTTAATTGGGTTTTCCATTTAAGATGTTAGATTTATGTAGGTTACCAGACAAACAATCACTAATATATTTTTCTATATATAATTTGGATTCTCCCGTAAACCGTTCTGAAATCAGACGGTAAATATCTCGTTCTACCCTCTGGAGAGCTGCATATCCGTGAAGTTGGACCCGAGGATGGATACAAGAGCTATCAGTGCCGAACCAAACATCGCTTGACAGGAGAGACGAGATTGAGTGCCACAAAGGGACGATTGGTTATCACAGGTAAGTCCGCCTTGTTGGCCAATTTTATTTATGAGAAAACGAAGGAAAGTTTCAGTTATAAATTAATGTGATTTCTTTGAATTTAATAAATTTAACAAGTTTTCATTTCGATTTCACTTTAGATTAACACGATTTACAACTGAAACTTTCCTATGGCAGAGTAAACTTCAAAAATGTTGCATTAAAACAAACAAATTTAAACAAATAATATACAAAATATTGAAGTATTTTAAATAAATAATTTTTTGAAGTTTATTCTCTGATATTTTGACTGGAATGTTACAAATAACATATTGAAATGCCTTCAAAAGTAGTTTGTATCATTTCCAGTCTGCTCAGCAAATGTTTGAAATATTTTAAAATATTTCTTAACTGATTACATTATTAGTTATAAATGCATTTAGTTTTTATATAAAGAATTAACTATAAAACCTCCAAAAACGTAACGTAAATATAAAATTAATATTTCAAGCATTTGCTAGCGTCAATTTGGAAATTTCTCTTGAATTTCCAAATGACTTTTATAAATATTAAACAAGCAACAAGTCTTTGAGGCCATTTAAATGCAATCAAAACGATTTTTCGCTTAAAATCTCTTTCTTTGCGTACTTAAATATATTAGAAATTACGTTTAAAATTTAAAAATTACAGCAATGTAAAATTTAAGAAACTTTAGTTATTTTTCTCAAAACCAAAGACTTGTTGCTGTAGCCTAAGTCTAAATTGAAAACTGCCTGAATGTTGGGATAGGGTACTCGACAATGATGAGAGCTTGAAATAAAGCCACATAGAGTAGGTGTGGTCCGTTTTTATCTAAACCATCTTATACAGTTTACAATATATCAAAAATTAACTCAAAATTAAGTTCAAGCCTTGGCAATTTTCACTTAGCATTCTTGTTAGAGTTTCGACCAAGGTAAGTCACACTTTCAGTTGCTGTTGCATTTATATTTATTGGCCATTCCTATATGGTTTTTAACTCTCAATAATCTCGCTTCATTCACAGAACCAGTTGGCAGGGTTTCGCCCAAGTTTCCAAACACGCTGACCAGCAGCAGTTTCACGGGAGAGGCCGGCTCTAGCCAGACCCTTCTCTGTCCCGCCCAGGCCTATCCAGCTCCCTTGTTTAGGTAGGAAAGTGATGCACCCCAGACCAACTTTGGCCAGTTTCCGATTATGGCTCATTATGCCCCTTCTGTTAGTTTTACTTTCTCCACTTTTAATCTCTTAAAGAACCCATCGCTAGTGTTGGGCCCAGACTTCTCTCTGGCAATGACATCAAGGTAGTTCAGTTTGCCGTTGGCCAAGCCACCACCCTGTTGTGCCCTGCCCAGTCGTATCCAGTGCCAGTTTTTAGGTAAGACATGCGCCTATCCCAACTGAAGGATTCCTCTATGAGGAGTATTCCTTAAACCCTATTTCCTGCCACTTCCCAGAGCCTGTTGGAAGCGTTGGTCCTCGTCTTACCAGCGGAGATGAGTCGCGAATTCTCAGGGTGAACCTGGCGGCAAGTGCCACTCTCCTTTGCCCGGCCCAGGCCTATCCGGTGCCATTTTTTAGGTAAACTAGCCCCAACGTCCAGGCAGCACTAAGGTTTAATTGGCACTAACTCCCCTTCTAAACACAGAACCAGTGGGCAGTGTGAGTCCCAAGGTGACAGCCGGCAATGATGCCATACAGATACCCAAGGTGTCTCTGGGCCACAGTATAACCCTCATGTGTCCCGCTCAGGCGTATCCGGTGCCCTTTTTTAGGTAATCCCAACCCAACATTAAGGCGAGAAAGTTCCTCAATGCCCCTTAACATTGTTTTATCAACTCCAGAACCCGTTGGCAGTGTCAGTCCGCAGCTGAACGGCAATGGCAATCAGGAGCTCATAACCCTGACTCGGGTTCCCGCTTTACAAAGTGTCACACTCATGTGTCCAGCCCAGGCCTATCCGGTTCCCTTCTTTAGGTAAAGAGCCCAGTTTGCATCTCAGGCATTCAGGCAGGATTTCGAATTCTTGGTGACCATGTTTAGTGACTAATGCCACCACCCATTCGCAGAACCTGTTGGCAGTGTGGGTCCCAAACTCACCTCAGGCGATGACTCTCGCACTGTCAAGGTCAAGCTTGAGGCCAGCGTAACGCTGCTTTGTCCAGCTCAGGCTTATCCGGTGCCTGTTTATAGGTAATTTCAGTTCCACTCCCACCTCAGGCAGTAAATAAAGAGTAAACTTCAGAGCTTGAAAACTTGTTCATTTCTCCATAGAGCCCGTCGGCAGTGTCAGTCCCAAGATAGACACAGGAGAAGATTTCAAGCATCTTAAGGGAAAGAGCAGCCATGATATAAGCTTGCTATGCCCTGCTCAGGCCTATCCACAGCCCTTCTTTAGGTAAATTTCTTATCTTAGTAGTTACATTCGTGCAGTTTTCAAATAGCATAGAATTCCTTAGCGAAATGGTGAATCATTTGTCTTGCAGAACCCATTGGTAGTGTGAGTCCCAAGATTACCAACTCCGATGACCTAAAGCATGTCAAGGTCAAGCGACTGACTAGCCTGAGTCTTCTGTGTCCCGCTCAAGCTTATCCCCAGCCCATTTCTAGGTAAATCTCTGTCCCAACATTTCAGATTCAGGCTGAGTTTTATGCAAGTTCTTAAAGATACATCAATTTCTAGAGCCCGTAGGCAGTGTAGCGCCAAAATTAAACTTCCTGGAGCGGTTCAAGATGATGCAAGTGCAAAGCGACACCAGCTTTAATATTCAGTGTCCGGTTCAGTCGTATCCTATGCCAGTTTTCAAGTAAGATTTCTTTTTAGTAAAGGCAAAAACACATTCAGAGCGTTTTCCAAACTCTGTGTTCCCTTAGAACCCGTGGGCAGTGTCCGACCCAAGGTGAATCCCCAGGACAAGCATCAGTTCATAGATGTCGAGTTTTCTAGTAGCTACGCCCTGCTCTGCCTGGCTCAGTCGTGTGTTACCCTTGCCCCGCAATAACAGACAGTTTTCTAGCATTTTTCTGTGACTGGTTTTTGCTCCTAGAACCCGTTGGCTCCGTCAAGCCGAAAATAAATATTCAGGACAAGCTGCAGACACGCGAGATAGCCCGTGGAATCGGATTCGCTTTGCTGTGCCCGGCCCAGTCATATCCGATGCCGGCCTACAGGTGCGCGGAGCATGCCATCAATTTGGCCAATTGTCCAATTTACAGGGCGTTCTCCCATTTGCATTCTGTGCAATTTGAGTGATTATTCCATTAGGCGAAGGTCTCTCCCCGTTCAGGCAGCTCGCAATGCAGTTATTCGTTTGGTTCAGCCTTTAAATTCCTTTCCAGAGCCAATTGGCAGTGTGCCACCCAAGGTTAGCATAGACGACGAGGTGGCCAATGCTCGCGGATATGTTGGACGGAGCTTGAGTCTCAAGTGTCCTGCCCAGTCGTTTCCCATTCCCGCGTATAGGTAGGTGCAGGTGCCCAGTGTTTTCTTAGCTTCCAGCATTTTTGGCAGTTTTTTGGTGCAGCTTTGTGGATTTTTGATTTTCTTAATTTCTCCTAGAACCCGTGGCTTCTGTGCCTCCCAAGTTAAACCTGCTGGAAAGAGTTCGCACCATGGAAGTTTCCTTGGGCGCGAGATATGCCATGCAATGTCCTGGCCAGGCCTTTCCGGTGCCCATAAATAGGTAATGATATCCCTAGCCCAACACAGGTTCAGTCTTTGTTGAGGGCCTTTGTTTAGCTTACAATTGAATTGATATTTCAGAACCCATTGGCTCTGTCCCGCCAAAGATCAATAACATCAACGATAAGTTCCAGCTGATGCAGGTCAAGTTGGAAAGCGACTTTGCCATGCAGTGTCCAGGTCAGGCTTATCCAGTGCCTGTAGTTAGGTAGGAGTTCTCTTACTTTATCCCAGAATTTAAGGCTTTAGTTTCATATTCTAAGGTTAACATATATTTCTTTGAATATATAGAGCCCATTGGTTCGGTGCCGCCCAAGATTACCAGCTTGCATGACAAGTTTCAAGTGCTGCAAGTAAAGCTATTGGAAGACTTTTCCATGCAGTGTCCTGGCCAAGCATATCCGGTGCCCATAGTTAGGTTAGTCCCTCAACCATAGACCAACATTCAGGGCTCTTTAAACATCCTCTTAATGAAATTTCACTTCCGAATTAGAACCCGTGGGCTCGGTGGCACCCAAAGTTGATACTCGGGATGAGTTTACCTTTGCCAGAACTCGTCAGGGAGCCTCCAAGGCACTCATTTGCCCAGCTCAATCGTACCCCATGCCGTTCTTTAGGTAATTGCCACATCAATCGAGACCAACATTCAGGCTCCTTGTTTAGCATCCTCTAAAATCAGAATTTACTCTCAGAACCCGTGGGCAGTGTGGCCCCCAAAGTCGACATTAAAGATGAGATAAATTACGCCCGGGTGGCCATGGATCACAGTCTAGCTATAGTTTGCCCTGCCCAGTCTTATCCAGTGCCCGCATTCCGGTGAGTGCTTGGGGAATAAGCTTCATCCCAACATTTAGGCAGTTTAGTGATTTGCAGGGCAATAGTTAAGCCTTTATTTTCGTAGAGCCTGTAGGCAGTGTGGCGCCCAAAGTGGATCCCAACGATCGGATCAAGTGGGTGGATAAACCCGGTGGCAGCTCCCTGAACTTGCTCTGCCCAGCACAATCTTTCCCAGTGCCGGCTGCTCGGTAAGCCCTGACTTCTCCCTCCTCCTCAAGCAGTTTTCATAGGGCAGGCTTCTAGGGAACTCTTTATAAACTTGGTTATGTTATTTACAGAGCCCGTGGGTAGTGTAGCGCCCAAGGTGGACGTAAAGGATCGCATCACTTGGCTGGACAAGCCTCGTGGTCAGGCCTTGAACTTGCTGTGTCCAGCTCAGTCGTATCCTATGCCAGCTTATAGGTAGGATTCTCGCTAGTCCTGCTTTCAGGCAGTTTTCGATTAAAGTTTAGTTTTGAAACCAATTTGTGTCTTTATGAAATTCCTGCAGAACCCGTGGGCAGCGTAGCCCCAAAGGTTGATATGCATGATAAGATGGATTTTACCATAAGGAACTCGAATCGCTCGTTGAATTTGTTTTGCAAGGCTCAGGGATATCCCATGCCAGCATTTAGGTAAAGACATTGTTGAGTGCCATTACCCAGTAGATGAGGTTAGTTTAGGGATAGATTTACTTGAAGATCTCCTCTTTCAGAGCCCGTTGGCAGTGTGGCACCCAAGGTGGATATGGAAGATAAATTTGGTGTATCGATAAGGCCCTCAAATAAAGCTTTAAACTTGCTCTGCAAGGCTCAGGGCTATCCTATGCCAGCGTTTAGGTAAACACATTGTTGAGTGCCTTCCAGCAGGTCAGGTGGGGGTTTTTTTTAGGAAAGTTAAAAGTTTGTAAACTCTTTTTCCTGAGCCCGTTGGTAGTGTGGCCCCTAAGGTGGAAATTAAAGACAAACTTGGCATTTTTGTGGCCAAGTCTAATCGATCTATGGCCCTGCTTTGTCCTGCCCAAGCCTATCCAATGCCAGCTTATAGGTAAAAATCTAGCATAATAAACTAATGAGAAGACTATCTCATCAGAGCCCATTGGAAGTGTTGCTCCTCGAGTCAATCGAAAGGATGAGTTCAATCATGACCGCATTAGGAGCTCTCAGACCATAGCCATACAGTGTCCTGCCCAGTCTTATCCCGTCCCGGTTTATAGGTAATGTCGAGTGCTCGTAGGTCTCTTCGTTTGCATTGTTTCAATTAGTTGCTTAGGGAGTTTTAACCCAAATCGAACTCTTTTCAGAGCCCGTTGGCAGTGTGGCTCCAAAGGTCAACAAGAACGATGAGTTCAGTCACGACCGGATTGCCATTGGCGGCATTGTGGCACTTCGTTGTCCGGCTCAGTCTTTTCCGGTGCCATTTTATAGGTGGGTCGGTGGATCGCTGTCGAGTTCTATATTCCGGCCAGGGCTCAGGCAGTTTCAGAATATTTCCCGCTAACCCCCATCCGCATATTTCAGAGCCTGTGGGCAGCGTGGCACCGCGTGTCAATAAGAAGGACGGCTTTAGCCACGACAGCATCCGTCGGGGCCAGACAATAGCCATATTCTGTCCTGCCCAGGCCTACCCCGTGCCCTTCTATAGGTAATGCGTGCGGCATGTCCAAAGTTTTCCAATTACAAACGAGCCAAGATTAAGTCGCCAGGCCTCATTGGCCTCAAACTCTAATTAGCTTTGTGTCCACAACTGCCGCCCAATTTAACCCATTCATTGTCACGCAACCCCGTCCCTTGAACCATTTGGTTGAGTGGCAGGTAATTCCTATTGTTGTCGAGCAACTTTGGCAGCTTTCAATGTTAGCCCAGGTTCCTGTGTCCCACTCACTTCGTCTCGTTTGCCCGCAGAGCCCGTGGGCAGTGTGCCACCCAAGATCAGCGTGGGTGAGCGGCGCAAGGACGCTGAGGTGCCTCTGCGGGAAGACTTGAGCATCTTCTGTCCTGCACAATCATATCCAGTTCCCGCATTCAGGTGAGCCCAGTAGGATTTTCCCTTCAGGCAGTTTTTATAAGAACCAAATTGGGTGGGCTCTAACGTTATGATTAATCTTCCAGAGCCGGTGGCCAGTGTAGGTCCCAAGATCAGTGTGGGCGAGCGGCTTAGGGATGCTGGTGCTCCCTCAAAGTCAACTCTGACACTCTTTTGTCCAGCCCAATCGTATCCAGTGCCCTCATTTAGGTAATCATTCAGGCAGTTATCAAACTTTTATCAAAAACAGCTCTGATCTAGACACAAGGCTTTACATTTTAAATTTTTCCTAGAACCCGTGGGCAGTGTGGCGCCAAAGATCAGTGTCGAGAATCGTCTGAAGAATGCCGAGGCTAGTCAGGCTTCAAGTTGTACTCTCTTCTGTCCTGGTCAGGCCTATCCGGTGCCATTTTTTAGGTAACCTTTACCAAACATTTGGGCAGTTCAGCTGGTTTTACTTTTCCCATTGAACCTGCATAAATACCTATAACTTGTAGAGCCCGTTGGCAGTGTGGCACCAAAACTAACATCCGGTGATAAGACCCGAAATGTGGATATTAACTCCAGCGGCAGTGTGACTTTACTTTGTCCTGCCCAAGCCTATCCGGTTCCGTTTTTCAGGTGATTTTCCCTAGACATTCAGGCAGTTTTTAGTTGAATCGTTTTTAAAGTGTAATTTGTGGGTTTTTCCAGAGCCTATTAGTGGGTCTGCTCCCAGAGTGGCTCTTATTCAAAAAACAAATATTGATTATGTGCGCCTGGGTGGAACCGTGGCTATAATGTGTCCCGCACAGGGTTTTCCAGTGCCAGCTTTTAGGTGAGACCCGACATTCAGAGAGCTTTCATTTTCTTAAATTTAATTTTTCTAATTTTCGTTCTATTTAAAACATTTAGAACCTATTAGCAGTACAGTGCCCAAAGTAGTTTCACTGGCCAAATTCGATATGAAAACCTATGCGGGCTCCTCGACCTTGGCTCTGCTCTGTCCAGCTCAGGGTTATCCAGTGCCGGTGTTTAGGTAAACCTAGAAAAATAATTACAGCATTCAGGCAGTTCAGATTGAAGTTCAACAGGTTTTAAATTAATTTCTGTTTATATAGAGCCCGTTTCAAGCACCGCTCCCAAGGTGCCGCCTTTGCAGTCGCGACCTTTGGTAGTTCCTGGACAGACCAATGTCTCCATTTTGTGTCCTGCGCAGGGCTATCCTGCGCCCAGTTTTAGGTTGGTTTTCTAAAGCTAAAATATATCATATATTTTATAGGAAAATGATTATTTAAAATTGTCTAACTATCTCTACATTCTGGCAGTTGTTTAATATCCAAGAATTGGACATAGATTTTCTCACCATGAATTCACAATTCTATAGAACCCATCAGCAGCAGTCCGCCAAAGATAAACGCTCTAACCTATAAGCCCAATGTGGTGGACTCTTCAGCCACCACTGCTATACTGTGTCCAGCTCAAGGTTACCCAGCTCCCAGCTTCAGGTGGGTTGTGTGGCTGTCCCTAGACCAACATCAGGCTCTGATATGGCTTTTTTTTTTTTTTGTATAAATGCTATGAAATCCATATTATTCACAGAACCTATTTCAAGTTCCGCTCCCCGAACTCCAGAGTTTGTGCAAAAACCTTTGGAGCTGCTAGAATCACTCTCCATATCCTTGCTGTGCCCTGCCCAGGGGTTTCCGGCTCCCAGTTTTCGGTAAGCCGAAATAAGCATTCAGGCGGGGATTTATGTTTTCACTGCTTTGACCCCATAGAACCCGTCGGAGGCAAGGCCCCAACGCTACTCTCTAATGACATCAAAAGGTCGTGGATAGACCGGATGCTGGCCACCAATTTGGCTCTATTTTGCCCCGCCCAGGGATTTCCGGTGCCAGCTTTTAGGTTAGAAAAGTCAAGATTGATTTTAGGGACTATATAAGATATATATTATTATATGCGTAATATATATTTTTAAGCTGTTTTAAATGTATCAATCATATTGCCCCAAAAATGATTTATTTTTCCTTAAGAAATGCGCTTTCTTCATTAACTTGTTGCGTGCCCTCATCCCACATTCTAGCCACCCACGCACAGAACAAAAAAATTATCTTAACAGAGGGTCAGTTTTTGGTCATCTATTTTAAAAATTTTGGGATATCAATTCAAACTCTTCTACTATAAAAATTAGCATTGGATTTTAATTAATTATTAAAGTGGTGTCCGAGGCCCTCACCCAAAAGTTGCTCAAGTTGCCTACGCAATTATTCTAAATTTTTATCACACAAATTTAATTATGCGCTAAAAATTAAAAATTGAAATATTCTCAGTTAAATCTTTTTTAATATAAAATTAATACAAAAAATCGCACCTTTTAATCGAAATTAAAATTGACCAATTTGCTTCGTAAATTATTTGTTCTGTGTTTTTGTGATAGAAGACCGAAAAATACCTTTTTTCCTTTCTCAGAGCCCGTTTCGTCCAAGGCCCCCGTCTTGTCGGTGGACACAAAGTGGTCCGGCATCGAGAGGCGCTGCGGCATGGACATCGTGCTGCTGTGTCCCGCGCAGGCATTTCCGGTGCCCATCAGCAGGTTAGGAGCCCAAAAAACGTGACTTTAATTATGCACAAGAGCTCTAGCCCGTGGCTTGGGGGCCTAGGCGGGGGTTGGGGTTCAAAAGTTCATTCATAAAAATGCGCGCGCAAAGAAAATAGGCGAACACCCACCCACACAGGGGCGCACGCACAAAAGTAAGCTACGTAAACAAACCATAAACAGGGCGAAAGCGGAAGGCATGAAAATCTGTAAACAGACCCATACACTCGCACATGTGGGTGCTGCTGCCTGCCCCCCACTCTCTCTTATCAGCATGTTGCGGTGGTGTGTGTGCGAGAGATGTAAACAAACTGGTTTGCTCTCTCCGGCTCTCAGCTTGCTCCCCTGCGCACACTCGCGGTCCACACGAAATTTCCCAAACAATTACCCCTCCGTGGCGAGTGTGGATTGCATTCGTCTCGTTCACACACCGGCTGGTGAATGAACGCACGTTTCTGGGTCAAGAACCGCCGGTTTGTGCCACTTTCCGGAGGTCAACCAGCAGCGCGACCTCCACTTGTTGCACGCCCAGCTGTGGCGGTTTTAACTGGAGCTTCTGCGCATGCTTTTAGCCTTAGCATTGACCCCGACCTCCAGGAAGTGTGCCTTGCTTAATACTAAGCCAATGTCCCCCCCCCCCCCCC
>VNJN01008270.1:23414-50472 GCA_008042485.1 Drosophila mayri
CCCCCCCCCCCTCTTTCTCCATTTCTATGTGCAAAGTTTTCTACCAGGTTAAGGTCGGGGTCAGGTTAGGGTTGCCAGGTCACGTGCCGCCTTGCAGCGAAAGTTTGTTAATCCGAATAAAGCGGAAAAGTTGAAAGTATCTCTACATTCAGCCAGTAAGGTTTTTCTGTGCGCAGAGTAATTAAAGTTTAATTTCACTTTCAGAGCCCGTTGGCGCCAAAGCTCCAACCTTTTCCCTAGAGTACAAGCTCATCGAGGTGGAGAGGTCAAGGGGCTCGGCCTTAGCTCTTCTCTGCCGGGCTCAAGCCTTTCCAGTGCCCATCATCAGGTGATGTAAATTACGCAATAAATTTACATAAATTTATACGAGTTGGGAGCCAACTTTCTAAGCAGTTTTCAAAGTTTAACGAGATTGTTAGAAAATTAAATATACTTTACACAAATATTAAGCATAAGTGGCTTGATATAAATTGTATAAAAATGTGTCCTTTAATATTAAGCTTAAGTTGCTTGATAGAAATTGTATAAAATTGTATCCTTTACTCTATAGAACCCATTGGTTCCAAGGCTCCCTCAGTGCCCACCGGTGTAATGGTCTTCCAGCAAGCTGTGCCTTTACATACCACTTTTGCCATGCTTTGCCAGGCTCAGGCATTTCCAGTGCCAGTTTTTAGGTAAACAATAAAAATTATTGGTCATCAATCGTTGTAGCTATATGTACGTATTATTACGTATATTCAATCCATCACTTAAAATAATTATTGAACTATTTAATAGCTCTCAAAACATTAATTTGTAAGCTTGTAATTTAGAATTCAAAATGAGTTTTTTTCTATAAAAATAAATCCCAATCTCCAGACAGAATTTTATTCGGTAATATTTAAAAACCGAAACCGAATAACTTGAAATAACTACTTTTTAGACCCCGTTGGCTTCAAGGCACCAAGTTTTCCCAGTGTGGCGTCAACTTTTACCATACAAACTGCTCAAAAAAGCGAAGTGGCTCTTACCTGCCAGGCCCAATCCTATCCTGTGCCCATATTTAGGTACAGAAAATTCCTTAATCTTTCCTCTGCTCAACTGGTTCTGTGTGGGATATTTTTTGTAAATTTTTAGTAGCAAGATTAAGCACAAATTTTCTTTATTTTAGAGCCTGTCGGTGCCAAGGCTCCCACCTTTTCGAGTGACTCCAAGGGCAGCATATTCGAGCGTTCGATTAGCGCCAGCTTTGCCCTGCTGTGTCAGGCTCAGGCCTTTCCCGTTCCCATCATTAGGCAAGTTTCAGGCAATATATAGTAAGATAAACCTTCTGAATGCTTTCCAGAACCCATTGGGGCCAGAGCTCCCACTTTCTCCTCCGACTACAACTCATTTTCCTACGCCCGGGCTGTGGGTCAGAGTTTTGCTTTGCTGTGTCAGGCCCAGGCTTTTCCAGTGCCCATTATGAGGTTAGCCTTGAACACCTCCCTTCTCTTAGGCAGTTTTTTTGGTTCGATTTATATTTATTTAAATACTAGAATATAGTGAAAATGTTTGCTTACAGAACCCATCGGTGCCAGAGCCCCCACATTCTCCACCGATTCTAATTCGTTTTCGTATACCCGGTCTGTGGGCCAAAGTTTTGCATTGCTGTGCCAGGCTCAGGCATATCCTGTCCCAATCATGAGGTTAAGAAACTTTAAAATCCTATAATCAGGCAGTTTTCTTAGAGATAACTTTACCTATTATATTATTTACAGAACCCATTGGCGCTAGGGCTCCCACATTTTCAACAGATTCTATAGTGTTTTCCTATATAAGACCCGTTGGTCACAGCTTTGCTCTGCTGTGCCAGGCTCAAGCCTATCCAGTGCCATTAATGAGGTAGTCTATGAGTTAATCCATTCAGGCAGTTTGTCATGTGGTTCTTGGGAGTCTCTTAAAAATATATTTTCTTTGATTAACAGAGCCCGTAGGTGCCAAGGCTCCCACATTTGCTAGTGTCTCAAAGATATCCAGCCTACTCGGCCCCAGTTCGAGTGATATTGTGTTGTTGTGTCAGGCCCAGGCCTTTCCAGTGCCCTACGTAAGGTAATGCTCAACAAGTCAGGCAGTTCACGGCATCTCTATATCTTTTCTCAGAACCCGTCAGTGCCAAAGGTCCTACCTTTGCATCCGATATGAAAAGCTATACCTTCGTACGTCACTTTGGCCAGAGTTTTGCTTTGCTGTGTCAAGCGCAGGCCTATCCGATTCCCCTGATAAGGTAGCCATTAAATAAGTTAAGATACATCCCTCCCAAGTCACCATTTAAAAGCCTTTGTTATATTATTTTTAGAGCCTGTCGGCGCAAAGGCTCCCACCTTCTCTGGCGAGTCCAAGAGTTTCACATTTGTCAAAGAGATCTCGACTAGTTTTGCCCTGCTCTGCCAGGCGCAGGCATTTCCAGTACCCATTAAAAGGTTAGTCGCATATTCAGGCAGTTTTCTATTGTCAGATTTTATATATAGTATATGAGACAATGATTTACAGAGCCCGTGGGCAGTGTGGCCCCAAAAATATCCGGTGGTCGCCTGCAGGAAATGACTAGATCGGCGACCACAGATTTGGTCATCTTGTGTTTGGGACAATCGTTTCCCACACCGGCTTTTAGGTAATGTCAGGAACATCTCATAGTCTCAACATTCAGGCAGCTGTATATATTCAGTGACGAGTCCTCATAGAATATAAATTTCTTTCAGAACCCATTGGCAGTGTAGCTCCCACTATATCAGGCGATCGCCTGCAGGAACAGACCCAGAAGTTGGGCCACAGTTTCTCCATTCTCTGCCAGGGACAAGCCTATCCTCATCCTGTGTTTAGGTACATAGAAATAGTAGTTGAATCCTTCCTTCAGGCAGTTATTTTTACTGGGAAAGCAAGTCTCTGAGATTTTTAACTCCCAAAATTACAGAGCCCGTTGGCCTTGTCAAGCCCCGCATTTCCGTGAAGAGCATTGAGATCAACGAAGTGCCCTTAGGTGGCACCTTTGTTGGTCATTGTCCTGGA
This sequence comes from Drosophila mayri, assembly GCA_008042485.1. NCBI lineage: Eukaryota > Metazoa > Arthropoda > Insecta > Diptera > Drosophilidae > Drosophila > Drosophila mayri. The sequence continues at coordinate 26,442 of VNJN01008270.1, forward strand.
CAGGGCTATCCAGTGCCAGTTTATAGGTAGACTTTCAGATAGATTCTTGTTAGGTTGCCGTCAGCTTATTTCCCAAAACCCCCAAAAGTGGTGCACAGAATGAGCAAATGAAATTATTTAAAAATTAATTAAAACTCAGAGGTAAGTAAGCTCCATCACGAGGCTAAGGAAAGGTAAGTGGTTCAAGGATTATAAAGATTCAATCTACCAGTTAAACTTGCTCACTCTGTGCCCACTGTCCCCAATGCCAACTTTTACCTTTCGAATTCCCATTAACCCTCTCCTCTCGTTCCAGATGGTACAAGTTCATCGAAGGCACCACCCGCAAGCAGGCAGTCGTCTTGAATGATCGCGTGAAACAGGTTTCCGGCACCCTCATCATCAAGGACGCCGTGGTAGAGGACTCCGGCAAGTACCTGTGCGTGGTAAACAACTCTGTGGGTGGCGAGAGCGTAGAGACCGTGCTCACAGTCACCGCCCCACTTTCCGCCAAGATCGACCCCCCCACTCAGACCGTTGACTTTGGACGCCCCGCGATATTCACCTGCCAGTACACCGGAAATCCCATCAAGACGGTTAGTTGGATGAAGGACGGCAAGGCAATTGGTCACAGCGAACCTGTGCTGCGTATTGAATCCGTAAAGAAGGAGGATAAGGGCATGTACCAGTGCTTCGTAAGGAATGACCAGGAATCTGCGGAGGCCAGCGCTGAGCTCAAGCTTGGCGGCCGTTTCGACCCGCCCGTCATCCGCCAGGCCTTCCAGGAAGACACCATGGAGCCCGGACCAAGTGTATTCCTCAAGTGCGTCGCTGGCGGCAACCCCACACCCGAAATTTCATGGGAACTTGATGGCAAGAAGATTGCCAACAACGATCGCTATCAGGTTGGACAATATGTGACGGTCAACGGCGATGTGGTTTCCTATCTGAACATTACCTCGGTCCATGCCAACGACGGTGGCCTGTACAAGTGCATTGCCAAGAGCAAGGTGGGCGTGGCTGATCACTCTGCCAAATTGAATGTCTACGGCCTGCCCTACATCCGACAAATGGAGAAGAAGGCCATCGTAGCTGGCGAGACTCTGATTGTTACCTGCCCAGTTGCTGGATATCCCATCGATTCGATTGTCTGGGAGCGAGGTTAGTGGAAATGGTTTAAAAATTAGAATTATTTCGGCATAATAATTATTATTTCTTCAAATTTCTTAACACAGATAACCGTGCCCTGCCCATCAACCGCAAACAGAAGGTCTTCCCCAACGGAACGCTGATCATTGAGAACGTTGAACGCAACTCGGACCAGGCAACCTATACGTGCGTGGCCAAGAACCAGGAAGGATACTCTGCCCGCGGCTCTCTGGAAGTGCAAGTCATGGGTAAGTCGAAAATTCCAACTTTCTCCCAGACTTCTCCAATTATGGAGTGAGCTCTGGTCGATGCCACTATTTTTGGCCGGGTCTTTAGGTTTCAGCCTCAACGTTGGTCGCTAGCTCCACTTTAAATCGATGATTTCGACCCAAACTCCTTCGCTCAGTTCCGCCACAGATTGTGCCTTTCGATTTTGGGGAGGAGACCATCAACATGAACGACATGGTGTCGGCCACCTGCACGGTAAATAAGGGAGACACTCCTCTGGAGTTGTATTGGACAACAGCGCCAGATCCAACCACGGGAGTGGGTCGTCTGATGTCCAACGATGGCATCCTCATCACCAAGACCACGCAGCGCATCAGCATGCTCAGCATTGAGTCTGTGCACGCACGTCATCGGGCCAACTACACGTGTGTGGCCAGGAATGCAGCCGGCGTTATTTACCACACGGCAGAGTTGCGGGTCAACGGTTCGCTTCTTCCTCTTGAGTCGTAGTTTGCTTAGAACTTTGGTTTTTCAGTTCCGTTTCCTTGATACCGTCCCCTCCTCGCTCCCTCTCGCAGTGTTGCCACAGATCGTGCCCTTTGATTTTGGCGAGGAGAGCGTCAATGAGCTGGACATGGTCTCAGCTTCCTGTACGGTTAACAAGGGCGATCTGCCCATCGACGTGGCCTGGACGAAGAACGGCGGCCGCGTCTACACAAACGATGGCATAGTGGTAACAAAGACCAGCACTCGCATGAGTGTCCTGAGCATTGAGTCCGTGAGGGCCCGACATGCTGGCAATTATAGCTGCGTGGCCACCAATAATGCGGGCGAGACTCGGCACTGGGCCATCCTGGCCGTCAATGGTTAATAGTCCTCTAACTGTATTATCTTGGCCAACGAATCTTTGCTTTTGCTTTGCTTTGCTTTCTGTTCTGTTAACCCATCCCCATCCCAGTCTTGCCCCAGGTGGTGCCCTTTGACTTTGGCGAGGAGTCCATCAACGAATTGGACATGGTTTCGGCCTCCTGCACGGTTAACAAGGGTGATCTCCCCGTCGACATATATTGGACGAAGAACGGCGGACGCGTTTACACCAACGATGGTCTGATTGTGACCAGAAATAGCCAGCGGCTGAGCGTTCTGAGCATCGAGTCCGTGAGGGCTCGGCATGCGGGAAACTACTCCTGCGTGGCCACCAATAATGCCGGGGCCGTCACCCAGTCCGCCATGCTGGCAGTCAATGGTTATTTCTCATCGTATTTGAAGCCGTTTTCTTAAGTTTTTCTTGCGTTTTTTTGCCTCCCGCTTTCCCTACCTCAACTATTTAGTCCTGCCCCAAATAATGCCTTTCGATTTTGGTGAGGATGTGATCAACGAGCTGGACATGGTGTCAGCCTATTGCACCGTCAATCGCGGAGATCTGCCCGTCGATATAGCCTGGACCAAGAATGGCGGCCGAGTGTACACCAACGACGGGCTGATAGTGACTCGGAATAGCCAACGAATCAGCGTTCTGAGCATCGAATCCGTGAGGGCTCGGCATGCAGGAAACTACTCATGCGTGGCCACCAATAATGCCGGGGAGACGAGGCAGTCCGCCATCCTGGCAGTGAATGGTTAATCGCTTAGGATTCCACACATCTGTTTTATGTTTCTTAGATTTTCATTTCGTGTTTGTCCTTTTTTCACTTCCCTGCCGCACAGTTCCTCCCTCGATTGCTCCCTTTTCCTTCGGCGATGATCCTGTAAATACTGGCGAGAATGCCGGAGTCCAGTGCATGGTACAGAAGGGCGATGTACCCATAACCATCAAATGGACGCTCAATTCGCGACCGATCATCAATGGGGAGGAGGGAATCACCATTCTGAAACTGTCTCCCAAGACGAGCGTCTTGAATATAGCCGCCGTCGAGCAGCATCATCGCGGCTCATTCAAGTGCATAGCCGAGAACAAGGCAGGATCTAGCTTCACCACATCGGAGCTGAAGGTCAACGGTACATGGCCCCAAATGACAGCACTCAACGCGTTTTAGCCTTTATATTTTCAGTTGTATTTTTATTTAAATTTATTTTTTATTTAATCCTTTTGACACCTGCAGTGCCTCCCCATGTATCGCCCTTCCATTTTGGCAGCGAAGTATTGAATATGGGCGATGTTCTGAGCATTACCTGTGTGGTCCTCAAGGGTGATTTGCCCCTGCAGATCCATTGGACTTTGAATGGTGAATCTATAAAGACAGGTGTGGATGGATTCACTGTGATGCAGCTCAATCCGCGTACCAGCTATCTGAGTGTGGATTCCCTGGAGGCCAAGCAACGCGGCTCCTACAGCTGCGTGGCCCAGAACTTGGCGGGTCGAGCAATCTACTCCGCTGAGCTGCAAGTTAATGGTTGGTGGACAACCTCTGGATGTCAATAGCAGCCTTTGTGCCTCTCTGTAGCCCTCTTACTAACACTATCCTGGTTTATTTGGTCCGAAGGAGCTTTATAGATATTTCGAGACCTAATGTTGTCCCCCCACTAAATAGTTGCCCCACAGATCAGTCCCTTTTCATTTGGCGATGAGCCCCTCAACCGCGGAGAGGTTGCTAGTGTGACTTGCGTGGTTCCTAAGGGCGACCTACCCCTAGACATCTATTGGACTCTGAATTCCGCTCTCATTGTAAACGGAGAACTGGGCTTCACGCTGGTGAGGCTGAATAAGCGGACAAGTTCACTGAACGTGGACTCCTTGGAGGCCCTGCATCGAGGCACTTACAAGTGCCTGGCGAACAACTCAGCGGGCTACGCCGAATACGTTTCCACCTTAGATGTGAACGGTTTGTTTAGACTCGTCTTTAGTTTTGAGAATTCTTTTAGTTAGCAGTAATTATTTTGACTTTTATTTTGATTTCCGTCTTTGTTTTCTCACCAAAAGTCCCCCCACAAATCCAACCCTTTGACTTTGGCGTTGAGCCAGCCAATACTGGTGAAGTGGCTGGCAGCTTTTGTATGATCCCTAAGGGTGATCTTCCCATGGAGATTCGCTGGACTCTGAACTCAGCGCCCATAATTACGGGCGAGCACGGCTTTTCCCTGTCGCGCCTGAACCCGCGCACCAGCTCCTTGAGCATTGATTCCCTGGAAGCCAGACATCGCGGGTTGTACAGGTGCATCGCTAGCAACAAGGCGGGCAGTGCTGAGTATAGCGCCGAGCTGCACGTGAATGGTCAATACCTACATATATCATACTCATAGTTAATAGTTGATTTCGTTATTATTTTGATTTTAATTGTTTGCCACTCACTTCCCGTACTCCCACAAGTGCCGCCTCAGGTTCTGCCCTTTAGTTTCGGTGAATCTGCTGCCGATGTGGGCGACATAGCCAGTGCCAACTGTGTGGTGCCCAAGGGAGATTTGCCCCTGGAGATTCACTGGTCACTCAATGCAGCCCTGATTGTGAACGGGGAGAATGGTTTCACCTTGATGCGCCTGAATAAGCGCACGAGTCTGCTGAATATTGATTCGTTGAATGGCTTCCATCGCGGCGTCTACAAGTGCATAGCGACGAATGAGGCCGGCTCCAGTGAATATGTAGCCGAGTTGCAAGTCAACGGTTGGTTTCCACTAGAATTATCTATATATCATCATAAGAGCACGCTTAACTATAGTTAACACTATCGATATTGTATCCACTGTGTGTTGTTGCTGTTTAGCGTGTTGGAGCATTTGAGCTGAAAAAGTAAGATCAGCTGAGGAGAATTTCCAGTTGAGTTTAAGCCTAAAAATTAACTAGTTTTTTACCTAGTTTTGAGAAAAGAATAAGTTAGATGTCCGCCCCTATTCGCGTCTAGTTCCCCCTCAAGTCATGCCCTTTATGTTTGGCGAGGAGCCCTCCAACTATGGCGACAGTACGGCGGTACAGTGTATGGTCTTCAAGGGGGATACGCCACTCCAGCTGCATTGGACTCTCAACGGGCAGCCCATCACCAACGAACACGTCGGAATCAGGATCATCAAAATGTCGCCAAAATTGAGTTCGCTGAGCATCGACTCCATCAGTGGCCATCATCGGGGGCTGTTCAAGTGCATTGCCACCAATGCGGCGGGGATTACCGAGCAGAGCGCCGAGCTGCTGGTCAATGGTTAATATCGGAGATTGTGATTTCAAGTGCTTTGTTGTTTTCTGTTTGTTTCTCCTATTCCCCGTTCTCCAAACCCCTCCAGTGCCGCCCCAAATCCGACCCTTTGATTTTGGCGACGAGGCCTCGAACTCTGGTGAGACCATGGGCATCCAGTGCACCGTGATCAAGGGGGATCTGCCCATCAATATCACCTGGGCCCTTGATAATCGCATCCTGAATAGCGGGGACCTGGAAGTGGTGATCGGTCGCATGTCCAGCAAGTCGAGCACCCTGAACATCGACTATATAGCCGCCGAGCACCGCGGTGTCTACACCTGCCTGGCTCGCAATCAGGCGGGCGAGAGCAGCTACAGTGCCGAGCTGAAAGTCAATGGTGACTGTGCCCCTCGATTTCTTAATTAGTAGCTAAGTCTTGTCTTGATTTATGTGATGCTTGATTTAAACAATAATTCCAACACCCCCACCTATCCCAGTCCTGCCCAGCATCCACCCATTTAGCTTCGATGGGGAGGCCAATGAGGGCGACAGTGTCCAGTTGACCTGCCACGTGGCCAAGGGCGATCTTCCGCTGAGGATTCGCTGGACCCACAACGGGCTGCCGCTGTTCACGCACCTGGGCGTGATGGCCAGCAAAATCGGGGAGCGAATTACCATGCTCACAGTGGAATCGGTTAAGGCGGCCAATTCTGGGAACTACAGCTGCGTGGCCAGCAACAGTGCGGGCAACGTGACCTACACCGCCGAGCTGCTCGTCAATGGTTACTGCCCAAACTCCGTAGATCTAACTTACGTTTCTGTTCTGTTGATTGAGATTATTTGACATCCAGCCCAATCCCACCACTCACTTCCCAGTTCTGCCCCAAATCGTGCCCTTCGCCTACGAGGACGTAATCAACATGGGCGACTCGATCGACCTGTTCTGCCAAATCCAGAAGGGTGACCGCCCCGTCAAGGTTACCTGGAGCTTCGAGCGCAGCGCCGGGGATCCCGGCTTCGAGCAGCTGCAGCCGCAGATGCGCACGAATCGCATCAGCGGCAAGACGAGCATGCTGTCCATTCCCAGCGCCAGTCCGGCCCACACAGGCCGCTACTCCTGCATAGCCAGCAATGCGGCTGGAACGACCACCTATAGCGTCGATCTGACAGTGAACGGTACTAGAAAGGATCACCTCTTGGTGTCTAGTCTTTAACGGTTGCGGTTCTCGTCTTAAAGTCTTGACAGTATGCGTTGCTACTAATCTAACACATTTCTCTAACCTCATCCCCCTAACTGAGCTTGTGTGGTTTACTGCGGACTGTTGTGGCACCTTGGACTTACCGATTCGGTCTTTCTTTTTGCCCCCCAAGTTGCCCCTAAGATAGCATCCTTTGATTTTGGGGAGGAGCCTTTGAACTACGGAGAACCTGCATCCGTGCAGTGCACCATTTTGGGTGGTGATCTCCCCATAAACGTTACCTGGCTGTTGAATAATGCCACCATCGATAGCTATCACGATATATCCTTCTCGCGGATCGGCAAGCGGATTAACGTGCTCTCCATTGAGTCTGTGTCCGCCCACCATGCCGGATTTTACTCGTGTCACGCACAAAACAAGGCGGGCATCACGGCCCACTCAGCCCAACTGATTGTCAATGGTTAGCTACAGGAATCGATTTATAATTAGATATAAGTTTTACAATTTTGATTTATTTTGATTAATTTAAACAACCTTTAAACCCTTTAGTAATGCCAAAAATAAATCCCTTCTCCTTTGGCGAGGAGTCCATGAGCTATGGCGAGTTTGTGAATGTTCAGTGCACCATATCGGGGGGAGATCTTCCCGTGAATATAACCTGGACCCTGAACGATCGACCCTTTGAGGACTACCTAGAGATACTGACCACCAAGCGCGGCAAGCGCATCAACGAACTGACCATCGAGGCTGTGTCGGCCAAGCATGCTGGGAACTACTCCTGCATAGCCGAGAATAGAGCCGGTCGTGCCAACCACACGGCCGAGCTGAAAGTGAATGGTTAATGTCCTTCTTTAAGTAGAAAGTTGATTAATTTTTGTTATTGTCTTTTTGTTTTCTCCTCTGCCCCCCCATAAAAACTCGTACAATCCCAAAAACAGTGGCCCCCAAAATAGCTCCGTTTGATTTTGGAGACGAACCCTCAAACTTCGGTGAATCGGCCAGCGTTCAATGCCTGGTCACCTCGGGCGACTTTCCTGTCAGCTTTGCCTGGTTCTTCAACGGACGCGAGATTAGTGAGAATGTCTACGATGTGTCCATGGTTAAGTTGGGCAAGAAGATCAGCGCATTGTCCATAGATTTTGTACGCGATCACCATGCCGGGAACTACACATGTGTGGCTGTGAATAGGGCCACCTCTGTCAACTTTACGGCCGAGTTGGTGGTGAACGGTACTGCCAGACAGTGTTGAAGCCTCAATGCATGCAATTTTGGATTCTTCTGATTTTCTGTTCTTTACTTTGTCACTTTCCATAAACCTTTCCCCGAACCAGTACCCCCGAAAATTGCCCCATTTAACTTTGGTGATCACGCCGTAAATTTTGAGGAGTCCGTTTCGGTTAATTGTCTCATCTACCTGGGCGATCTGCCCATGGATATCACTTGGTTGTTCAACGGGGCCCATGTCAACGCCTATACCGGAGTGTCCATAGTCAAGGGCGGCAAGAAGGCGAGCATCCTGACGATAGACTCGGTGCACGCAGGACACGCGGGAAATTATACGTGCAAAGCGCGCAATGATGCGGCCTCTGCGGAGTACACGGCCGCGCTGGTTGTTAATGGTATTGGAAGAGGCATTTCTAATCCCCATTTCAGAGAGATTTGCATTTTATTATTGTTTCAATCCCTGATTTAAATCCCTTACCCCCCATGCAGCCCCTCCCAAAATAGCGCCCTTCGACTTCGGCCAGTCCCCGTCCAACTTTGAGGATTCCGTTTCGGTCAACTGTCTGGTTACCTCTGGTGACCTGCCCATCGACATTGAGTGGTTGTTCGGCGGGGAGCCCATAAACTTTTCCACTGGCATCGCGGTCTTGCGCGGAGGCAAGCGAACCAGCCTACTGACCATCGACTCTGTGCACGCGGGACACGCCGGAAACTACTCCTGCAAGGCGAGAAACAAGGCGGCCAGCAGCGAGTACTCAGCGGCCCTGGTTGTGAATGGTGGGCGGGGGCCATGAAATTCTTTTAACTTATAGTTTCTTCTGACGTTTTATGTATAGTTTACTCCCCCCCTTCCCTTGAACCTAGCTCCACCAAAAATTACACCCTTCAGCTTTGGCGAGGAGCCGGCCAATGTGGAGGACTCTGTGTCGGTGACCTGTCTCATCTCCACTGGCGATTTGCCCATCGATATAGAGTGGTTATTTAACGACTTTGGAATTAGCTCCTATTCGGGAATTTCGGTTGTGAAAGGAGGCAAGCGGAACAGTGTGTTGAGCATCGACAGTGTTCAGGCCCGGCATGCGGGACAGTATAGTTGTCGGGCCAAAAATCACGCTGCGGCTGTGAACTACACCACCGAGTTAATCGTGAATGGTATTACGTATTCGAGTCTATTTCAGTTTAAGCGATTTGTTTCAGTTAATTACTATTAGTTACCTCTTTGGTTGATTCACACTTCTCTCCCATCCAAAGTTGCCCCGAAGATTACGCCCTTTGATTTCGGAGATGAGCCCACCAATGTGGAGGATTCCGTTTCGGTTACTTGTCTAATATCCAGCGGAGATTTACCCATCGACATTGAGTGGTTGTTTAATGATTTTGGCATCAGTTCCTACTCCGGCATTACGGTTGTAAAGGGCGGCAAGAGGAGCAGTGTTTTGGGCATCGACAATGTCCAGGCCCGACATGCGGGAAGGTACAGCTGTCGGGCCAAGAATCATGCGGCTGCAGTGAACTACACCACCGATTTAGTAGTGAATGGTATTTTCAACTAGCTTTAAGTAGTTTAAATAGATGCCTCCTGAGTTACATTTCCATTTTAACAAGTCATCTTTTTTTAAGTCCCTCCCAAAATTACACCTTTCACCTTTGGCGAGGAGCCCACGAATGTGGAGGACTCTGTGTCGGTCACCTGCCTGATTTCGAGCGGAGACCTGCCCATCGATATAGAATGGTTGTTCAATGACTACGGAATCAGTTCCTACTCAGGAATGACTGTCCTCCGAGGTGGCAAGCGTACCAGCATGCTGACCATAGACAATGTCCATGCTCGTCATGCGGGGAAATATAGCTGCCGGGCTAAGAATCACGCAGCTGCTGTTAATTACACCACAGAACTGATTGTGAATGGTATTAAGAAAATTGTATATTTGGGTGTTTTAATGTTTTAAAGTTATTCCTTTAGTTAAAAGTTTAAATTTATTTATATCGTTAAATTGTTACTCCCAAAGTCCCCCCAAAGATTACGCCCTTTGACTTTGGCGAGGAGCCCACAAACGTTGAAGATTCCGTCTCGGTGACCTGCCTCATATCCAGCGGAGACTTGCCCATAGATATAGAGTGGTTATTCAACGATTTCGGCATCAGTTCCTTCTCCGGGATGACAGTTTACAGAGGAGGAAAAAGAACAAGCATGCTGACCATAGACAATGTCCATGCTCGTCATGCGGGGAAATATAGCTGTCGGGCTAAGAATCACGCAGCTGCTGTTAATTATACAACCGAGTTGATAGTGAATGGTATTAGCTTTGATAGTTTAATTTTTATACATTCGTAGTATTTAATATTTGGTTAATTGAAGTTACTTTTTTCTTATTAAACTATCCCTAATCCCCTCTTAAAGCCCCGCCAAAACTAGCGCCGTTTGACTTTGGCGAATTCCCTGCTAATTTCGAGGATTCCGTTTCCGTGAGCTGTCTCGTTTCCTCTGGCGATTCGCCCATCGACATTGAGTGGCTGTTTAACGGTGACCCCATTAACTACGCCTCTGGAATTGCGGTGTTGAGAGGCGGCAAGCGGACGAGCGTGCTCACTATAGACTCGGTCCATGCCGGACATGCGGGAAACTACAGCTGCAAGGCCAAGAACAAGGCGGCCAGCAGCGAGTACTCTGCAGCTTTGATTGTGAATGGTTGTTATTATATACATTGTAACAGTGTATTTTTTTAGCCTTAAGTTATGTCGATTTTTGATTTGAGTTATGTTAATCACCCTTTTCCACTTGTTAAGTGCCACCCAAGATAACCCCCTTCGACTTTGGTGATGTTCCGGCAAATGTCGAGGACTCAGTGTCAATTATGTGCCTTATATCCAACGGTGACCTACCCATCGACATTGAATGGTTCTTCAATTCCTATGGAATAAGTTCCTATTCCGGTATCAATGTAATAAAGGGCGGAAAGAGAAACAGTATGCTGAGCATCGACAGTGTACAGGCTCGACATGCGGGAAAGTATAGCTGCCGGGCCAAGAATCATGCAGCAGCTGTTAACTACACCACAGAGTTGGTTGTGAATGGTACAACTATTAATTGTGTAGACATTCCACAATAGTTTTAAGGATTTCCCCTTATAATTTCGTATTATTGTTCATTAATTACTACCTTCACTCCAAAGCGCCTCCAAAAATCACACCCTTTGACTTCGGAGACGAGCCAACGAACGTTGAGGATTCCGTTTCGGTGACTTGTTTAATCTCCACCGGAGACCTACCCATCGATATTGAATGGTATTTTAATGGCTACGGAATCAGTTCCTACTCGGGTATAAATGTGGTAAAGGGTGGCAAGCGGAACAGTATGCTGAGCATCGATAGTGTCCAAGCCCGTCACGCGGGCAAGTATAGCTGTCGGGCAAAGAACCACGCCGCTGCTGTGAACTACACCACCGAACTGATAGTTAATGGTACCTTTGGGGACTTTATTCTGTAATATTTGTGTATAATTTTTTATTTTGTCTAGTTTTGTGTTCAAAATCCCCGGCTAATTGTAGCTTTCCCTGTTTGTTTCACAAGTTGCCCCCAAGATAGCGCACTTTGATTTCGGCGAGGTGGCGGCCAACTTTGAGGATTCGGTGTCCGTGAACTGCCTGGTCAGTTCCGGCGACCTGCCGCTCGACATTGAGTGGCTCTTTAACGACTACCCCCTCAACCACTACTCGGGCATATCCACCTCGAAGATGGGCAAGCGCCTGAGCGTGCTGATGATCGATGCCGTGAGTGCCCGCCATGTGGGCAACTACACCTGCAAGGCCCGGAATCTGTGGGCCTCGGCTGTTTACACGGCGGAGTTGATAGTGAATGGTATTCTCCTCGCGGAGCCAGAGCTTCTGTATAGCACCTGAGTGTCTTTCTGCTTTTAGTTAGTTTCATATTTATGACCCCCACTTCCCTCTCTTTGTATCTCTCCTATAAATACAATCCCCGCTTATAAAAATTGCATGTTTGCTTTGGCTTCTGTGTATTGGCTTTTGTAGTGCAGTTTACAGGCGAAATAAACATCAATAAATAGGAAGGCAGTGTTATAAATCTTCTGGGAGAACAAAAAGATCTTTGCTTAGTAACTATATATCTCCTAACTATTTCTAAATATTCTCCCAAGTTCCACCCCACATTAGCCCCTTTGAGTTCGGGGATGAACCTGCCAACTTTGGCGACTCAGTGACCGTGCAGTGCACCATTTCCAAGGGTGATCAGCCAGTGGATATCACCTGGCTATTTAATGACTATCCCATCAACGAATACCATGGCGTTACCACATCCAAGATCGGCAAGAAGGTGAATGTCCTGACCATTGATTCGGTGAACGGCAATAATGCGGGCAACTATACGTGCCGCGCCAGGAACAAGGCCCAAATGGTGGAGTACTCTGCTGCTCTGATTGTCAACGGTGGGACAGAGATCCTTTGAATATGTCCTTACAGTAGTTTGATCATCATCCCTGTATGATTTTGTTATTATTTGTTCGATTTGCTATTCGTTAAATTCTTTGCGTTTGTGTTTCCCTCAAGTCTTGCCCCAAATCACGCCCTTCGCCACCGGCGCCCAGCCCACCCATCTGGGCCAGTACATAACCTACCAGTGCACCCTGACGGAGGGTGATCTACCCCTGAATATCCGCTGGACGTTTAACAATCAGCCGCTCTTTAACGACGATGACCAGGACATTCTCATAGCCAAGATGGGGCGGCGGAGCAGTGTTCTGACCATTGAGAGCGTGGCCGCCCGTCACGCCGGCAACTATAGTTGCCACGGGGAAAACAGCGCCGGGAGAGCGTCCTACAGCACCCAGCTGCGAGTCATAGGTCCTTACCGGGCTTAGTCTAAGGCGGGACTTTCCCTCATCCACCGATTACTGTTTAATTTCGTGCACCTTTTGTTTACCATTTACCATTCCCACCACCGAACACACATCCATCCAGTTTTGCCGCGCATCATACCCTTCGCCTTCGAAGAGGGTCCCGCCCAGGTGGGTCAGTATCTGACGCTCCACTGCTCGGTGCCCGGAGGGGATCTGCCCCTGCAAATTGACTGGACACTGGATGGTCAGGAGATCTCGGAGGACCTGGGCATCACAACGGCTCGCGTGGGCCGCCGTGGAAGTGTGCTGACCATCGAGGCCGTTGAGGCCACCCATGCGGGAAATTTCACCTGCCACGCCCGCAATTCGGCGGGCCATCAGCACTTCACAACGCCGCTGAACGTCTACGGTTAGGCATTTGCCGGGAGCGGGTCGCTTGCGTAGTTCTTTGTGGTCGCCTACTAACTCCAGCGTCTGCAACACTGTCGCTGCATGACCTTCTGTATTTCTATGTCTCTGCTGCTGTCCTGACTTTTCCATCTCTGTCTTTGACCCAATTTGACCCTTCACCTTCTCTTGGTATGGCCTGACGCACACCCACTCACAAAAGCTTGCATGAACGACACTCGGACGGCACTGAACTGATCAAGGGTCCTTGAGCTCGAAAAATGAATACAGGGCTAGCTCTGGGATAGCTCACTTCGAGCTAAAAAATTCTCGCTATGAAGACGATTATGTTTTAAGTTTAATTTTTATTTTTCCTTTTATTGAAATCCGACTGAAGTGCCTCCCAAGCTGGCCCCTTTGCCCGTCAATTCGCCCCTGTACGTGGGCGACTACTACCAACTGACCTGCGCCGTGGTGCATGGCGACGCGCCCTTCAACATCACCTGGTACTACAATGGCGAGCCCGCCGGAGACCTGCCGGGTGTGACTATCCTGATGCACGGCCGGCGCAGCAGTTCGCTGAACATCGAGAGCGTGGGCGGTTATAATGCGGGCACCTACTCCTGCAAAGGAGCCAACAGGGCGGGTGAAACAACGGCAGAGACCCACCTGAGTATCAAGGGTTTGTTTGACATAATCCTAAGAGTTATTTTGCCGGAGGTGGCTCATAGTTGTAGACTGACACCATATAGAAAGAAGCTTCTAGAGATCGTTCGCTTAGGCCACCCCAGCAATCTGTAAATCCCCAATCTCTGTCTGTGTCCTTGTGTCTGGTGTTGGAAATGCATAAGCACGAACTTGTAAATACTTATTATGAAACACGTCTGGGCTCTCACGGGAATCCCTCCCTCTTTCCTGCTGTTGTTTGTTAAATCATTGCACGGCTTTTTCGTCATCCAATCCCAGAACTGCCCCAAATCGAGCAGTTTCACTTCAACGCCAACGGGGTCAACGGAGGCCAGGCCGTTCGGGTCATGTGCATGGTCACCTCTGGCGATCTGCCCATCGATATCTATTGGCTAAAGGACGGCCAGCCGCTACTGCGATCCATCTACCACAAGATTGACGAGTACACCCTTATCCTGTCGCTGCGCCAAAGCACGATTGGCGACTCCGGCAACTATACCTGTGTGGCCAGCAACGCGGCGGGTTTGGCCAGTCGCTCGTCCACTCTTAAAGTGAAGGGTACTGTCTGCCGAACATAAACCTACCTGGCTGTTTTTTCTTTTTTTTTTTTTTGTATGATTTCGTTCCTAGATTCCTACCTAGAAACCAAAAATGTTAGCAGAAGATATTTAAAGTTGGGGCAATGCAGAACGACATATCGCACATAACAGACCAATTTAAATTTAGGATAAATCCTTTCTGAATTATAACGTTTTATTTGACGAATGATTTTCTAGTTTCATTAGCTTACTTCTCTTTGTGAAGTTCAGGATTTCATGGGAACTTGACCTTCATACCCAAATAATTTTAATTTAATTTAATTTAATATCGCTTAAGCAAATGTATAATATTTTTTTAAGAAGAATTGGTTTTAATTTAGAATGTCAGAGTTAAAAGTCTTCCGTAACTTCATTCCCTCTCGAAAAAAGAACCTCCCGTGCTTGCTCCGCTCCTACTTTCCGCTTCCGTTTGTGACGTAGGGGACTATGTGCAGTTCACCTGTATTGCCAGCCGCGGTGCCACGCCCATCCAGTTTGAGTGGTGGCTCGGTGGGCGGCAGGTGCACGATGATGGCGACGATGACGTCACACAGGCAACAGTGGGCGAGCACACGAGCCTGCTGCTTATACAGCGGGTGGGGGAGGGACACGCGGGGAACTACAGTTGCCGGGCGAGCAACCAGGTGGGCGAAGCAGAGCGCCGGGCCAGGCTGACAGTGAACGGTAATTGCAGCCGTTTGCTAATCTTCTTCTCTCTCACTTTTGATTCTTTCGGCAGCAGCCAGTCCTCGACTTCTTTGACTCTTTTGATACTCCGCTCCATGGGCCAAACGAACTCGAATGTGGCCTTTTTGAACCCAGATTTTACTCCAGTCTCCACTGTATAAATTCGCACTGAACTCTGCAAGTAAACCCCCCGCCGACACCGGGCAAAAAGTCGGTCAAGATCGAACCTAGGTCCCACTGTACAGTCCATGTTCAACTTATTCGAAACCAAAACAGCTCAGATTTGACTCTGCACACATCCATGCACAGCCACACCCGCACACACACAGCACACTACCAAGCACTGATCTCAAAAGGATTTCAGGAAAAAGACTCACAGCCCGATTAGTTCAGCTCCTCGTGTTTTGTACATTGCATACTCCTAGTTTAGTCACACAAGGCTCATGCTCCAACACCGAATAAACCAGCCAACAACAACAGCAAGATCTATAACCATAATCGCTTCTCACTGTCTACTTAACCGAAACTAAACCTAAACGTAACAAAGGAACTCAGTTCTTCCCCAACGAGACTGAGTCTGTGCGCTTCTATAAACGTAAACGGCGATCAGTCTAGCCCGTCCATCCTGAGAACAACCCACGAATATCCTTCCAATTCCCCTTCAATTAACTTTCTTTTCATTAATCATTATTTACTTAGTTTGTAAGACACAAAATTAAAGACAGTATGAATGAAAAAGATGTATTTGTTGCTATTGAATTTAAAATGTAAAAAAATTACGCTAGCTGAAATATGGCTTATATATCTTATTCATGTATATTGTCTTTGACAAAACGAAGTCTGTTTGGTGAATAAATACAATATTTATGGGAGAAACCCCCGTTAAACAGGTCTTCGTTTTGCACTCTTTGCATGCACTTTAACTATTCGTTTGGTATAATTGAGTTTCAATTAAAATCCATCTATCATTTGTCCCTTTAACATTTTGGTTGTTTGTGCTAAAACTTTGTTTGTAGTTTGGTATTTTAAGTTCATCTTGAATGTAAGAGAGTGCATGGAAATATATTTGAGAGTTGCAGTTAAAAAAAAGCATTTTCAGCGCAATTTAAAAAATATTTCCAGTCACTCGAAGCAAATTGAAGTGATTCCTATTCTAAAACCAATCTTCAATCAATGAAAACTAATTTTAAATAAATAACTCACAAAACAAAACTTCACTTTGCTTTATTTAAGTCCGTCCATCCGCTTCTTCCGAGATTCTTCACCATAATGCATGCATATCGAATATTTGGCTAAGAAACTTAGTCAGCGTAACTAACATATTATTTTTTTACAACCGCCAAACCGACACACCAACACAACAGTACCGCCCAGATGGATCCTTGAGCCCACCGACAAGGCCTTCGCCCAGGGTTCTGATGCCAAGGTTGAGTGCAAGGCTGATGGGTTCCCCAAGCCTCAGGTCACATGGAAGAAAGCAGTTGGTAAGAAAGAACTCTCTTATTAGCTCTTGGAACAGAAATTCATATGAATTCTTTCCTTAGGTGATACCCCTGGAGAGTACAAGGATCTGAAGAAGAGCGACAACATTCGCGTCGAGGAAGGCACTCTGCACATTGACAACATCCAGAAGACCAATGAGGGCTACTATTTGTGCGAGGCTATCAATGGCATCGGTTCAGGTTTGTCGGCAGTCATCATGATCAGCGTTCAGGCCCCGCCAGAGTTTACCGAGAAGCTGCGCAACCAGACTGCCCGACGAGGAGAACCCGCCGTGCTGCAGTGCGAGGCGAAGGGCGAGAAGCCCATTGGCATTTTATGGAACATGAACAACATGCGTCTGGACCCCAAGAACGACAACCGCTACACCATTCGCGAGGAGATTCTCTCCACAGGAGTTATGTCTAGCCTGTCCATCAAGCGCACCGAAAGATCCGACTCAGCACTGTTTACTTGTGTGGCCACCAATGCCTTTGGTTCCGACGATGCCAGCATAAATATGATTGTCCAGGAAGTGCCCGAAATGCCATATGCCCTGAAGGTGCTCGACAAGTCCGGCCGCTCCGTGCAGCTCAGCTGGGCACAACCCTACGATGGCAACTCTCCCCTAGACCGCTACATCATCGAGTTCAAGCGCTCCCGCGCCTCCTGGACCGAAATCGACCGCGTCATCGTGCCCGGACACACTACCGAAGCTCAGGTACAGAAGCTTAGCCCCGCCACCACCTACAACATTCGCATCGTGGCCGAGAACGCCATCGGCACCTCGCAGTCCTCTGAAGCGGTCACCATTATCACAGCCGAAGAAGCGCCCTCCGGCAAGCCCCAAAATATCAAAGTGGAACCCGTGAACCAGACCACAATGCGCGTCACATGGAAGCCCCCAGCACGCACCGAATGGAACGGAGAGATCCTTGGCTACTACGTCGGCTATAAACTATCCAACACCAACTCTTCGTACGTCTTTGAAACCATTAACTTCATCACCGAAGAGGGCAAGGAGCACAACCTGGAGCTGCAGAACCTGCGCGTCTACACTCAGTACTCGGTGGTAATCCAGGCATTCAACAAGATCGGAGCCGGACCTCTGAGCGAGGAAGAGAAGCAGTTCACTGCCGAAGGAACACCCAGCCAACCGCCCAGCGACACCGCATGCACCACTCTGACTTCCCAGACCATTCGCGTCAGCTGGGTGAGCCCGCCCTTGGAGTCTGCCAATGGAGTGATCAAGACCTACAAGGTTGTGTATGCCCCCAGCGATGAGTGGTATGGTAAGTATAGTAAAATCTTCCCTGCGATATATCTACAATTTCAAATAATATTTGATTCCCTTCTTACTTTTGTAGATGAGACCAAGCGTCACTACAAAAAGACTGCCTCCTCTGACACCGTTCTCCATGGACTGAAAAAGTACACCAACTACACAATGCAAGTGCTGGCCACCACTGCCGGAGGCGATGGAGTCCGCAGCGTACCCATCCACTGCCAAACCGAACCCGATGGTGAGTCTAATGATGCCATGGATTTAACATTTTCTAATCGCTTTCCATTTACAGTTCCCGAAGCACCCACCGATGTCAAGGCTCTGGTAATGGGCAATGCTGCCATCCTGGTCTCCTGGAGGCCTCCAGCACAGCCCAACGGCATCATCACTCAGTACACCGTATACTCAAAGGCCGAGGGAGCTGAGACCGAGACAAAGACCCAAAAGGTGCCACACTATCAGATGAGCTTTGAGGCCACCGAACTGGAGAAAAACAAGCCCTACGAATTTTGGGTGACTGCCAGCACCACCATCGGCGAGGGCCAGCAGTCAAAGAGTATTGTGGCCATGCCCAGCGATCAGGTGCCCGCCAAGATTGCCTCCTTCGACGATACCTTCACCGCCACCTTCAAGGAGGATGCCAAGATGCCATGCCTTGCCGTTGGAGCCCCACAGCCGGAAATTACCTGGAAGATCAAGGGCGTAGAGTTCAGTGCCAACGATCGTATGCGTCTCCTGCCTGACGGATCTCTGCTGATCAAATCGGTGAATCGCCAAGATGCCGGTGACTACTCCTGCCACGCCGAGAACTCGATAGCCAAGGACTCGATCACACACAAGCTTATTGTGCTGGCACCGCCCCAGTCTCCCCATGTCACACTCTCGGCCACCACTACCGATGCCCTGACTGTCAAGCTGAAGCCACATGAGGGAGACACTGCCCCTCTGCACGGATACACTCTGCACTACAAGCCAGGTGGGTTAATCCCAAAGGGGAACCTGGATTTCAATATCTTAAAATTAAAATCTTTTTACAGAATTTGGAGAATGGGAAACGGCCGAGGTGTCCGTTGATTCGCAGAAGCACAACATTGAGAGTTTGTTGTGCGGCTCCCGCTATCAGGTTTATGCCACAGGATTTAACAAGTTAGTCTCGCTTTTCTCGTAAAACCCCTCGGATTGCAGCAAATATTATATTTTCTTTTTAGCATTGGCGCCGGCGAAGCTTCTGATATTCTTAACACCCGCACCAAGGGCCAGAAACCCAAGCTCCCCGAAAAGCCACGCTTCATTGAGGTCTCCTCCAACTCCGTGTCGCTGCACTTCAAGGCCTGGAAAGATGGCGGATGCCCCATGTCCCACTTTGTGGTAGAGAGCAAGAAACGGTAGAACAATGAACTCTTATTGCACCCACCGATCTCTTACTGACTTATGTCCGCTTCCACTTAGTGACCAAATCGAGTGGAACCAGATCTCCAACAACGTGAAGCCCGACAACAACTATGTGGTCTTGGACCTGGAACCCGCCACTTGGTACAATCTCCGAATCACTGCCCACAACTCGGCTGGTTTCACCGTGGCTGAGTACGACTTCGCCACTCTGACCGTCACCGGAGGTATTTATGATCTGTTCTCCGATTCCCACACGAATCCTGCATTGCTTTTGTACATAGAGTACTCTACGTTGACAGTGTTGGGCTCTGATCCCGGTAAGACCGCTCCAAGTGGCAGCCCGAAAGCCCAGACACTGGGCCGGGTCGTTGGTTGGAAGGGTGTGGGGATCGGGGTCCCAAAGCACTGTCCATATACAAATAACAAGATGAGAAGCACCCAGCTGTATACTGTTGTTGTACACATCAATTTCCTGAGTTCATTTTGCCTTTTACCAATCACTGAACAAAATTTTACGAAAACATGAGCAAATTTTGCATTTGATTTTCAATGTGACAAAATCGCACAACCTTTATTTGTTATTTTTAGTTATCCACACAAAAAGCTTTAGTCTTCTTCGTTAATTATGATTTAATTATTGTAAAACGCTTTTCATATTTATTTCGATTATTTAACTGCCAGAACTCCGAACGCAGAAGCACCTGAATAGTGTAAAATAGTAATCATTTTCCTTACGTAAATGCAATTTGTTTCCGTTTCCGTTTTTACCAATAATCCCAAAAAAGAGCTGAAGCAACGTATATATATAGTAAATATGTACATAACTGAATAGTTTAACAACTCACCAACCGCAACGTTTTTCCTTTATTTAATTTTTTACTAGACCCAAGCATTCGTAGTGCTCTAGAACACAATATAAATACAGAAAATATAATAATAAGATGCGTTAGTCCTGCGATTTATTTGCTCTCTTGAAATGATCTTGATCGCATCTTATTGTTTTATATATTTTGGTATCAATATGTATATTTTTTGTTTTATTTTTTTATTAATTTTTATTTTCTGCATTTCTGTGCCCAGTTTGTGAAAGAGATTATGTACAAAGAGGAAAGAGGATAGTGAATGAGCTAGAGCTGCCCGTCCTCATTACGTATACGCAATAAATGTTGTTGTACCTGCCGATCCAATCCCCAATCTATAGATTGTACAGAACTCTAATAGATGTATCTCCCAGCAAACATGCAGTCTGATTCTAGTCCCTCCAAGGCTTTCAACTTCGAGTCCCGCTCGGTACACAACTGGTCACAGAATCGATTCAATATCACCCGTTAAGGATTTTGTTATAATTTAGCGAATTTACTTTGTTTCTTTATTTGATTACAAATAGCAAAATGCTCATCTAACGAAACGAAACCTTAAAAAAGACAACTGGGAAACTCAGTCCAGAGAATCGAGCAGAGTCACCACAACATATCGCAAAAACAAGCACAACAACCAAAGATACTTCATCCATTGCCTTGGGGAGTCCGGGCCAGAGAGTCTGATCTGAGAGAGTTGATTTCCTAAAACCAATATACCTATGGATCGTCCTATACTAATCACAACAGTCACACGCAGACATTTTGTTTTGGGTTTTTGCCATTTCGATTCGTTTTAGTTATAGTTATGTCAAGTTATAGTTGAGTTCCGCCTAAGTTAGTTGGTTTATTTCGAGGAGAGTTCTCTCGTTCTTGGAATGTTGTTCAATGCCGCCACATTTTGTGCGGTTCTAGCGTTTTAACATACAATACATCATACATATTACTTAGCTCTAAGCGGATTACAAACAAATTGCATTTTAACGTATTTAAACTAAACTCTTTTTTACCATTACAAATTTTTCAATAGTTTAAATAGTTTTCATAATAAATATAAACCTAATCACAGTTTGATGCGTGCTTCAAGTTCTGCGCAAATGTAAAATAATCGAAAACCATAAAACGTACATACAACTAATTTATGCTCCTGCTCTGCTGCGACGAATATCGGGCAGTTGACCTTTGAGCTCTTTCACCTGCCATAGTCTGTATTTGTATATGTATGTGTTGAGTCTATGTGTCTGGTACAAAAGCAGAGGTCAAAGGGCACAACTGATTTTTATCTCTCTCTCTCTATCTCTCTCTCTGTGTGTCTCTGTCTGTATTTGTTTCACTGACCTGCAAAAAAAAAACACCTCCTTTGGTTGTTGTTGTATTTGTTGTTGCAGGCACTATCGCACCCTCGCGAGATTTACCCGAATTAAGCGCCGAGGACACGATCCGCATTATCCTCTCGAACCTAAATTTAGTTGTGCCCGTCGTGGCGGCTCTGCTCGTCATAATCATAGCGATAATTGTTATTTGTATACTGCGTAGCAAGGGCAATCACCACAAAGGTATCTATGCTGACCACTAATTAAGAAATTTGTTCTTTTTTCGGTTTCTTTCTATTTCTCTCTAAAAAAAAAAAAAACACCCCTGACACCAACACACACACACCCAAAACCACGACACTTGCGCTTATGCCATGAACTATTTGCTCGATCTGCCTGCCTCGCATCCACATTGTTGTTGTCCAATGACCCCATCCCACTTACGGTTGCATGTGCGAAAATGGTTTGTATGCCCGCCCCTGTGTGAACTTGATCTTGGCCAAAAGGAACCATCGCGCCCCTGGACGACGGCACGGGCCACGGGAACGTGCACACCCGAATCCGCCTGCCTGCCTGGATGCCCGAGTGGCTCGACCTGAACTTCATGGTGCCGCTGATAGCCACGGTTGTGGTGGTGGCAGTGGGCATCTGTGTGGTTTGCGTGGCCCTGTCGCGGAGACGAGCGGATGACATGCGCGGCGGCCAGAAGGATGTGTACTGTAGGTTCTCCCCCTAGGGGAATCCCCTAGCAGCGCAACGTGTCCCTGTCCCTTATGCATCTTAATCTCAATAATCCATTTGACGTTGACCACAGAGCCGGGCTCAATGTCTTATTTCTGTTTTATTTATTTGTTGGCTAAATGTTGGTCTTAAGAGGAATTGCAATGATAATCAATTTGAGTTGCTTTTGATTCGGTCAATTAAAGTTTTAAGTCAATTTAATGTACAAAACTACTACAATATAATTTTTAAAATCATATTAATTAGGTAAAAAGCAACAAAATGCTTTAAATAATAAAAAGATTCAGAATGCGCTTACATTTAAATATTAAAAACATTTCTTTATAGAATGCGCTGCCAGTCCAAAATTTTTAAATTAATAGAATGACGTTATGAATTATTTTCATTGCATGTTTTTCTGTATAAAAAAAATAACAGTATAGAGAATTAAATTTATGAAAGTCATTCCGGCATAAAAAATTTTTAAATTTTTGAATGTAAATGTAAAGTTTTTATTATTTATTATTTTACCAACAATTTAGCCAATAATCCGATGAGTTCAGCCGTCACTCTTGAAAAATCAAAATATTACAGGATAAACTTTAAATTATTTTAAGGAATGTCAATGTGTAGTTTGGCTTTGCATGTTTCACCACAATTTTTAGACATTTATACAAGCTACACTCACAGAAATAAACCAAAATTTCGCACTCCAAAAATATACCAACAGAAACTATGAAACTACTAAGAAAATATACCAAACAATCAGTAAATATTATAAATATCATATTTATATATATAATATATTCAATTAGTGTCCATATCTGTGTGTTCATATCAAAATCATCATCGATATATCATCGTCATTGAAACAATTGGATATTCAATTGATGACTTTAAAGGAACTGAGCCCTAAAGGTCAGACAACATCTGAAAAGTATATATCAATTTGCAAAGCTATAGTAAATTGACTTGTAAGAAGTTGTTGTTGGGCCTTTGGAGTTCAGTTGTTATATATCCCGTATTAGTTTAACCACAGTAAAAGATATGTATATCTATGCTAGCCACGTTGTTGTACATACGTTTTGCTTACGACCTAAGCAACTTTCACAATCCAACCGACTTCTCTAACTACTCTATCTGTATCTATATATTCACTACCATATCCCCCCACAAAACAAGACAATTCAAATCTATCGTATTCGTTTTTGAGTTCTGAATACTTTCCGTACTTTCCCCTTTATGAAAAACAAAACTAAGATGCTTTTTGAAATCACCATCGAGACCTTTGATCGATGATAAACGTAAAGTCGAGTTAAATCCAAAATTAAGTTCATCGCTCATTTCATGTCATTGCTAAAAATCGTAACCGTAATCGTTGACCAGTTGGTATATTTTAAAATCGAAAACTAAAACCAAAACCGAAACACTTCACGTAACATCTTTTGGAATCCTTTTTCGCAATCGTAACTTGTATTTTTGAGCTACTAATTAGCACATTTAGTGTGTTGACATGCCGCACCAAAAACCAAAACAAAAACCGAAACCGAAACCTTAAAAGTAATTTGTCAAATCCAATATCGAGTGACGAGATCGAAAACAGAAGTAAAGTATGCGAGCAGCGACTGATGACGGAAAAGCATCTTCAGTGTTTCAATATTGAGTTGGCGATATCATATATTAATTCTAGACGATGTAGTTTACAATCAGACAATGGGACCCGGCGCCACCCTGGACAAGCGTCGCCCGGACCTGCGTGACGAGCTCGGCTACATCGCCCCGCCCAACAGGAAGCTGCCCCCGGTGCCCGGCTCCAACTACAACACCTGCGACAGGATTAAGCGAGGTACAGTCATAAGTAAGCATCTAAGTTTCCAATGCAACATTTATTAACGCCTCCCGACCACGT
>VNJN01008272.1:0-17445 GCA_008042485.1 Drosophila mayri
GGCCTTCTTGTACGAGTCAATCTCGCTCTGCGACTCCTTGATCTGAGCATCCACCTGGGAGGAAACCTTGACCTGGGGATAGGGCACCTTTAGGGCCTCATACTGCTTCTGGAAGCTCTCTACCAGTCCAGCGACGGGGACCAGCTTCTTGTAGTTGGCCCAGTCGATCTGGGGCGGGTACTCGGGGTTGGCCAGCACGGCGCGCACATAGATGTCCGACTTGGTCTTGAAGGCGCCGAAGCTGCTCTTCTGGTTGGCGGGCACGCGCTCGGCGAGAGCGGACCAGTTGATCGAAGATTGGGCGATGCGGCGGGCGGCCATTCTGCAGCACAAAAGACTTTGAGTACAACTAGTGTGACCGGAGTCCTATATCTGGACGAACGGCATCCTATAATCCAGCGCATCGCATCACGCTGCACGGTGGTAATCAGCTGATGATCCACCTAATCCGGGCCAAATTCTGGATTCCAAGGGTGAGGAACTTCGTGAAGTCCGTCATCTATTCATGCAAGGTAAGCGTCATCCACAAGAAGAAGTTGCAGACGCAACTCATGGGGCCGAAGGAGCGGACGTCCTTCTCGCGCCCGTTCACGCATACGGGTGTGGATTATGCCGGTCCTTTCGATATTAAAAGCTATACGGGACGAGCCTGTCTTCTCACGAAGGGGTATGTGTTGGTGTTTGTGTGCTTCTCTACGAAGGCCATCCATTTAGAGCCTACATTGGACCTTACGACCGAGAAAGTTCTGGCGGCTTTCGTTCGGTTCGTGTCAAGGAGAGGGTGCCCCCGTCAAGTGCAGTCGGACAACAGGAAGACCTTTGTGGGGATTTTCTCCAAAGCCTAAAAGGGGCGGTGACGGGTGCCTATAACCACCAGCAGCTGCTCTGGCATTTCATTCCTTCGGGAGCTCCACACATGGGGGGCCTGTGGAAGGCAGGCGTCAAGAGCTTTAAGACCTTGTTTTACAAGTCCACAGCCACGCGGAAATACAAGTTTGAGGAGCTTTCTACCCTCCTGGCAAAGATCCAGGCGTGCCCAAATTCGCGGCCGCTCGCGCCAATGTCCGAAGACCCCGCTGATCTGTTGGCGCTTACACCCGGGCACCTTCTTGTGGGAGGCCCACTTCTGGCCACGGTTGAACCCGAGATGAAGGGGAATTCCACGACCATGATTAACCGCTGTCAAGAACTAAAAGCTCTTCAGCAGCAATTTCGCCTGCGATGGAAGGAGGAGTACCTTAAGGAGCTCCATAAGCGAATACTCTCTCACCTCCTAATATCATGTCCCACCATAATCTAAAATAAATTTCCCTTCTTCACTAAATACAATACACCTACCTCTGCAATATCCCATCCAACACCAGAAAATATATGTAAAACTAATGAAATATTTAAATATATTATCAGATCTAAAAATTAGATTAATACAATTAATTAAATTCAATCCTATTAAATAGTATGTAAACAAAGTAAAAACAATCTGAAAACAATACAGCCAAAGGCCCCAGACGCCATGGCTTCTGTAGTAGATTTAAGTTTTGTAAACCTTAGTCTACTACGTAATAATAATAATATATCAATATTTTACATTCCTATCATTATCTTTTGTTTGTTTTATTGTTAGTAAATCTGCAGCAAGTTCCTGTGAAGTTTTTTTAAAATTTAACGGATTTACGGACCTAAAGAAGGTAGACAGAGGGGCAATCGAGGGTCAAGAACAGCCTGTTTTATTAAAATTTGTATTCTTTTTCGGAGCCTGCTCGGAAAATACTAAAGAGTGATAAACACTTTTCTAGTATATTTATTTTCGTGTCAGGTTACCGGCCTTTAAAACGGCCGCTGACGAACAACCGTTTTCAACTATTTGCCTCTCGCTTTCTCTCACTGCTTGAAGACGGCTTTTTACTCTCTGGATACTATGCTTAACACTAACACAAATTGGGGTATGCCACGTAGATGGTCGCTTTATTTCCAATTGATTGATACCAAAATCAATTAATTTTAACAACTTTTAAAAAATGACTTTTGGCCAACTAAAGTGGTCGGCTCGACCATAGTGAAGCGCTCCGAATTATGTGCCTGGAAAGAGTCCTGCTTCGGAGCGTTTTCGGAGCAAACACATATTTTAGTTCGTTTTAGGAGCGGTTTTTGAGTAAACACATATTTAAGAGCGATTTCGGAGGCTCATAAAATTAAAAAGTGAGTGTTTTCGGAACTGCGGGAGGTAATAAAGAACGTGAGATTTTGGAGTTTCAGGAAGTAAACACAAAGTAAAGATCATAAAAGTATCTTTTTTGGATTGGGAGCTAATGGTAAGTAAACAATAAGTAAAAGGCTCGTTTAGAATAACGGAATGCAGATTCTTGCAAAAAGGAAATGGTACAAAATTTTCAGTTGGCTCATTACGAAACTGAAAGTCGGACGTGTCAAAAGTGAAGTTAATGAAAAAACTTAATTCTGTAGAAATAAAAGTAAATATCTTGACAAATATAAATATATTCATATAAATATTAAAAATGAGTGACCGTTCCAGAAAATAGAGGATATTTACAAGTTTGAAAGCAGCTTAAATAATTCATCAGAATTGTGCGAACTGGTAAGCCAGACTAAAATCGTTCTTTATCATAAAACTAAAATAGTCTTTTTCTATTTTATAGTATTTTATAGGAGGCCGAAATTCTGAATTAAAACATTGCTGGCACTTCCAAATTTGTACGGACGTTTCTCAAGAAGATATTTACGGATGAACTTACAACAAAGTATTCTTAGAAAGGGACTGACTTCAAAAAATGCGTTGTAAACATGACTTTAACAAATTTAATTCATATTTTTTTTATTGAAGAGCTTTCAATCAAAAATTTTCAGTGGATGACAAAACATTTCCAACACTATGCGGCAAGTGGTTCCAGAATGCTACGGATAGGGCTACCCAGTCGGACTTTTATGTAGGAAGTCTACATGGTTTTCCAACCGAAAAGTTCATGGGGTTGTACCCTACCGTCCATGTAAAGTTCTCATTCGCTTTTATACATGGGCGGCCGGGGTAATTCATGATGCCGACGTCGCTGCTCGTCTCGCTGTGAAATTTACGTGCAACGTTCATGGGGGAAATTCAAATGAAAAAAAAGAAAAAATTTCGGCTGGACTAGGGTTCGAACCCGGGTCTCTGCGGTTCTCAGTCCAGCCGCTTACACGCCGCGCTACGTTGCCAATTAAATCTGCAACGCCGATATGCAGATAGATGCATATTGCTATTTCAGCAGCGCGCTGCTTGTTAACTGCTTGTTAACTGCTTGGTAACTGCTTAGTTACTGCTTGTTGAAAAAATATCCCAAAAGGGAAAATAAACATAAAACCCCATACCCGCCGCTGGCAGCTTTTCATTATGAGCAGCTCACATCATGAAGCGAAGTCCGACTGGGAAAGTATTATAATAAATCAGAAAATAAATACAGTAAATTTTTAATAATGTATTAAATAATTAATTAAAAATCTGAAAATGGCACCTAAAAGTATCTTTTTGAAAGGTTTAGGTGCGGTTTAAAACGCACCTAAATTATTTTTATAGGGTGATTTAAGTGCCTAGAAAGTCTACTTTTATTTGTGTTTTCTGAGGGTTTTCACTGCTTCATTCGAAGGCTGAAAGCACCTATTTAGGAGTCAAAAAAGAACACTTATGGAACTCTCAAATTACCCTCCCTATGGCGGACCATTTTGAAGGGGAAAAACGCTCTTTCCGGTATCTTTTCGGAACACTTTATGGGTGTTTTTACCCAAAATAAAGTATAAAAAAACTCTCCGAAAACGCTCATAGTGCATGCTGAGGACTTCAGTAGAACCTGGAAAGAGACATCTTTATGTGTTATTTTCCTCGGGTCTCTTTTGTAATGCGACGTGGGTCACACCGATTTCAAATGTTAAACAAAAACCAATTTTATTAAATTTTTTTAGTTTTCGTTCAGGGCCTCTGTTTTTATGCATGTGAAAGCCCCTAAATATATTTTTCTAACTTTCATAGGCATCAAATTTAAGTATTGATACCAAAAAAATTAATTTCAATTAAAATGTAACCGAACTGCCTTTTCTTGGGCAACGCTGGGCTAGCTCAGGGTTCCCAGGGTGGGGTTCGACCCGATGCCCGCAGTCCGCACAAATTATACCAATAAATATCGGACGTCTCGGAACTACCATAGTACGCTACACTCGAAACTGAAAAAAAAAATAAAACAGCAAAACACAATCTGGACGACATTGGACAAATTTGGTGGCATTGTTGGACTCGCCACGACGCACCCACCCATCCTGTGGTGCCTCCTGGTTATCTCGGGGCACCACCCATTTTTGGCGGACCAGAGCCTATTCCTCGGTGTCTGACTACCGGCTCATCTCCCCCAAGTAAATATTTTACTCCGAGTTCAATTCAATATTTAATACTTTATAAAAATTATAGACTTGCTTATTTCTAACATGGCATATATTGTTTCCTTAACTCGATCTGACCTGGCGAAACACTACCCTAGGCCGAGATGCGCTCGTACCGAGACTACGGCAGCGGAGAAGAAGCGGCGCTTCGCTAAAAATTAAACATGCCACAACCTGGCTCAAATGACTCCCTCCTTCCTACCTATTATCCCTACTGAAGCTCCAAAAGAAATAACAGGGGGTGGGTTTTGCGACACAATTGGTCCAGCTTCTTCTATGCCGATTCTCTTTAATTACCACACACGTGTGTTGCACAAATCCCTGGCACAAGTGGGAGACGCGGAGGACAAAACGCAGTTGAACACGTAAATAATCTTAACACAACAGAAATTATACAAAACTCAGAACTTATGCTATTTCAGGCGACGCGGAGGCGCAAAATCGGGCACGGCCCTCCTTGGCGGGATATAATCACCAACAAAAGATCAGCCGGATGGCACCGGCCCTAGCTTGACGGCTGGTGGATGGCGTTTCGGTAGCTTCAGGCTGGCATCGGAAAAGGTTCCTGCTGGTGGCTTGTCAGCGACGGCGAGTGGCCCTGGGCAGGCGCCTCGTCGGCGAAAAAAGGGCTCGGCCTGGCTGCGCCCCAAGGCGCCTAGGCCTCTTCACCACACATGTACACGGCCGGCGACGGGCACAAGGGAAGCAGAAGAAAAAAACAAGCAAAAAAAGTGCTTTGGCCAGTGATTATACCACGGCCAAGGTTTTCTTTTTTAAAATTCAGCAGATACTCCGTTCCCTACTGCCCTAACCTGACCGTTTTTGCCTTTATGGCCTCAGACCGCTGCCATAACTCCGGCTTAGAAACTGTTGATTTTGGATGCAACAGGGAAGGCCAAAACGTAAGAGCCACTTCTCTTAAAATCCCCGCCATCTTCACCGGTTCTCTCCCAACCTACCTCACTTTTTCCTCTGGCCCTATCAAACCAAACCTAATCGACCTTTCGACTGGAAATGCAACAAAAATTGCAACTCAAGAACATCGTAAACTAAAATATAGTATTGTTCTAAATTTGTAAAGCTATGTTGCATTTAGTTTAATAATAATAAAAAAAATTCAAATAATTGAAAAATAAAAAACAGGAAAAAACCAATTTGTTATGTGTGCTAATTTTGACTGTGACCTCTAGTGAGCTGGCTAATATAGCTTTCAATTACAATTTTGTTTCATTAAGCATAGTATCCAGACAATAAAACGTTTCGCAGCGGAACAAATGTTCTATCTTTTCGAGAGTGACCGCTGATTTTACTATCTGTTTGGCATTTTTTGCCGGCAAATGATGCGGTCATACATGCTTGTTTACAACATTTTAAAATTATCAATAAAAAATGAAAAGAAAGAAAAAACTACTATCGCCATGGCAGTAATTATTGTCTTAATAGATAAGGAAGATTTTCAACCCGTTCGGAAAATACTAAAAAGTGCCACACACTATTCTAGTATATTTGTTTTCGTGTCAGGTTACCGGCCTTTAAAACGGCCGCTGGCGAACAACCGTTTTCAACAATTTGCCTCTCGCTCTCTCTCACTGCTTGAAGACGTTTTCTTACTATCTGGATACTATGCTTTGAGTAGTATATTCTCTTCGGTCCAATTTCGTATGTAGTATATTTTATGTATATGATGTATATTATTTTCGCCTCATAGGCTTTGTCAATGCATTAGAAATGCCTTATGATGTCTTGTTGGTGTCATAATAATAATTTGCGGATACTCACACAAAAAAAACGGACTCTATAAAAAGAAAAATGTCTATATTATTATACCCTGTACCAAAGGTACAAAGGTATTATACTTTTGTGCGAGTGCACTTTTCTGTAACAGGCGGAAGGCGGCGTGTCAGACCCCCAAAAGTTACCTAAATATTCATCAGGACCACTAAAGAAGTCGATATAGCCATGTCCGTCTGTCCGTCTGTCTGTATGAACGCCTAGATCTCAGAGACTATAAGAGCTAGAGACACCAAACTTAGGATTTAGACTTCTTATATTTGCACGCAGATCAAGTTTGTTTTAAA
The DNA here is from genome assembly GCA_008042485.1 of Drosophila mayri. Classification (NCBI taxonomy): domain Eukaryota; kingdom Metazoa; phylum Arthropoda; class Insecta; order Diptera; family Drosophilidae; genus Drosophila; species Drosophila mayri. The sequence goes on from VNJN01008272.1 coordinate 6,501, forward strand.
TTTTTGCTCCTCCCCTTTTTTGGTGGAGCTATTTGATAAAAACATATATCACGCAAATGTATAAAGTTGTGTGAACCATATTTAAAACCTTTATGTATTTTACTAAAATACACATATTGCCTAAATTTCATTGCGATCGTGCCATAAATAGCGAAGATATAGGCTTTTTACCTTATTTACCATATTCGAACCATATTTAAAACCTGTATGTATTTTACCAAAATACACATATGGCCTAAATTTCATTGCGATCGTGTCATAAATAGCGATACAAGAGCATCCCAGGCAGAGGGCTCCAAATAAATCAAAACGTTCATTATACATTTTAGTTATGTTCACTCTTTTATGAAATTAGGATTACTTATTTCGAATTGGTTCGTGGTGTAGTTGTCTAAGCTGCAGTCAACCCGAAATGTTTTTATGAAAAATAAAATAAATTGTCACGGGTTCAAGTCCCGTCTGCGACGAGATTTTATTTTATAATTTTAACAATATTTTTATTTTTAATTTTTTCCTGTAAATCAAAATAATTATAGTATTTAAAAAATTTTTATTTAAAAAAAACCTTATATTTTTTTACAACTAAAAAAAAATAGTTTCCCCCTTTCGGCAGGAATCGAACTCGGACCATTGGCTTACACACAAAACATACATGCAGTTTTACCCACTGAGCTATCGACCGTGCCCTTGAAGTGGAAGACATTTGCATTATATGTACATTTCTTTCCGTTTTTTTGTCTTATCTCCTTCTTTCACATAATTTTGGCACGCGCGTTGTAATGGTACAGGGTATTCTACTGTCGGGACGCCCGACTGTATGTCCATCTTGTTGTGGTCATGAAAAAGAGTGAAGCATAGTATCCAGATAGTAAGAAATCGTCTTTAAGCAGTGAGAGAGAGCGAGAGGCAAATAGTTGAAAACGGTTGTTCGTCAGCGGCCGTTTTAAAGGGCGGTAACCTGACACGAAAACAAATATACTAGAAAAGTGTGTGGCACTCTTAAGTATATTCCGAGCGGGCTGCGAAAAAATAAAAAATGTAATAAAATATGCTGTTTTCGACCCTCGATTGCCCCTCTGTCTACCTTCTTCAGTTCCGTAAATCCGTTAAATTTTCAAAAAAACATCACAGGAGTTTACTGCAGATTTACTAACAATAAAACAAACAAAAAATAATGATAAGAATGTAAATTATTGATATATTTTTATTATAAGATAGTAGACTAAGGTTTACAAAACTTAATTTTACTACAGAAGCCATGGCGTCTGGGGCCTTCGGCTGCATTGGTTTCAGTTTGTTTTTACTTTGTTTACATACTATTTAATAGGATTGAATAAAGTTATTTGTATTAATCTAATTTTTAGATCTGATAATATATATTAAAATGTTTAATAAGTTTTGAAATAGTATATTTTAGATTATGATAGGACATCATATTAGAAGGTGAGAGGGAGTTTATTATTGATATAAAAACATGTAAACAATACATATTTGGTTGAAAATCTTCCTTATCTATTACTACAATAATTACTGCCAAAAATGCCAAACAGATAGTAATATCAACGGTCACTCTTGAAAAGATAAAACATTTGTTCTTAAGTACTTAAGTAAAAAGTATGAACAGTATATATCCATTATGATTTTATTACATGGTATTTGTGGTATATTTTTACATTAGGTAATTTTACATCAAAATGTATGTTATCGAATATAAGTGTACATAAATGTCTATGTTTAGTTCAACTTTGGATGTGAGTTTCGCAAAAATTAATATTTCTCAGAAGTGATTTTTAGAGCAAAGGAGTTTATTTAAGTCAGAAATAACATAAAAAATATCTGTATTAATTTATTATTAACGTATGTATAGTGAATTGAAAATAAAAACTAGTAATATCGTAAGTAACATTATGTCTGGACTGCGACGGCTTAAATTGTTTATAAATCAACATCCTTAAGATTGGTTGCCTCAACTTTTCAAGAAATATTTTGAAGACATTTTTGGCCTTAAAAAATGGGTGCCTACTTATCCCATCCGAAGACAGATAAAGCGTCTATAGATGAATTCAATGATTTCCTCGCCGTTGGAGCCAGTTCAATGCAGGGGTGGAGAAACAGCCAAGAGGTAAAAAGCTATTTATGTACATACATATGTATGTACATATGTACGTAATACGTATGTTCTTCAGACGTAGGGCATATGTAGATACTCATTTATTTATCATAACCTGTCATATTTACATATAAAGTGACCAACCTTTTAAATATTACAGGATGCACATAACTCTATTTTGAATTTTAATAAGAATACTTCTTTTTTTGCCGTCTATGATGGTCACGGTGGAGCTGAGGTTGCACAGTACTGTGCCGACAAGTTACCAGAGTTCCTTAAAAACTTAGAATCATATAAAAATGGTCATTTTGAAATGGCTCTCAAAGATGCCTTTTTAGAATTTGACAAAACTCTACTGGATCCATCTGTAGTTGCTATACTAAAAGTATTGGCAGGCGAGCATAATTTCGTCGAGGAAAACGCAGCAGATTACGATGACGATGCAGAAGAAGACTTAGCTGAGTTGCAAGAGGAGAGTAACTTGCCATTAACTGAAGTTCTAGAAAGATACAAAGGGCTTCCCTTAACTCTCGGTACAGTTAATCTTAAATCTGAAGATTATGTGTCCAAATTGCAATACCCCTATTTACGAGGACGTCGCGCAGCTGCCGTAGCTGCCGAAGCTGTAAACAAGGCAGTAATGGACCCTACAGCAAAACCAGAAGGTTCATCCACTTCAGCTTCAGCCGCTGGCAACGCAGATACAGTTATCGGTCCGTGCTCAAGTTTTTTAGAGAGGGCAATACAATTACGTATGGATGAGTCCGCTGTCAGTAGTAGCAGCAAATGCAATAATGAATCAACTGACCCTGGTAAATGCAAAGAATCAAATGGAAAAAATTCGGATGACTGCCGAACGTATCAGAATGGGATTCCTAATATCGTCTGTATAACTAATACCAGAAGTATTGAAACAGTTATTTCTGAATCCAAAGACTTTGTTAAAGAAAACTTGACAGGCAAATGCAAAGAAATCGATATAACCGAAATTTCATCTACCAGTAAATCTAAACAATTCATGAAGAAATTTGATTGTAGCCAAGATGATGACACTTCCACAGATGATGATGTCGATTACAAAGAAAATGACCCAGTTGAGTGTCCAAACATAGTAGGTGCGGAGAGCTCAGATGATGATATTTATGATGAAGTTGATAACATTGATGGAGACGAAGAAGATGACGAAGTAAGTAACAAAAACTTAATTAAATGTATACTAACTATTTTATCTGTAGGACGATGAAATAAGCGACGATGAGGAAACAGATGAAGACCAAAGGGCCAATGATCATTTTTGCGCGAACATGATTGAAGAACCTGGAAAAGACAGTGGATGCACTGCTGTTGTCTGTTTATTGCACGGTCGCGATTTATACGTAGCTAATGCCGGCGACTCTCGCTGTGTCATATCCCGAGGTGGCCGAGTTATTGAAATGAGTCTCGATCACAAACCAGAAGATGAGGAAGAGGCCACAAGAATTATCAAGGCTGGAGGCCGAGTTACCCTTGATGGCCGTGTCAATGGGGGCTTAAATTTATCTCGAGCCCTTGGGGACCACGCGTACAAAACAAATATCGAATTGCCAGCTGAGTCACAAATGATTTCCGCTTTACCAGATATTAAGAAATTAATTATCACGCCAGAAGATGAGTTTATGGTATTGGCCTGTGACGGCATATGGAACTATATGTCTAGTGAAGAAGTTGTTGATTTTGTGCGGTTGAGACTAAAGGAAAAAAATATGAAATTGTCAATCATTTGTGAAGAGGTAAAGTATTTTATCGAAAATAATTTAAACTGTTCATATGCATTTTTTTTGTCTCTGTGTCCCTGTTCTATGTGATATACACTGCCGCTCACTTGAATAGCCCACCCAAAATGCTCACACTAAAAACCAAATAACTCATAAAATTTTAAAAATCTGTAATAATTATTTATGGAAACCTGTTTATTTATGTAACAAAACTTAAAAAATGAGTAATGCCAATTCAATAGAAATAAGAAAAAAAATATTATTTTCAAAAAGTACTATAATTGCCACTGAAAATTTGGCTCACTTGAATAGCACATTTTGTAATAAATTCATATTCTGGCTGTTTTTTCGGAAAAAATTAATTGAATTATAAAGTAACTAAAGAATTAAAGGTTTATATGACAAATTTTCTTAAAATTTGTAGTCAGTGGATCCTCCACGATCATGCATTGCTTCATATATCCTGCTGGGTATAAATGGTAAATTGTAAATGGTTGATCAGGACTTTTGGATGTTATCAATTGGATCGGATTTAGTTGAATATGGTTTGCCGGAGTCATAGACATTTCTTGCACGCCAATCCCAAACTCTTTCTATTATATTTAAGCCAGGCGAATGTGGTGGCCAACGTAATTTTGTCATGTTAAGCCAAGATTTTACGATCCCTTCAGTGTGTATTGGGCCAAACTAGTTTTTCGTTTCCGGAAGGATTTTCTATGTAGACATTTACATGATATTCATTCATTCTTTGTGTCAAAATATGCAGTTGGAGTGTGCCATACTAGGAAGCCGCTCCCTATACTGGAAAACAAACTTCTCGATGATGAAATGTTAAATAAATATGTTCCTGTTTATGTATCTTTACGTATATGATACGTTTATTCAAGTGAGCCAAATTTTCAGTTTTGTTACATATATAAACAGGTTTCCATAAATAATTATTACAGATTTTTAAACTGTTTAATTTATAAGTTATTTGGTTTTTAGTGTGAGAATTTTGGGTGGGCTATTCAAGTGAGCGGCAGTGTATGTAGCGTTACTTTTTATACCCTTTACCAAAGGTAAACAGGTATTATAATTTTGTGCGAGTGCGATTTTCTGTAACAGGCAGAAGGAGGGCGTTGCAGACCTCCAAAAGTTGCCTAAAGGAATCGATATAGCCATGTCTGTCTGTCCGTCCATCTGTCTGTATGATCGCCTAGATCTCAGAGACTAAGAACTAGTAATACCAAACTTGGGATTTAGACTTCTTATATCTGCACCCAGATCAAGTTTGTTTTTTTGCTGCTCCCCTTTTTGGAGGAGCTATTTAAAAAAAAAAAAAAAAAAAAAAAAAAAACATTCAAAAGTCTTATGTATTTCATCCAAATACACAAATTGTCTAAATTTCATTGCGATCGTGCCATAAATAGCGGAGATATAGGCTTTTTACTTTATACATATTATGTATATAAGAGGCAGCTCAGGCTGAAGGCTCTAAATAAATCAAAACGTTCATTAAACATTTTAGTTATGTTCACATTTTGTAAGAAATTAAGATTAAGATTAAGAGAAAGCTGCAGTCTACCCGAAATGGTTTTATTAAAAAAAAAAAAAACAGAAAAAAGGAAGCTAACTTCGGCTCACCGAAATTTATATACCCTTGCAGAATTAAATAAGAAAAATTTACCCAAAATTCTGGAGTAATAGTTGCCAGATCTCAAATTTGATGTAAAAATTTTGAGAAACAGCGAAGATATGTTTTTTTCTTTTATTTTTCTAATAGTACCTATGACAGCTATAGGATATAGTTGTCCAATTTTCATGAAATTAAAACCGAACTTTGAAATAATATTAGATGGCTAAATATGTTTTGTGAAAATAGCTTGAAAATTGACATAGTTATTATTTTTTCCGAAATATTTTCCGATCGTTCCTATGGCAGCTATATGATATAGTCGTCCGATCCGGCCGGAGTGAGAGTATATAGAAGAATAACTACAAAATTTCATTCTGATAGCTTTAAAACTGAGGGACTAGTTTGCGTATAATCGGACAGACGGACGCACAGACGGACGTGGCTAGATCTACTCGGCTGTTGATCCTGATCAAGAATATATATACTTTATATGGTCGGAGATGTCTTCTTCATTGCGTTGAAAACTTCTGACTGAGATTATAATACCCTGCAAGGGTATAAAAATAGTTTTCACAAGTTCGATTACCGTATGCGACGAGACAAAGTTTTTATAATTTTAGCAATTTGGGTTGAAGTTAGCTTTCTTTCTTTTTATTGATCAATTATGGGCTTATATAAAGTAAAATAAAATCAAACAAACAGGAACCGTTGGGAAGAGGAAACACTTTTCTAGTAATGGAATGCATTTGGTTTTTATACCCGTTACCGTTAGGGTAGATGGGTATTATAACTTTGTGCCAGCAGGAAATGTAACAGGTAGGAGGCATCTCCGACTCTATAAAGTATATATATTCTTGATCAGACCTAACAGCCATGTCTGTCTGTCTGTGTGTCTGTCCGTATGAAACGCTGGATCTATAACTATAATAGATAGAGCTCTAATTTTTTTCCAACAGTATTTGTTATCCTTGCACGCAGATCAAGTTTGTTTAAAATTTTTAACCACGCCCTCGAATTTTGGTATGTACATTAAGAACTATAGTCTTTGTGATTCCTGAAAATTTGGTTTTAATCAGATAAAAATTGCCGAAGTTATTAAAGAAATAATTTTGTATGGCCACAAACGGCTGCTGCAGCATGCCTCATTCGGTTGGCCAACTGGACCAACTAAATATTCTTACCAGTTCTTGATTGTGATCCGAAAAAGATATTCGAGAAGAAATTGTATTAAATGGTAATAATTATTAGTCGCTTTAATGCAAAAATAATGCGTTTTTAAACACATATGTAGATTCATGCGTATGTATTTTTTTATGCATGACATTATATTACACTTGCATTTGTCAGTTATGTTAAAAAATGTATTAACTATTTACTATGGGTAGCGGGTATCTCACAGTCGAGCTCATTCGACTGTAGCTTTCTTATTTGTTTGTGCTTCGATAATTCGTCTTCGAAAATTTCTTGACACCGAAAAGGCTTTTTTTCAAATATGGATTAGAAATATAGCTGCCATGGTATTACTTTTTAGAATTTTATTTTATACTTTTAGCCAAACATATTAAAAACTACACTTATTCAGACAAACTTTATTGCGAGGATGTGCCTTATCCCAGAACTAATAATAAAAACCCCATAAGCCCTTAAATTATAAATTGTTTGTAAATCGAACGATTTGTGTATTACGAAGTCAGAAGAAGTCAGAAGTCACTTTTGCGTAAACTAGTTCAAGTCAAGCTTTGTTTTCAACACAAATTGATGATTTTATCTTTCTTGGATCTTTCTGTGAAAATGCCTAAGTACTGACTCAAACATCAATGCGTTACATTTTTTTTAACTAACATATAAATACATACAATTTAAGGGGTTAAGAAATAAATTTTCGTTGAACAAAAATGTAAAAATACTTATAAAATGACTAATAAATTAATAAAATTAAATAACATTTAATAATTAATAAAATGTATACTTTTAGCTCTTTGACAACTGTTTAGCGCCAAATACTATGGGGGATGGAACTGGCTGCGACAACATGACTGCTGTGATTGTACAATTTAAAAAACCACTGCAAAAACTACAATCTATAATTAACCAAATTGAAACAGAAGATGTTGTTGCCAACGAACTCGAGCGCTGTGAAACGATTACAAATGCAGATATCGATCGATGTGCGCAGAAACGTTGCGTTTCGCCAGATACCGTTCCCGATAGCGATGAATCAGAAAAAAATGCTATTAAATCGAAACGGCTAAAGACCGAAGAAAACGAAGTGGATGGAGTTGATTTAGCTATCGAAAGTCAAAATGAAGAAAAACGATAGCTTGAAGGCTAGTAGCTCCGCAGTTGTTGGTTCGTTATCATAACACATTTGGCTGCGAATCCGAACTCTCCATATTTAACATAAGCGTATAAACAGCATTTTAATCGTACATTTTAAGCTTTTTAGAATCTATTACAAAAACAGAAACCCTTATTACATTTTACACAAATATATTTTTATTATATTCAATGATCTTTGTTTAAATTAGTATTTTCATAATAACCACCTATTTAAAAATAAAGTATTCATTCTACATTATTAATACAATAGAATATTTAAATCTATTAATTTTGTTTAATTTAAGGATTTATTTCAGGAAGGAAGTCCTCCGCTAAAGGATTCGGTAAAAAAAAAATAGAAAATGTTACGGGGTGCCTGTAGTTGTTTATTGACTTCAGTTACAGAACTGATTTAGCTTAGCATAAGGTCCTCGATCCCAACCGATAAGCGCAGCTTAACGGTGCGAGAGGGTCCCGAGTGGTGGAGAGCGGTCTAGCTGGCCCTCAGCTCGCCAAGCAGTGAGCGATGGTCAGGAACACGGGTGCGGGCGATCGAAAATACCGGGGAGCGGGAGAAAGTAAGTTCCGTCGTGCAAAAATCGTAGTAAAGATAACGAAATAATATAAACGTCATTTGTTAAATATATATATGCATTGAACAATGTGCCACGCTCACATATTCGCCTTTTTATAGAGTATAAAAAAATCGAATTTTATCATAGAAAACGATTTTTTTAAATTAATTTTTTATTTATTTTTATTGATTTGCTTAAATAAAAATAATTTAAAAACTGAAAAAAATAATTAACAATGTTTTTATTTTATTTGATGTCTATTCGCAACTTTACATGCCTCAGAAATGCAATATATAAGACAATAAAAAACAATAACAAATCTCTTGCGCGATACCCCTGAATGCAACTGCATTATGCATTGTCTGTCTGTCTGTCGGTCTGTCCGTATGAAACGCTGGATCTCAGAGACTATAAAAGATAGAGCTCTAATTTTTTTCGACAGTATTTGTTATGCTTGCACGCAGATCAAGTTTGTTTAAAATTTGTACCACACCCACTTCCGCCCCCGCAAATCATCAAAAACAAAATCAAATCAAAATGCTTTAATTCCCAAACCAGACTAATTCTTTAAGGGCTTATGCGGGTCAAAAATGGTCAAAATTTGTATTTTTTATTCGATATATAAACATTTATAGAGTATGTTGTCAAAATATTAAGTAGTTCCGAGCAAAACTGGCGGAGATAGAATTTTTTAAACTCTCCGACTCGGAGTCCCAGGCTTGTCAAACTTTAAGCATAGTATCCAGACAGTAAAAAACCGTCTTTAAGCAGTAAGAGAGAGTGAGAGGCAAATAGTTGAAAACGGTTGTTCGTCAGCGGCCGTTTTAAAGTGCGGTAACCTGACACGAAAACAAATATACTAGAAAAGTGTGTGGCACTTTTTAGTATTTTCCGAGCGGGCTGCGAAAAAGAATAAAAAATTTAATAAAACAGGCTGTTCTCGACCCTCGATTGCCCATCTGTCTACCTTCTTCAGTTCCGTAATTCCATTAAATTTTCAAAAACATCACAGGAGCTTGCTTGCAGATTTACTAAGTATAAAACAAACAAAAGATAATGATAGGAATGAAAATTATTGATATATGTATTATTATTATTACATAGTAGACTAAGATTTACAAAACTTAAATCTAGTACACAAGCCATGGCGTCTGGGGCCTTCGGCTGTATTGTTTTCAGATTGTTTTTACTTTGTTTACATACTATTTAATAGGATTAAATGTAATTAATTGTATTAATCTAATTTTTAGATCTGATAATATATATTTAAATATTTCATAAGTTTTAAAATATTACATATATTTTCTGGTGTTGGATGGGATATTTCAGAGATACAATACAATCAATATAATATATTGAGTGAAGAAGGGTGTTTAGGTGAGGGGCCCTCTGTGCCGCCTTGGCTCACCAGAACTTAAGAGCGCACCCGCGCTCGCCCCTCTTTTGTGCTCAGGGCCTCGGGTCCGCCGTCGCTGCTCCCGCTCTCGCGCTTGTCCTTCCGCCGCTCGGGCCCGCTCCCGTACTGTTAAGCTGAGCTTATCGGTCGGGAGCGCGGCCCTTATGTTAAGCTAAGTTAGTCCAATGTATGAAGTCGAATAAAATTGTGCCCCTACGAATTTACCCACGACGCCTCCACTTCTTCCACCTCGAGCCTACGGGTTATTTGCTACCGCGACGTGGGATTATTTCTATTGGGATTTCTTTCCCTTTCTGGCTATCTTTGGCGGCAGAAGCGCCCCCCTACACATTTTGGTCCTTCGAGCCAGATTTTTTTGTGGATTCTCCACCAGCAGTTCCCGGCATTGGTCCGCCAAAAAGATAAATACGACATTTTTCCGTCTTCGTCTCGCTGCCGGTCTTCAGCAGTGGTCCGAACATTAAATTTCGTTCACACTGCTGTAAGATTTGTTTTTCCTTCCGTGTCAGCTCCAAGTCCGAGTTTTTTTCGACACAACGGCAGTAATTTCTATTATTCATTTTTTCTATTCTACTTCGCCTTCAATCTCTGAAAAAATTTTCCATCCGTCTCCGTTTTGTGTGCGCTATATTCCTCACCGTTTTCGGTCTCCCCGTTATCCATTCGCTTGCCGGCGGTCGAGGCATATATGCATCCATACATACATACACATGTCGAATCATTATCGTTGTTGTTGTTGTTGAGTTCCATCGTGGCGCAACGAGTTTCGGCCTTGTATGCACTTCGAGTTCTGATATGCAAGTAATTGCCTGTAACTCTCTACCTGCTGTGCATACTACCGAACCACGAGCGGCGACAGCGCCACAACGCTGTCGCCTCGCTACAACGGTACTTTTGTAAGCGACAACATCCACAAAAAAAGTCGCCTGACAACGTTTGCCTGGCAACAGTTGCCTTACAACCACACGCTTACAGCCAAAAGGCTAAATGCAACCCTGCAGTTTCAATACACCGACACGGCATATACACACATGACAATTGCGCATATATATATATATTTTTTTTGGTGCAATTAATCCGCGAAAGATTCGCAAACAGTGAACAGTGAAATAGTGCGGTGAATAAAAAAGGCATAATTAATATTGGCCAGCC
>VNJN01008274.1:0-37105 GCA_008042485.1 Drosophila mayri
CGTATTTGAATATCGTAAATCTTGTACCAATATCGTATTTGAATATCGTAAATCGTAATTGAATATCGTAAATCTTGTACCAATATCGTATTTGAATATCGTAAATCGTAATTGAATATCGTAAATCTTGTACCAATATCGTATTTGAATATCGTAAATCGTATTTGAATATCGTAAATATTGTACCAATATCGTATTTGAATATCGTAAATCTTGTACCAATATCGTATTTGAATATCGTAAATCGTATTTGAATATCGTAAATATTGTACCAATATCGTATTTGAATATCGTAAATCTTAAGTTTAAGATAATTAATAATATGTATAATCCTTATGTAGTTTGTTTATTATTTAATTTGAGAAAATAAAAATATATTAATAAATTCAAAGGACTTAATTTGTATAGTTTTTCCTTTAGTTTAAGAAGGGGCTTATGACTTTTTTAATTAATAAAAATATATTTATAAATAAAAACCAAAACGAAAGACTTAGGCAACAGACTTGATTACAGAATCAATAATTAACAGCTTGACTGTTGACATAATTACATTAACAGCTTGCCTGTGAGCTTGACTGTTAGCTTGACTGTACGCGGGACTGTTAGCTAGACTGTTAGCTTCACTGTTAATTATTCGTTCTGCATTCGAGTTTGTTTCTTTTGTTTGTAATTTTGTATTTGTATTTATATGTGGGCAAACGTTTTTTTAAATTTGTGTTTTGTAAATTTATTTATTTTTTTATCTTAAATGAAAAGGTAGCTTGGGCTTCTGTGGGGGCTTGCAGATAGCGGAAGGGGCATTTGCGGCCCTATAAATCATATTATATATTATTGAAATTAACGAATTTGTACTGAAAATGGCCAGACTAAAGTCTCGATTTGTCTACAAAATCAAATTTGGCGGGTTATTTTCCAGCAAGCCAACCCGCCAAATATAATATAACGTCTTATTGAATTTGAATTCAAATTAAAAAACGTTATATGCTTAAGGCGTTGAAGAACCAATACAAGGGTAAGTGAGACGACACTATTACCTCTTTGATGTTAGCCTGTTCTATTCTGTTTTGGCCCGCGCATTCTTTCTTCTCTGGCTTTGTCAGCTGTTTAGTTTTAAAGTGGAACTTAAAAAAGAGATTAAGAATACGATCCACTCTTTTTATTATGACATCTGGATAGCTGCTCTCTGTTTGTTTACCTTTTTTCTTGTGGAACGTAAGAGCAAAAGAATGGAAACGATCCATTCTTGTTGGTTTTTTGACATTTGTGTTTGTTTACCTTTTTTTCTTGGAAAATTTCCAATTTGTGAATGGAGAGAGTGAGTGAGAGGGAGAGAGGAAACGGAAACGACATACTCTTTTGGTTATATTGACATTTGGAAAGCTGCCGCTTTTGTTTACATTTTTTATTCTTTAGATCCTGTAAATTTGTGAATAGATAAAAAGAGAAACATAACGGAACACGACTTATAGAAGTATCTTCTTCAAGCTTTTTGTCACAATATATTACCAATATTTACTAGTATTAATTAATTTAAAATAATGGTTTAAAATAAGGTTTTACAATCTTTGGGTTTCCTTACCTAGGAAGCTTGAGTTAATTTTATTTGAATTTTATTTAAACACATCTGTATGCATTGTGTAAGCAATAAACAAAACCTAAATAAATATAATCTAAATTGTTTTTGTTAAAGTTTCGATTTATTTACATTGTTTTCAAGCCTTTGTCCGGACTAGAATATAGTTCCTTACTCTTTAGTTTTTCTAATGCGGCAAAGTTATGACTGTTTGCATTGTGAGTACGTGCAGACGACTTGGTTCCTTTGCTGATTGAATGAGATTTTGTGCCGGCTTCCTGTTTGTTTGCGGTTGTCGCCTGGTAAGTGTTGGCACTTTTTGTGAGCTGCCAATGGCAAGTTGAAATCCCAGTCTAGACGGTATCGAGGCATGTGCGGCTCGCAAATATTTGCCGGTCTTTTAAACTCACCTTTAGGTATTTGCGGTGGTGTCTCCATAGGAGATCAATTTGGCAGCCGCAGGAAATTCCGCCCATTAGCGGGTGAAGTGATTCGGAACTAACCCTTGTCAGGGGCAGTGTCAAGATAGCTAACCTGGAATTTAATATATCTAGAAGGAGGGAGTTGGTTTCAAGCGCAGATTTATCCTTTTCCCAATGAAGGGGATAATATTTAAAATAACTACAATTTATTTTAAGACTTTTATTAATAAAAAACCAAATGAAAAGAATTCTTGTTTTATCTAAGCATAAATTTAAATGAAAATAAATCTTTATTATTTAACCATAACATTCTACAAATCACATAAAATATACATAAAATATTTTTGGATAATTTAAAGCATACTTGTCTTTGTCACACTAATAATTCCTTTGTAAGTTTTATAAAGAGTAAATTTGTAGTACATTTTGTTCACTGCCTCATTTCATTTCCCTGCTTGCATTTTCCCCTATTTTCCCCCCCAGAATTTCCTGCATTTTCCTCCCTCAATCTCGCCTTATCTTTGTGTGCTTTTGACATTTCTGCGTTCATTTTTGTGTGACAAGTTTTCTGTGGTTCACTCGGGGCCACTTTACGGCGTGTCAGCTTCATCTGCATACCAGCACCAATTTTGTTGGGGGACCTAGGACCCAGGAGGTGGACCAAGGGGCGACGGCCTATTTCACACTTTTATAGAACATTTTTGCCAATTGTCTGGCGACGTTCCGACGTACTCGTGGTTAGCCCGGTTCTCCTTTCTTCTATTTTTTCCTGATTCATTCGCTTTCTTCGCTGCGGAAGTTTGCGCAATTTCCAAAGCGGAAATGCAATTTTCGGTTCAGCTGCATTTGTCTCGCAGTGCCACGCCCTCGCGCCCTCCTTTCGGCCGCGATTCGGGCGGCTTGCCAACACATCGTATATCAAATGCAGAGCTGGCAGCCCCTGACAATGACATGCAGCGAGCGTTCAGCCAAACCAGAAAAGGCCGACAGCTTTCCGGGCGGCGGGTAGTGGTGGAAAATCGGCGGGAAATGGGTGGCAAATAGGCGCTTCGAAAATAAAAAGGCCAGGTCCTGCAGCAGGAGCAGGAGCAGGAGCGTGTGTCACGCCTTTTGTGGCCAGATCGTAGAATTTATTCCCACTCTCTCCCTCTGTTCTTTTTTCGAAGCTCTTTTGTGCCGAAAGTACTTTTATTTATTTGCATATAAATTATTCAATTGTTCCCTTGCTTATCTTTCTTGCTGGCTGGGCTCGACTCTCCGCTGACCCCCCGGCGGGGAGTCTATCAAAATTCTGAATGCATTTGCAATTGCAATCGCAATTGATTTTTGATATCTCTGTGGTGGGCGTGGCACTGAACAATTTTTGATTTACGATACGGCACTTGGCAAAAGTCGGGCTAACTTGTACCATATACTGGCCAGTGCGAAAGGGGGCGTGGCTTTCAGAGTGGGAGTTCGATTTTCTGTTATTTAACACGCATTAAGAAATTCTGCTGAGCTCACGTACAGCACTTGAGATTTATGGGGAAAAAGTACTTCACGAAATGCATAAATAATGTTGAGCTCAACTGGAGAATTGTTTCCACAAATAATTGTATGAATAAATATGGTTTTTCATTGAATTAAATTTGAATTTTAACTGCATTTGATTGGGTTGCCTTTAAATTCATTATCGGGATGCATGAACTTTACCTTTTTGAATATGTATATCCTTTCCTTGATCATGATCTATGAATCTGCCTATATTAATTCATACTAACTCGAGTTTCAGCCGACTTTTCGCCATTTCCGTTTCCGTTCGACACGTGCGCTAAACGGTTTGTCTGTACTCGTCCTCGTCCTCTTCCTGCCACGCCTGTCGCATCCCTCCAGATGTCAAATGTCAACTGCAGCATCGCAGCATCTCGGCCTCCGGGACGTGCTCTTCTTGTTGGCTGCGCAAACATTGGCCAGGCTCTTATTTTTCGCCCGGCGAAAACACGCCTCAATAACATTCAAAACTCGAGACGTGCGAGTCCTTGGCTTGTCACCGGGAAATACTTGTATCTCCTAATATCTGCTAGGCGCTACATGTGTTGTAAATTTATTAGCTGTCATATAAATCTTTGCGCTCGGCCACCCTTTTGCAAAACGTGTGTGTGAGCTCTGAGTCCTGGAGGGGGAGTCCCTGGCCTGTTTACGGGCAGATAAGGCCTTCGAAACGAACCCTTCTTCGGTTCCCTATTTTCATTTTTCATTTGCATAAATGCTGCTCGTACTTAAGGAGATTCATAATATTTTTTTGGCCCGCTCCCTGCGCCCCCTAAGTGGGTGGAGTCTCGTGTACGTCAGTGTCATTTGCTTAATTAATATTGCACCTAAGCGAAGGCCATATACTATATCTTTGAGTTGAGTTAAGCAGACAGCCACATGTGTGTATTTTTCTGGGAGCCACGTTGGCAATTTTGCAAAGTGCCTGCGTAGGGATTGTCTTGGCAAGGACTTTTTCAAGGACTGTTTGCCCAGCAAATCGGAAAGCCAAGAAATAAGAGAAGCTTTTCCAAAGGACTCCTTAAACAAAAGGCAGCGAAGGTTTCTTTTTATTTGTATTTACCAGCAAACAAAAGAGGAAAATTATTTTATATAAGAAATATATTTATTAATAATATATTATATAATATTAATTAAAATTTTATTAAATGCATTGTTTTAAATATGTTACATAAATAGACAATAACTACTATAGCTGTATATTTTGGCACGCTTTTTCCTCCGCAACTCCGAGCTCCGCCGGCAGCTCACTGCGACTCCGATGGCTCTGCCTGCTTGAGGGGATTACCCTTGTCGTCGATCTCCATGGAGGGCACTAATGGTGGCTTAAAGCCATACTCCAGCTGGAGATTGCGCCCAAAGTCGGGACTGCGCTTCAGAGAGTGACCGTTGCGCCAGCGCTGGAACTCATCGAACTCGTTGGAGAGCGCAGAGTCGCCGCCGCCGCCGCCGCTGGAGCTGGTGGCCGGAACAGGACCAATGTAAGACTTGACCATTTGTGTGGGAGCCGAGGCGGCAGCAGTGGCCAAATCGGCGGGCAGGGTGTTGTAGATGTAGCGGGCGCCCTGCAGCCAGGGCGAGCCCAGCGGCGGCGGGGGTGGCCGCAGGTCAAACCTCATGTCCGCCAGACTAAAGGTGGCCACCTTGGGCGCCTCCCCCCTCACTGGCTTCACAGGCTGCTTGGCAGTGGCCACCAAGGGCTTGCTCAGCTTGATTGCCTTGGAAGGAGGTTGGGAGGCGGGAGCAGGGGGAGCCTTGGCCGTCAGCTGAGGGAGCAGCTTCTTCAGCATCCGTGTGTAGTAATTCTGCAGGACTTTGGGCGGAATGTGGGCCACCGAATGGGACCAAGGGGCCAGGGCATTGGGATGCCCATGATGGCTAAATGGCAGAGAGGAGTGACCAGGCGGCATGGGCATGTGAATGGCTACGGGAACGTGAATTGGAATGGCCATCGGGCGGTCCACAAACTTTTCGACAATCTTCTCTACATGCACAGGCTTCTCCACGATGCGTTCCACCTCCACGGGCACGTGCTTCTCCACGATCTTCTCCACCACCGTTGGCACGGGATAGGGCACTGCATGCTCCACGATTGTCTCCACGGGATAAGGTCGATCTACGTAATGCTCCACATGGACTGGCACGGGCACAGGCTGGGGAACGGCGTAGGGTACTGGAATGTGCTTCTCCACCACTTGCTTTAACTTATCGTCAGGATAATGCGGCTCATGATGCTCTAAATGATGGTGATGCTCCTGGTGGGACTCCTGAATCACCGGATGATGTTCCTGATGAATCACAGGATGATCATGATGGATTTGATGTTCCTGATGAATCACAGGATGATCATGCTGGATTTGATGCTCCTGATGAATCTCTGGATGATGTTCCTGATGAATCTGATGCTCCTGATGAATCACTGGCTGATGCTCGTGATAAGCCTGATGTTCCTGATGAATCACTGGCTGATCATGATGAACCTGATGCTCCTGATGAATCACCTGGTTCTCCTGGACATGTTCCTGATGGGCAGGAGTGTAAATGGGTCCCGGATGAACAGTTTGCTGAGCAGATGGTGACGATGAGTGGCCCGAATGATGGCCTGCATCCAAGTGCACAGCGGAGTAGGAGATGGCCACCTCCTGGGGCGAACTATCGTACTCCACGTGAATGGGATTCTTGGCCAGAGATGCATAGTTCTTTGCCGGTTCAGGAGCAGGCGAGTGCAGATATGGCTGATGGTAGATGGTCTCGTGCTGCTCCACCAAGCGGCCATTCTTCTCCGTTATCAGTTTGTTGTGAATATTCACCGACTTTTGCACCTCCACGAAGGTATAGCCATTCGGTTGGGAGGCATGAGACTTTGCTGGGGCCGCAGCATGTTGCACGTGCTGCTGGGAGGGCTCAGCCGCTGCCTCGGACACGTAATCGTGAGGCGCGGGATGATTCACGGTGATGTCAACTCCTGGCTCATGGGACTCATGGCTGTGACCCGGTGCTGGCGAGGAATGCGGGGGAGCGGGAGTGTTTAGGGTGACAAAAACCAGGCTATTGGGAGTGGCCGAAACGGGAGTGGGACCCGCATAGCCGGAATAGTGCTGCACTTCAGGGGCGGGCGAGGCTATGGCCTTGGTATGGAGGGACTCCAAGGATTGATGCGTCTGCTGTTGGGGCTGATTTTGCAGCTGCTCCTGCTGCACCTGTGGAAGCACCTGGCTGAGCTCCCGTTGGTATTCCAACTGGGCAGCAGGTCTCGCAAAATGTCCGGCATAGTCTCCTTCCTTTGGCGGCCGTGAACTCGGCAGCTGGGGAGGATTCTGCACCTCGTAGTGGAAGCTCCCCTTTGGCAGAGGTCCCTCCCCGCTCCCCGAGATAATGGGCTTGAAGGATTTGAGGAACTGCCTCGAGGGTGCCTCATGGCTATGATGGTGCTGCTTAAAACGCTGCTCACTGTGAGCCTGATAGTGATCCAAGGCGATCTGGGGTTGTATTTGTGGCTGCGACTTCTCTGGAGTTGCCTTTTTTGGAGAGAAAAGCTTTATTTAAACCACTTTTTCCTATAGACTAGAAGAAACCTACCTTTCCATGTCCCTCCTGAGATTTGCCTAATGTTGGGTCGTGCACGATGTGTACATTGATCTCTTGATCCTGGCCAGGACCCTTCTGGTTCGTATAGCTCTCAATGCCGTTGTGATTGGGAGCTGGCAGTCGCTGCTGATAGGCCTCACGGCCCACATGGCGTGTCTCCGCTATCTGGTTGTCTTCGATCTCGGCGTTCTCCTCCACCTCCACTTCATGTTCTCCAAGAATCACAATTGGAGCACTCTCTGCCGCCACTAGGGTTTCGTTGTCATCACCCTCCGGCCGCAGCAGCACGCTGGGCAGCACAGGAGCAGCCACTGCTGCCCGATTGATCCTCAGCAGCTCATCGCGGGAGATGTGGTTACTGCCGTCGCGGAAACCCGGCTCTCGGATCTGCTCCACCACGATTTCGGTGTGTCCAGGTCGCAGTTCCCGGCGGTACTCCTTCGTCACTGTGGTTTGGTAGCTGTAATAGGTCTCATTGGGTGCCTTGCCCACAGTTGGAGTTTCTGTGGTGGAAGCCTCAGTGGTGGTGATTGCCTCCACTGTGGGGCGGGCAACAGCCTTGTTGGTGGTGGTGGCCGTAGTGGTGGCTGCCTCTGTGTTGGTGTCCTTGCCGCTGAAGCGGAAAATGTCCGAGAATCCATTGGGAAACAGATTGGATAGGACTTCGTTTACGGTGTCTGTCCGGGAGCGGGTTATGGTTTGCTGAATGGGCTTTTGGCGGCGGACAACCTCCACGGGCAGCTCCTCGTTGACCTCGAATTGAATATAACCATGACCATTGGTGGGCGTCTCTGTTTTCCTGGGAGGCAGAACCGTGGGCAGGAAGCCAGGCACTCTGAGAGAAAGGAAGGGTTTTATTACATATGGAAATGTTTAGAAAATATGTACTTTTATAATTAAACTTCTATAGATTTCCCCTTCCAAAATAAATATTTAAAAGAAACCAGTTATTTAGGGAGAAAAATTAATTTATTTAACATTTGGCAAGGAGATAATTTCATTACAGTTTCTGTGACACCTGAGGATACTCTGACTTGGCAAGTTTTTATTATTTTTTCTTACCCAACAAACTCTGTTTCCCTTTCCGTGGCTAGCGATTCAAAATCCGCGTCTTCGGGCACCTCGCTGTCAAGGCTGGGGAAGCCTTCGATGACCTCTCCGGCGACGGATGGCTGCTCCTCCTCTGGCTGCTTATTAAGCTGTCAAAAGCGACGCTCATTGCCTGTCAAAATCTTTCACTAAACTCGGACTCACCTCCTTGGCGCTGCTGCTGTCACTCAGGAGAGGTCCTCGGGTCGCATTCTGGGCAGCGGGAGTGGAGTCAGGAGTGGCTGTGGATGCCGATGAGAGGGCCGGCTGGACGAGGATGATGGCCAGCAGACAGCCGAGCGTGGCCGCTGTCGCTAGCAGTGGTTGTTGGCGGTGGCGGGGCCACATGGAGCTGTTGCGGAAATGGCCAAAAGCAGAAAGAGTTAGCTGGGGCTAACAGGGGAGCTAGGGGACTGCTGTGTGTTTTGTGTGTGTTTGTGCTGTGGTGTGGTGTGAATAACCCCGCAAAGCACGACAAATTCCAAGCGAAACACATTCGGAGGAGCAGCTTCGGCGGCGGGCAGCAGTCAAGCCTGTTTTGGCCCACTCCAAAGGCAATCCTCCCGACTGCTATGGCCACTCACTTGTTGTGCTGTTTGATTTCATCCGATACGATACGTCGCTGGATGATGATTTTTCCTAAGTGCCTGCCTTGGCACTTTGGCGCTTTTCTTTCTCTTTCGCGGCGCGCGCCAGAGATTTTCCCTAGAAAAGTTGTTGAACTTGACGCGGCTCTTGCGTTTGCGTTAGCGTTCGCTTTGGGCTTATGTCATTGCTACTGGCAACGTAATGAATTATTAATTAGGCCCCCTCCCGGAGCAGCGCCTCTTGGCCTGCCATTTAATTTGGAAAATTGAAATTGATGGCATTTAAAATGGTTCGTACGGGTTTTCACATAGTTTGCCCGCCGCCGCCAGTATTTCGATGGGCATTAAATATGCATGCCAAAACATATTTCACCTGCAATATTCATGGCTAAGTGGCCTTGGGTGCTTTCAGCCGGTCTCGTTCATGGCCGAGAGGATGCAAGAAAGTGGAGCTTTAGGTAGGGAAATTGTTGCATTAATTGGGTATACAGATAACCATCTCAACGAGCAGCAATTAAATGCTGCGCTCACAGGCGCACACACACAAAATCCTTTTTGAAGGAGTCCCCGAGCTGCAGCTTATAATTGTTGAAAATAATACCATTTTCCTTTATTAGTTCTATTAACTCTTCGCTCAGCAACAAATCACAAGTCAATTGCAATCGCTCCTAACTCAATTTGCACATTTAAATGGGGCTTTTGCTCATTTTGCACAATTTCCACTGTTAAATGGATTTTTAAACCGTTTTCGCTGGCCGATTTATTCATTCATTCATTTACCTGCATCCATTAAGTATTTGCGCGACGAGGGTGGGGAGGTGGGAGGTTGCTTTTATTTATTCCGACGGGATGATGCGAAAAACACTCAATTATTTATATTGATTGCGCGCCCAATTAAAACGCACTTATAATCACTTTTCTATTCGATTAAAACAATTGTAATTCTCTGAGTTTTTCGATGGCACAAAGTTTTGGAGTGAGTATTTTTTTTTCGGTGCGATTGAAGCTGCTTTCTGCGACCCTGCCAGCTGCGCGTGCGCGTTGCGAATGAAAGTGAAACCGTCTTGCACTGAGCATTTCGTTTTCTTTTCGTCGTCGTCGTCGTCGTCGTGGGTTGCAAGTTGCTGTCGTCGCCGATGTTGCTGCTGCTGCTGCTGCAGCCTCCGCAGATGTTGCTGCCAATGATGCTTGGATCCTTAAAGTGTAGCATAAAACTTGTCCAGCCGGCGATTGCGCAAGAGCCACCGCCGCCAGTCCATCTCGCTTGCTCCTCCGAGGCAGTGACATTTTGCTTTTTTTATGGCTTTCTACGGCGGCAGCATTGACCCTGCCAAAAAAAAAAAATGGCCAAGACAGCCAGCGAGCGCGGGAAAACGACTCAACTGGTTTTTCCTGCCAATGACAATGACAGGGGCAATGTGGTCAAAGCCCCGCTGGGCCCCTGGGCCCCTCTGGGCCAAGAGAAAGCCCTTAAGGCCCTGACACAGATGCGTCTCTGTCTCTTTCGCTGGCTTCTTGCATTTCCTTGTGCGATGCAATTATCGCACTTACCTTGTACACACCTGCCGCCAGTTCGATCACCTGTGAACGCATTGTTTCCCCGCATTTTCCAACGCTTCTCCTGCCATTTTCATTAATTTTTAATGAGGCGGTATTCGGTACGCAGCCCGGCATCCGCCGTCCGGCGTTGTTGTGGAGCGTTTGACGTTTTCAGCTGATTGATTAATGTGGATGCGGTTTTGCACTTGCTTTTTATTCATGTCTGATTTATTAAAATGCGACTTTTTTTATTTATGCTTTGGTAATTCAGTTTATTTATTGCATATTTAATGATATCGTTTTTCTCTTTGAAGATGTATTTTTATGGCCAAATTGTTTGAGTTGAGGAATTGAATGAATTTAAATGGATATAAATTTAGACGACTCGCTCGATTGGCCATTGAGTGGAATTTGGTTTGAATTAAATGGGGAAAAAGGAAAATTTACCCCAAGAATTTATGAATGAATTTATAAGTTTGTTAATTTCAAACATTTATGTGTTTTAAGCCACAATTTCAAGTCAAAAGAAGGTTAAAGAATATCTTAAACGAAAGCTTTTTTGTTTATTAAAATAACTATTCCAAAAAAACAATTACTGGCAAGATTTCTGCATTATAATTAATCTAGTAAGTAAACTAATTAAATTATAAAATAATTATAATAAATGCAAATTGATAGAGTAGAGATCTGTTTATGGCCAGTATATATTTTACTGGCTGAAAGGAAAGCCATGTTGTAGCTCCATAAACAAGGGAATGTAAAAATGCGAAATATATTTCTAAAACAAAATACTAATAAATGTAAAACAAGCTCTTTTTTAAGTGTCATTAACTCGTAAAATATCTCCGAAATAATAACCAAAATATCAGAAAAATGTGGGGAAAGCGGGTGTTCTATTAAGGCTAATGCCACCATAACTTCGCAGATATAGATCCAGCGATCATTCGGGTGTGATTTATGGCCTCCATAATCGGTTAGCTTCTTTATCTGTTTGCATCTCATTAAAGACATGTTGCATGCCTCATGCACACACATTTTGACTTTCACCAAATGCTGAGCTGCAATGGAAACTGAAACTGAATGCGAAACTGGAACTGGAGCCGAGATCACCGCTTTTTCGGTTGGCATTTCCTCCGGCCTTTTCCGCCACCCGACTCGCACCGAAAACTCGGAGACAATTATGATGAAAAGCGATTGCATAAGCGAGTGTCGGTGCAAATCCAGAAAATCCCAAGCCTCAGAGAGAGCTACGGGGAAATGCGAGCCATAAATTGGCATGACCATCGGCTTGGACCACCTCGAACCCCGCTAATTTTCGCCGGATCAGCATTTGGGAAAAGTGTAACAGAAGTCGCAGGTTGGCTTCCTTCCGCCTGCGACAAAAAAAAAATAAAATCAACTTGTCGATGGGAAAAGTCCACGCCACTATTGCCGCATTTTACAAAATGTTCGAAAAGTTGGCTAAAGGAAATCTCTCAGATGCCTTGACCGCAACTGAAATTGGACGATGAAAATGAACAAAATGAAAAAAGAAATCGCAGAAATTGCGGAAAAATCTATTAAAAGCAATTCGCTTAATTTCATTTGGCGGCACTGCTCATATTCAGCCATTGTGCTTCCCCGAAAGGCGCAGTCGGGCGGAAAAGGCGGCTAATTAAGTGCGCAGGGCAAATGAAATATGAGTGAAAAAGGTAATTACAATCAATGGGACCAATGGCGGCCTCGGTGGGGCCTCAGACCAAAAGCCAATTTCATGCAACAATCAATCAAAAACAATTTTTAATTTTGCGTTAACAATTTTCAGGCTGATCTGCTTTTTTTTCGCGCATTCATTCATATTTTTTGCCACGCTTTTGGCCATTGCGTTGTTGGTCGGTCGGTTGGCTGGCTGGCTGACTGCCTGGCTTTCCTTTCGTCCGTTTTAACTGTGTGAAGTAAATTGGAAAATAAAGTTAAAATTAAAATGCATTAATTGAACTGTGAAATTTCAGGCGAACGTACTGGGAGGTGGGGGTGTGGGGGAATTATGGGCGCCCATCGATGTGCAATGAAAACGATTTTAATTGTCAGCGTTTTAAGCGCATTTAAAGTCGCGACAACTTGACAGCAGGATGATAATAAAGCCCGAGTCTGCATTAACATATCCCTGGTTTCTTGACCATATTTAAACCCATTGGGGAAAATCCCAAAGCGGAGCACCTGCACTTCCCCTAATGCCCAATTAGGAGATTTCTCCTACGGAGTTATCGCTTTTATGAGTTTCAAAATACATTCCCAGCTTTATGCCACATCTACGAGCATCTGTCCTGGTCCCACCCATTTTTCGATTGCCTTTGGCCAGCGGTTTATGGCCAGAGACTGGATCTCGCTCTGGATTTCGGTTCCTCAACGATGGCGCCTATCACAAGCAAATTGAAACAAGTCGATATATCGACGGGCGGTGGCTCCAATTGGTGGTTTTCGGACGGAGCCGGTTTCCAGGCGGTTCACACTCGTATTTGACTTTGGTCC
This sequence comes from Drosophila mayri, assembly GCA_008042485.1. NCBI lineage: Eukaryota > Metazoa > Arthropoda > Insecta > Diptera > Drosophilidae > Drosophila > Drosophila mayri. The sequence continues at coordinate 12,840 of VNJN01008274.1, forward strand.
GGCCAACAATTAAAACGAAATGCGCACAGTAATGCCAATTGGCGATTGCGGATATTTGCCAGTGCCAGTTGGTGGACTGGGATCGGGGATATATATATATATACAGGGGGACACAATGCCCATTAGTTGGGGCACCTTTCGCTGTGGCGCGTGCGTCGACATTAGCCACCGCAACTACCTCGCTGCTGCTGCTGCTGCTGCTGGTCACTGTCATTACTGGCAAACATTACAAGTTTATTCCACTCGATCACTGCTCGGGAATTTTGATTGATAAATTACACTGCAAGAATGATGGCAGGTGTTTGAAATCGTTAATTATTGGGTATACAGAGGGGAGAGAGCAACTTCAGACTGGTATTTAGAGATACTCATGATGATTTCTTTATTAAGTTGCCCTTCAGATGCCTTAAAATATAATAATTTGTTCTGGCAATTTAAAAACTGCATTACATTCTGATTTTAAAAATACATTTTACATAGAAATCTTTACTAATCAATTCTAACTCAAGATTTCTATATAAACTCTGTGACTTGCAAGCAACTTAACTGCAAAAAAAAACTCTGGAATATAAATATTTACCCCACAAGGAACCCTTGCTTTTCCAAATCTCCAACATTTGTTCATTTGTGGCGTCTCACAACCATTTCTCCCAGTTGAGCACATGTGTAAATGCAACCATTAGCCTCACTGTACCGTACGCCCCCGCTCGAATTCGCTGTAATCTCGCTGGCGCCTCAACAAATCGAAGGCATTTCACTGTCATTAGCGCCCCAAACCGGCCAGGTTATCGATGGGGCTCTCTTGCTGTAGCTGCTGTTGGCCAAACAGGTTGCACGGACGACTCTTTAGGCCAAAAAGTGTAGCAGCCGAACCGAGTGTGGCCACAGCAATCCTGCGGTGTCGATGTACTTTTGATTTCCAACTAATAAACAAGAGCCACTCGCTCCGTCCGCTGCCTTTTCGGCGTTGACAACGCAACTCTGGTATTGGGCCAATGCACCAGCCAGCAAGCCAACCAACCAGGCACCAAACCCCAAAACCGGAATCTCCTTCACGCAAAACGAGCCGAGCCTGCGGTCACCCAAAAAGCTGAAATCGCTGCAGCCCGGCCTTTCCCTTTCGTTGGCCTCTGATTGATATTGATGCAACTGCCACTGGCCACTGGAACTGAAACTGCAACTGCAACTGAAACTGCCACTGCCTGTGCAATCTGCGTGAATGCCAGCCATAGCCATAGCTTCATTGGCATTCCGTTCAGGTCGGAGTTCAGCTTGCCAATTGCTCGGCGTCGCTCTCACAAAAGAAGCAAATGTTTGGCTGAAGTGCGCGGAATGAAAAGTGTTCTGGGTTTACATTTTAAAGGAGTAAGCTTTAAAAAAATATATATACAAAATTATATAATTTATCCTTGTTGGAATAGGTTAATTAAACTTACTTTTTAAACCCACCAAATAGCTCTGGTCAGCTATTAACTTTGTTGTTAACTGATGGTTTTCCTGGCTAATTTCCACAGTTAATGCAATGCTGGTTTTTTTTTCCACCCATTAGCCACTTAAGAGTATCTGCTGGTTGTTTTTCCTCAGCGCTTTTCCACATTGCAGCTTAATGGCGGGCGTTCCTGGCTACTGATTGATTGTCAGTGTGTGCGGGCGCCGCCTTCCTTGCCATATTTCCCCACCCAAACCCTTTGGCCACCCGCCCAGTTAAAGCGATTTTCCTTTTTGTTGCATTTCTCTGCTTTTAAATTTTATTCCATGTTCATTTTCATTTTCATTTCTCTGTGTTGTGTGTGTGTGGGTGTGTGTGGGTTTTTGTTGTGTGTTTGTTGGCTGCTGTCCTCCGCTCCCGCTTCCCTTGCCAGTCATTTTTATCTGCACTTTTATTTGCATTCTCCTGGCTTTTGTCTTTACTTTATGCTAAATTGGCTATTTTGTTTTGTTGCTTTGTCACTTAAACTTGTAAATTTGCTCGACCTCGAGGCCCCCGCACCTGGCCACTGGCCACTGGCCACTATTGGCCACTACTGACCACTTGGCTTGCTGGCTTAAATGTAACAGTTTGCTTGGCCGTGGTGGCCCGACCCTTGGCAGGGACTCGGAGTTATTGCTTTGCTGGGGCAGTGGACTCGGGGTCGCTTAAGAGTTAGTTTTTGATTCTATCTCGGCTTCTCGGCATCAGTGGCTCTACCTCTCTCTACCTCTCTCTACGCTGAGGTCTTGGCCAGCTCCGAGGCCTCGTTTACGGCTAAAAGTGTTTCTTGTGGTTGTTGTTGTTGCTGGTTGGTGGTGGTTGCTTACATTTCTCTTGGGCCTATGACTTATATATGTAAACCGTTTCTGCTTATTGTAACACGTATTGTATTTGTATTCGTATTCGGTATTTGTATTCATTATCTGGTAGGGGTTATTAGTGAGTCCTTAGCCCAACACTTTGCACTACAGATGAACACTCTCCGCCTGTCTTCCGTATCGTAATTACTCAATGGTTTAAAATTAATTTGCCACATTCGGTTTGTGTTGCACTTAGGAGCTAATATTTTCTTTAGTAATATACGTTTGTTTGTTTGTTGTTTGTTGCTGGTTGGCTTCTCTTTGTTATAAATAATACCTTGTAAATATTACCAACGCAATGCAATGAATCATAAATACAGTACGCACTTGACCATTCAATTGTCCAGTAATTATTTTGTTAGTTAACATGACGACGTGTTTGTTTGCTGGCCAAATGGCTCGCAAACCTAAGCTGACGATAAACGCAAGGGGGAAATCACTAAACTCAACTATACAGGGGCCACACACAGACTCGGATATGCCTGCGGGCATTATCCTCTTCTACATATGTGCATTCACAAGGGTTAATTAATCTCGATTTAAACTTATCATTTTACAATGCTTTGTGATCGCTTTGCCAGAATTCTTGGAACTCGGCAATGTTTTCTCGCTGTGTGGCTTAAATTGGCGTTAGGTTCTTCTAAGTATTCTTGTTTTTACACTGATCTCTTAGCCTACAGATATATATATATATATATTTATACGTATTGCGCATAGGATATAGTGTAAGTTTAGCTTAGATCGACTATGAAATAAATTACAAAAGCTTGGGCTTTGTACAAAAAATCGTTTAGCATGCAAACATACATCTGCTGATCGTTTGAACTGAAATATCTTACAATAGCTGTCAAATGAAATGTTTAAGTGGCCCTGGACTGTTATATTACATTCATAATGGCTTAATTTTCTCTGGAACTGCTACTTATGACACTTGAATGGCGTTTCCTATTTGGTTTTCAAACAACATTTAACACTTTTAATATTATAAATCTTTTCGTTTTCCCCTCTGGGTTGAGCAATTCGCTACTAGAACATTTATGTACAATTATCGCTTATGTGGAGGGTATTCAATTGGTTTTTCTGGGGGCTACATATTGATATTTAGTTCGTGTTACAAAAATATCCGTGTGGTAAGGTGAAACGATTTGCTTTTGGTCCGTTCAAACGATTGGAAAACCATAGGAAACTATAATGTGCGGTTTATTTGTATAATTAATTAGAACGCAACTCGTTTATATTTAGACTCTTTTGATCATTCGCTTAATTTCATTTCCCAAAATATCTTACAGTGTGCTTGCTCGGGGCAAACTTTCAAATGGAAGGAATTTGTTCGTGCCTGGTAAGTATTACTTCGTCTCTATCGTCTCCGTTTACATTTACAATTTTAAACTATAGGTTCTCCCTCCTCATCCTCCTCCTCCTCTCGTGCTTTTAGTTCTAAACATTTTCAAAATATTTAACAAAATCAGTCGCTTATATCGATTTTGATCTCGATCTCTCTTCTTTGTCGAAAAGGAACTTAAAGTACTCGTAATAATCAACTTTTAACAATGTATTTCCAAAAGAATTGTAAACTTTTCCTCATGTTTTTCTTTTTTTTTTTGGCATTTACGTTAAGCGCACACACATACACATTGACATACAGCGATAGTTTGTTAAATCTAGGGGTTACAGTAAAAATATTGGAATAGCTTAGAGGGGCAAAGAGTGGTGTTGCCTCTCCGACAATCTGAAAAGGGGCGGTTTTTGAGAGTTCAGATCGGCCTTATCGAGGGTCTTAGCCTAGGGCAATTTTGATGCTTGGCTAAATCGGTTACAGATACACATACATATAGCTATATAGAGTAGTAGGTGTGTAGCATAGTCCACGTGGTAATGTCGAGTAATTGGGTAAGTCCATACATATGCTTAGCCAAAGGGGTTAGATTACATAGAACATGTGGTGTGGTTTGGTGTGTTTCATAGTAGTAAACGCTTCAGACAGGCACTCCCCAAGAAATCATTCACTCCGGCTCCCATTCACACCCTTCTCTCAGTCACTCGGATGTCCTAACCGACTTAAACCTAATGGCGGATGCCGAAACTAAGGGCCAGAGCCACGACTAGGGCCGGAATCAGTGGCCCGCTGCCGGCGGTGCTGTTGAACACGGGAAAGTGTATCTGCTCCGGCCGGTTGAGCTCCTCCTCCTCGTCATCGTCGATGGCATTGGACAGCTGTCGATGACGCTTCGTAAAGTTCACGTTGAACACGGCTTCAGCCACGCCGCCTGGGGAGGAGACGATGAAGTAGAAGGTCCTCGGAACCCTCTCGTGCATGCTGACGTACGTGAGCCGAGCCTCCTTGCAGAAGGGCGTGGGCAGATCCTGTAAAAGAAGGGAGAGCAGGTTATTATTAAGAGGGTCAGGCAGACGCTATGGGATCACTTACCTTCACCGAGTAAGCCAGCACTGTACTGCCGTATTGATTTCCAGGTGTGAAGACTCGATCGCCATGCAGCCAGCGAGCGGCATGGGCTGGAGGATTGGCACAAAACTCCACGTTCAGGTGGAGCGGTGATCCCGGATAGGCAACGGGCGTGGAATTCAAAGCCATGGCTGTGGGAGCACCTGGAAATTAAAACCAAAAATAAAGATTAGTATTATAATGAGGTTGCTTTAGGTTTAAGGCTTACAAAGTAATATAAAATCTGCTAGAATCATATGGGAAATTTCGTTATGATACAACTTTTATAAGATATCTTCTTAGATGCTTTAGAATAACGAGAAATTTATCGGATTTTCCAGTAGCAATTGCAGCAATGAGAAACGAAGTGGATTAGTCCCGCAGAATTGGAATTGGAAACTTTTGTGAATCTGATTCCCTGTGGGCGATGCCATTGCCGCAGCCTTGGCTCGTTAGCCAGCCCCCTGGGAACTTTCTGCACCGAGATTCCCTAAGCAAACTTCTGTGTAAGCCGGGCTGCGTCGCACTTCGCACATGCTAAGCCAATTCCGTCGCAACTGTACTCCGGCGCCAAGTTTGCTCCGCCTCGCAGCCTCGCATCAGCTGCAATTAAAGGCAGGGCGCAAAAGTTTAGTGCCGCCGTTACCGCTGCCGCCATTGCCATCAGCATTGCCATCGCCACTAATTAAAAGCGTATCACCCGACAAATGTGCCACTTACTGCCACAGCATCCCACCCAGCGCCAGCCCTCAAGGCCGATCTGCACCTCTGCTGGAAGAGCTGGGTAAGCGGTGAGCGTGGTGGTGTGGGAAAAATCAAAATAAATAGAGGACAACATGTCGAGGGGCCAAAGGAAAAGTTGGCCCAAGAACGCTGAAACTTCATTAAAAAGTTTGCGCCAAAGCGAATTTTGTGGAACTTATGTGGGCCCCAATGCCAGGCCAGAGTCGGGGATTATCTCGGTGAGATGCTAAGGTCTGACGATGTTGGCCAACACAGCGACAATCCAATTAGACACATGTGCCAACCCTTTCTGCTCCCGGTCTCAGCTTTGGTTACCCCCTCAACCCCCAGGTTTGCCACCTCTGCTACTGTTGCAAAACATATTTAATTATCGAGAGAGGCTCGAAATTTTGCAATTTTCCCCATCATTGCCCTGAGATAGAGACCGACCGACCTCAGTGCCGGCATCAAGGGTGATGGGATGGCCAAATAAACTTGGGCCGCAATGGCGAACCCTGGCAAACAAAATACAAAATGGTCGAAAGTGTTAAGTGCAAATGAGTGTTGCAAGGGGCCAGACACAAACAAAAACAAATCGAAGAACCACTCGTTCGACACTCGCAAATTTATAACCAGAGAAACCCCTGGGACCTGGGCGACTAACTGTAAAATCAATTAAAGCAACTGCGGCAGGGTTGCGACTCCTGCCAAATTATGCGTTCAACGCCATTTTGTCGAGCCCAGGACCTCGGCCTCTATACCCTCTAGCCCCCTCTCCTGGCTTGGCAAACCCGGGGAAAAAGTGTAATTTATTTGACAGCCAAAAATGATTTTTGCATGAGCCTTTAACCTCACCCAGCCCATCCTCTTCCCATTCACTCAGCTCTCAAAGAGATTTAAATTCTATTTTGATTTGCAGCCAGTGAACCGTGTGCCAGCATTTTACCCCCGGGAACCGGGGGCTAACCCCGCAACCCGGATCCCAGGTGGGATGGCTGTCGACGATGCCCCCAAGGTCAGTGCTTTGGTCATTGGTGCGACTTTTAATTTGATTTCCACGCCGTGAACCCGGAGGCGCCAAATAGAAATGGGTTTTCAATTGCCAAAAGAAGGGGAAATCAGCCCCAGAGAGATATTGGAATCGCTACAGAGTATTTCTTTAGCAAATAACTTGGATGCTCCTGGCCAATCCTTGAAAAAGCCATGCGTGAAAAACAACAACATCGTTGGCAAAGAAAAATAGTGGCAAGGACTCAATTTGTGGACCGAAAAAGCAAAGGCAAGAGCAAACAATAACAAGACAGAAACAGGGACTGAAAAGTTGTGTTCCCCCAAGTAATTGCAGCTCGCGAATGAATACGAAAATTCAATTATTTTCGGTCATTATTTTTTTCTTTCTTACTTTTTTTGAGGGCACTTTCCAGCAGTGTCTCGTCCTGTCCCCCCCCCCAGTTCCTTCGGCGCATGCAAACGCATTTTATGCATCCGCGTAACAACAGCGAAGGGCGATGGCTGGGGAAAAAAGAGGACATCAGCTTTTGGGGACGTGCAATCAATGGGATGAAGTCAGTTTCGAGTTCCAGGACTCGTCCCTCCGTCCGACCGAAGTGTTGCAAAACGTTTTCCCTTGTTGGTGTTGCTGCTGATGCCTCTCTGTGGATGCTGCCTCACCTCTTTGCCAAGTTTCCGCACAAAAGGCAACTACGAAAAATTAAGTTAACTTTTTCGGGCAACGGGAATTGAGTAATTTTCAGCCGTAAAACTTTATTATTTCGGACGCAGGACTTTGTCTGCCCCGAACCCCCCACTCCCACTCCCAGTCCCTGTCCCCCCGCCCCATTGTTGTTGCAGCAATTGTAGAACATGCAAAGTTGCTGTTATTGTTTAAATATTTATTTTCAGCTGTTGCAGCTGTAAATGCTGGCAGGAAAAGTTGTCTAGTGCCCCGAAAGTGGGCAAAAACATGCAAATTTCATTGGGCCAGCGCGGAAAGAGGAACCGCCAAAGCAACTCTTCAGGCAATGGGCCAAAGCAACATGTAATTACATTAAGCCAGTCGAATTTAGCAACATTTCTGAATGGTCTAAAGCGCACAAAGCGAAATGCTCTAGTCTTGTTTAGACTAGAGTCCTTTGCCAGGAGGAATAAAATAAAGCAGAAAATACTAATGGATGGAACAAATATGGGTTAGTCAGCTCTTAGAAAAAGCTTTGTTGGTTTAAAATATATAAATAATACCCATTTACAGTCCACTTCATTGTAGTGATAATTTATAAACGACTTCTGCTGCAATACCATTTTAATGAACCCCTGAAAGTGCCAAAATGCCAATGAAATGCCAGAGTTCTTCAGATTAGTGCCCTGCCATTACAGGTGAGCGGCGGTTGAAGATGTAAACATCGGGCGAAACATGCCCAGGGGGCCCCAAGACTCTGGCTGAGATTCCGATTCCGGCAGAGAGTCCGGCTAAATGTTATTAAGTATGCAGGGCGAGGGCGAGGGCGAGGGCGGACAACGCTAAGATAACAGGCAATCCGACAGGCAGCAAGTGAAAATAACAATCATAATATTCAATTATGCAATGGTAGCCCCAGGAACAGCACGGCCTGGACCGGGGAGGGGTGCCAGAGCCACCGGCTGGCTGGCTTGTTCCATGTTGTGCCCCTGAATAATTAATAAACGTTGTGTGCACTTAATGCAAAAAGCTGCAAATAAAATTACCAACCGCCGAGACAAAAAAGCTGCCGGCTCGTTGTGCGCTGAAATCATTGCCGGGGCTCGGATCGGTTAGGTTGGAAAAACAAAGCGAACTGGACCGGACCGAGGCTCAAATTGAAATTACGTGCCCGGGCTGAGCAATCAAAGAGGGATTAGCGGCTGTTTTTGCTTTTAGTTTGCCATTTGTCACCTGCCAATTCGGGGTTCTGGTCCTGGTTCTGGCCACTGCCCACCTTTGGGCGCTTTTAATTGAATTTATTGTCGCCGAGGTGGTCGCTGAATTATTGATTGCCGCGATGACAAGCTAACCCGGCCGAGGATGCCACTCTGAAGCAGGTCCAAGAGCCTTTTAAGGCTTTTCAGCATTTATCTTAAGTTTGGTAACTTTTAGAAGCAGACCAGCCTAAGCTGCTAAAAAATTAATGAGGGGGCGTTGCCGGTGGCGTTGGCGGTGGTATTTAGCCGAAAGGTTGCGAAACTTTGCCAACTCATCTGCCGTGTTTGTGTGGTGGTTAGCCGTGGGTTTTGTCATTCGGAGCACGCGTTTTCCTGCGGCTCAGAGAATTTTCAATGGATTTTTACTTGGCAATACACTCGAAATAAAAATTTTGCCATTTGTGTGTTTATTATTAGTAAAAAAAAACGGGAAATGATTAAAACGACATCTTAGTCTCTGTTTTACATTATACGGTTTTCCAGATAGACAAGTCGCTGACTTATGTCCAGGTCCAGATTGAAATAACAGCCCCCCATGTAGATGAGAGCCTTAGCCCTGCTCCGCAGATGCCGCAGGACGCCATCTCTGTCGGCGTATTCAGTTTGGTTAACGTCGGCGGCCTTTAGGTCCACGTATTCGGCGTACACTATCTCCATGGCCGCCAGCAGGACGCTGGGCATTACCTTCTTTATCTCCTGACCCATGATCTTAAGATTTGACATGCATTTGTTCACCTCTGAGCTGTCGGATGGTATTAACCGAGTGTTGTCCAGAATATCCGAGGCCAAACTTATTTTTCCCGCGTTAAAGTAATCAAAGAACTGCATCAACTGTGATAGCATATTGTAGGTGAGCATCACATGATCCTTTATGGTTGGATTCCGTTCCTCAAGCATGGAGTTCAAGCGCTTGATGACATTGGCCAGCCTCTCGCGCAGGCAACCGGATCGTGTTATCCCATGGATCACCTGGGAGAGCATAGAATTCACCAAGCACATTGCCCGTTCCACATGCCCTGCTATAAGGTAAAGCTTGATGGCCGCCTCGTAGTTGGTGCGGCGGGACAGCTCATCGGCCACCATGGCGGCCAGCGAGTACTTGTCGCAGTCCATGAAGCTGAAATGGTCCAGGACTCCGCCCTTGAACTGGCGGGAGTTGATCCCAACCTCGCTCCCGAAGATCAGCTGCAGCACCTGGTCGTCGCACTTCTCCGCAATCAGGTCGCAAAAGCAGACATTCATGGCATTGTGGCCGTCCTTAGTTTTGAAGTGACGCAGCTGGTAGTAGTAGTGCAGGGCCTCGGCGGTGTTCGACTGCTCGAAGCCCTTGGCGTACATGACGATCAGGCGCACCAGATTGAGGCGCTTCATAGGCAGTGGGTCACTTGGCTCAGAGCTGAGCAGTGGCTGTTCAGTGCAGCTGGGCGTTGCCACCAGCTTCATTTCGCTCAGGGCAATGGCCATGTGAACGGCGTGCGGTCGGTTGGTTGGAGTGCGTGCAAGGAGCTCGATGGCAGCCTCAAATTGGCCACTGAGGACCAGTAGCTCGAAGTACTGCGCCTCCTGAAGGCTGCCTTTAAGATAGTCCTCACTGTATTTCTCCAAGATGAGCGACCGGAGGCTGCCGTAGCTCAGCTGCTCAGTGCAGAAATCTCCCTCGGCCTGCCTCTGCAAAAGTGCTAGCTTCATCCGCAGGAAATCCTCGGACTTGGCAAAGAGATTCGCATGCTCGATGTACTGCGGAGTGGTTTGGCGCCTCTGTATGGGATCGATGGTGCTCGACAGGGGCATATCCTTGGTCATGTACCTCAGCACATCCCACATCTGACGGACGGCTGGATCATCGAAGGCTATGTCAGCGAAGCGCATCATCAAGTTATTCTTGGTGTAGGAGCACATCTCCTTCGCATAGAGCTGCTCTAGGCCCTGCAGGCGCGAGATTGGTGCGGTTGCGGATGTTGGCACCCGGTGGCTTTGCGCTTCGGGAAATTCCTGCTGGCTAGGACCCACCATAGCGTTGAGCAGCGCCTCCTTTTCCACGCCCCAGTCTGTGTAAATGCAGTGCCATTTTCGACGCTCCACGGTTAAGTAGACGTCGGGTTTGGTCTCTTTGATGACGTTCAGGATGGCGGTTTCTCGTTCATTCTTAAGGAATTTCTTGATATCGGAGTTTGACAAAGAATTCACTGACTTAAAGGACTGAGAATCACTCAGCTGGTCCACTTTCATCTTCAACTTGGGCAGGTCTACGCCTTTGGAGCCGAACAGCTTGTGTGCAGCAGGATCGTTAATGCCGCATTCGGTGACACGAGAGTGAAGCTCCTCGGTGCCCTTAGGCACCTGCTTCAAAGTGCGGTCCACGTGCGGCAGATCCTCTGTGACCTCTGTGGTCTCCTTAGCCAGGCGTTCAGCCTGGATAACAAGATCCTCCAGATTCATGTCGAACGGGAACAATACAGCTACAGAAAGTAGAAAAACTAACCGAATTCCAGAGTAAAGCAAAACGGAAGTGACAAGTATAGCCAACTTACACAAACGTAGGGCTTTCCTGTATTTAAATAATTGATAATAATCATCAAATTGAAGCTTACTTTTTATAATTTTTTCAAATAAAATTCACCTATTTAAAGCTGCAAATCAATTTAAACAAATTTACCTATCGAAAGTTGCAAATTAATTTAAACATTTATGGAAAGAATAATTCATTTTTAGAATTATCTTAGGTGAGCTTTAGGGTATTCTAAGATGGGCACACTATGTCAGCTGAAAAAGTGTATTGAATTTTTAAACTTTCAATTGAAAACGTGGCTGATACCAACAATTTTTCTCAGCGTATAAGGATAACCCGACCTGCCAGTTTGAGGACACTGATACTTTACATTTCCTAATTGAAATCCCTTCAAGTATGTCGACTTCAAAGTCAATTGCTTGGGGACAAATGCACTGCTCCACAAAATCTGAAAGAGGAGAACTGGACCAAACAAACTTTGACGCTGTGCGGTGACCTTTAAGTGGCGAAGGGGACAGAGATTGATATATACGCTGGCGGTGGTGGTGGTGGAGTGCAGCAGCTCCGGTTATATCGGCAGGGTTATCTTAATAAGAACACGCCAGCTTACCAGCTAGTCGGCTCTGGCTTCCATCTGTTTTGAGGACATCCATGCAGTTTGTGTGCTCGCTCGCTCGTCTGAGTGTGTAAATATCTCTAACCCAAATCTTGAAAATTTACAAAGCGCGCTTCCATAGATGCTTCTATTGCTCTGCCCGCCCACCCTCCTACTCCTCCGCCGCCTCTTTTTCGGCGTTGTCAACACAAATTAAGCTAGCATGTAGGGCTGAATGCACAGTCACAGGACTCCGTCCTCGTCCTCGCCTCCTCCGCCGTAGCTTACGTATTTAAATATGCTCTTTCACTTTCAATATCAAATGAGTGGCTGGTTGGCAACTTTTGGCTGGCAGCAAGATTGCAACTTGCAGATACGTAGATACTTCGGCAAAGTTCGCCGTGTGTGCCGGTTTGTGTGCCTGTGTGTGCGGATAGGACTAAAGTTTGGATGAGAACAGCTCTCCGTATGAAACAGCAACCCAATTTGGAGACCCTGTCGCCTCCGCCCCTACAGCCATTGCAAATTGCACAAGTTGCCAAAAATCGCTTCACATGTGCCACTTAAAGTTTTCGGTTTTGGCCCGGCCCAACCCCACATCCTGTCCTTCAGCCTGCAGCCTGCAGAATGCCAAACTTGCAACTTGCCAGGAGTCCCCTATGTCTTTCGGCCCGGGCTACCTGCCACTTGTAAATTTAATAAAATTTTGCATTTTTTGTTTATTTGCGCCCTGCCGTGAAAGTGAGATGTTGGAAAACTTTTAAGTGATGTTGGTAAACACACAAAATTACGGTTAAACAAGAAGAAAGTGAAGTTGGGCGGGGCGGGGAGAAAGCCAAAGTTTGATGGAATCGAACGTTCATTTTGTGTGCTGCCAAAGCGGTGGAGCGCTTCTGAGATGATGGCCACATTTGGGTGGCTTCTTGACTCCTGCCATCGATTTTAAGAGCAGCTCTGGTAGGTTAATTAAGCAACTGATTAACTAACTAATAGAGAAATAATTAAAAACAAGAGCTGGCATATTGAAGTATTATTTAGAACTTTAAAAAAGGCATCACTAAATTCCTGAAAATAAATAGAAAAGTGTTTAATGAAATCGAATGTCCCTTTCGTGTTGCCAATCAATTGTAACCACAAAAGGGCTAGCGTTGGGCCAAGGGGTTAATGGACCCAGGCCGATACAAACCTGACGCCACCTGGCGCCAGGACCAGGACCAAAACCAGGACCCGGACAGGACCCCTTCATAGGCGCCTGATAAAATTCAGTGTCCGACAGCGAACGGTGCCAATGTTTGCGGTTATGGAAATGCCAGGACAATCCCCCGCCTGCTTTTTGGACACCCATGTGGGTGTGCATGTGTGTGTGTGGCGGGCCTATGCTTTATGGTCTGACATTTGACATTTTTATTAGCTTTGTGGCGACGGCGTTTAATTACTTTGCACGCTGCGAACAATGTCCGGAGAGGACGTTTTTATATGCACTTCCCGGGCCAGCGAAATGCAATTAAAATATGCATTTGAGTTATGCCAGGCCTTTGGAAATGTAAAGTACGAAAAAATAAAGTATTCCCGAACATGCGTAGACAGCTCATTACCATTTAAAACGTAATTTTCCCCAGCTGTAACGAGGCATTAAAATCCAACTAGCCCCGTCTGCTTGTCTGCTTAACCCATTAAGATCATTGCCTTGTACCGGGAAATTAAAATAGCCAGCTTCGCCCTCGACGCTCTCACTCCGGCCAATGTGTGCCGTAATCCACTTGAGGCCAGCATGCAGCGGGGTTGACATCCGCCTAGCCATCAGGAGAGACCTCTCCAGCCTCCTCAGCCTCTCCAGCCTCTCAACAGCCGCTTATTAGTTCGGCGCAAAACCAGCAAATGTGGCTGCCGCTGGGCACAATTGGTGGCCGGGCCGTGAAGGGGTTGGATTGCCACTTGCCTCTTGCCACTTGGCCAGCGACCCTCCTGCTGGCACCACTCGATGTCTTGTGGCGCGGAATTTGCATGCTCGAGCACGGAAATCAGCTGCATTTTGCTAATATTTATACTTCTTACTAAAGTATTGAAAGGGTATATTCATTTTGTGTAGATTTTTAAATAAATTTTAAAGAAAAAATAGAAATTGTTGGAAGAAAACTTCACTTGAAGGGGGATATTAACAAAAATCTTGATGAACTCTTTGAAAAATTAGGTTATTCAAATAACAGAAGAAACTGCAAATCAGCTATTAACTATAATAATTTCTCTATCAAAAGTATTAAAGGACATTTTCCCCACTTGTCCAGGTATCCCTTAGTCGCAACACCTTTCAGCTTTTCCACTTATTTTTCCAACTGAAGTGCGAGCTGGTCAAGTGGCGGGAATTAGTTTTGATTTTTCCAGAGAGGCCACACACAAGGCTGACGGCTTGTTTTACTGCTCACATCCGGCGGGGGTCAGGAGGGGGTCACGAGTGGGTGGGACCGCTGGCGACATTGCGACGTCTGGTGGCGTCTATTTGCACAACTTTTTCAGCTCATTTCCGCTGCAGCTGCAGACAGCGCCCCAAAAACACCCACAAAAGTCAGCATACTCCAACCCAGTTGGCTGTCTCACTCTGGGCCAGCCAGGGAAATGGCCAAAAATGATTTCTGCAACTGTCTGAAAAGTTTTACATGCTGCCTTGGTGGCCATTTTTTAGCGTCACGGGGTGTTTCTGATGACAAGTTTTTGACTTCATATTTTAACTAACGACTCCAGACAGACAGAGGGACGGATGGAGGGCAGGACGCTGGGCAGCACATATGGAAAATTATAATTTAGTCAAATTTTTTTTTTTTTTTTTGGGCGCTTCTCTGTGCTCCGAAGAATGTTAGTGTGTGTTTTGCTGGGAAATTGAAGCGTAAAAATTAATGCTTGAGTGCATTCTGTGCAAAAGACAACACACACAGACATCGACAAAAACAGAGGAAGAAAGGACGACACAAAACTGTTGACAACGAAGCTGCAAGGACCGGCCAGGATACGGATAGTAATGAGTGGGTAAAGTTTTGGCATTGCATTCGACGAAATGTTTTTCTTTGACTCGCCGAGAAATTACTTTGGCAAATGCACATCCTTTTTGGGCTTGTAATTAGGCAGAGGGTTCCTTCGAATATCTGCCAGCAAATCAATCGTAAATCGAAGCGAGTGCTGGCGCACTGGAATCAAATTATTATTTCCAAATCCCAAATTCATACTTCAAAGTATTTTCAGGCCCGTCTGAGTCTGAGTCTGGTGGTTAAACTATTTACCAATCTACCAGAGACTCCCTTGGGCTTTCGTTTTTATGGAGAATGCCATAAAGGAGATGACTTTGAAGTTTCGACAGTGGGTTTAATTTTCATTTCAACCCTCGACAAGTCCGTTTCGAAAACGTTTATCTAGGACTCAAGATCGCTTTCGGGCGGAGTTGCGAGGCATTTAACATGCAATTTGGCGCAGCTGCTGTGAAAAATTCCTTGCCGAATTTAAAGCCTTGTCGCAGGGCGCAATAAATTGCCATTTAAATGAGGCACAAATGAAAAGCATGAAAAAAATTCTTTCGCATTTCTTTTTATGAAATGTGGAACCCTCGAAAAGCAACTCAGAGCTGCGACCTAATGAGTAGAAACAAAGCAATATTTGCTGGCAAACGCGCCAAATTCCAAAAGCAAATTTGCCAAGAAGAAAAATTACGCATGGAAAATGAAAAAATGCGAAAATATTTCCCTTTCCATGCGTTGATCAAAAGAGCGGCGGCGGTGAACATGCATATTACAAATTAGCATGCATAAAACAGGGCCAAGAACGGAGTGGCCAGGGTGGAAAATTCGCTGGGGGAGGCTGGGTTGGGAAATTCGAGTGTGCCAGCGCATAAAGCAATATTTATGTTCGCGTATCGCTCGAGGGGAGACGCCTTGGAGTCGGGGAAGTTTGGGGGGGGCAACGTTTCTCGTTCTAAATTAAGCGTGGAATATGCGTGGAGAAGCTTTTATTAAAACAGGCCCAACAACAGGACTCCGGCTCTTATTGTACTTGGCAGAGTCGCAGGCTCTCAGGTTCTCTGGTTCATGGATGCTGGTTCCCAGTTCCTTGGTCCTTGCTCCTTGGCTTGTAATGAAAATTCCGCAAATAATCATTAGGCGGGAGTTTGGCAATGCCAAAAAGGGGGGGCTTCTTGCCATAAGGAGGTGCCAAGTGGTGGGAGGAATCTCAGGGTAAACTGTCAGTAAGTGGGCTTCATCATTGTCTTGTCTTGGATGATATTTAAGAAATAAAAACAATATTAATCACACATTTCAGCTAGATCAACTTTATAAACGACTTGTAACTTTTAAGTTTAAAATTTTCCCTTTAAAAATCATTTATTATTTAATTTCCAAACAGTCCAGCGCTTCATTAAAATGCACTTTGAAGCCATGCTAAAAAAAATGGGGGAATTGCAGCTACTTGGGCAAGTTTTCGCTGCATTTGTTTAAATTACATAAAATTGCAATGCATGGCAGGAACAAAAAAGCGTTGGCAAGAAGGCAAAGTCTACTACTGAGCTACTTTTGCCAACTGCCAGTTAACATATGCAGAGCTTGACACGCCCCTACGCCCACCAAACACACACCAGTACACCAGCACACTCGCACACACACTGTCAACAAGAAAACGCCCACATAAAGTTAACGACAGCGAACGGGGGCAAAAAGAAACCGAACAAAAAATACAACAAAAAAAAGGAAAAAGAGTGGCGAAATTGTGAGAGAAAATTGTTATTTAATTTGTGTGAGTGCTGAACATTTTTGCAGCTGCTGTTGCTCAAGTTCCTGCTGCAAAACTTTTTGCCCAGCACACGCACTAAACTTTAACACAAGCATAAATTTTGGGCGCACACACACACACGCAGGATACCCGGGGATCCTTGTAAGTAAGTGCACTTTGCATTGGGGCCGCCGCGAATCCTTTTGGCTTTCTTCAAAATTCATATGCACATTTATTTTATTCACCCCCCCCAACAAGTAGCTGCATATGCAAGTAGGTGCTGCAGCCTCCCCTTCTTATTTGTTGCATAATTTCCACCACCCACTAAACGAAGCGTAACGGCAACACAGGCTGCAATTTCAAGTCACGACTTCATTAAGGAGCGAGGCGCACAAAGAGGGGGGGAGGAATATTTTCATATGCATAATGAAGACCTGCTTTCATCTCCTTCTCGGACTAATCAAAAATGTCAACGAAGCAAATGATTGAGGCCACTGCTAATAATCCCTTTGTCATCGCTTTCTGGCCCTCTGCCATTTGACTTGGTAATTATGGCCAGGTATAAGCGGGCGAGCTGCCTGTTTGAGGAGCGATTACAAGGCAGTTGGTAGTCCTTATTGGATGAAGCTCATCCCTGCTTTTCAGCTTTAGTTTTTTCTTCATTGTCTCGATTCTCTGGGCGAAACTTTGCAGACAGCAGCGTGGAGAAGTTTTTCCGAGTCGCTCTCTCTTTGTATTTTGTTTAATTTTACAAGCAAACACAAATAGTGGAAGTAACTAAAGCATCCTAACTCCTTTTGCCGCTGGGCTGTGAATTTAATCTATTGTTTGGCTGTCGCATCTATCTTTTGCTTCGTTTTTTTTTTCTGCTCCTACGTTATCCTGGAGTCGTCTTTGACTGGGAAGCCTGGGAATCCTTTTGCCGTCTGGCACTTGATAAATATGACTATTTCACGCTTCCCTCTCTGGCAGCTAAACCCATCCCCTGGTGGGGGGCGTTGTTTATTTGCGTTAAGTGTTAGCAGCCACGCTTGTGCCACCCTTTTCTATCTCCTTCCTTCCAGCTACCTACATACCTCTTGGTGTATTTCCACTTCCCTGGCTGCCTCTTCGTATTTTGTTTATCTAGCACTCAATTTCGCAGTTTTAATGACAAACTGTCTTACCTTGAAATTGCATGCGGGAGCATTATAAGTGTCTCCGTTTCGTGTACAACACAGACCCCACTCCTTGGCCTTCTCCGGCGAGAAGGACTTTGTTTGACTGCTTGGCTTGGCTTGGCTTGGCTTGTCCGGAGATCTGGGGAGCCACTGTGTGAGAGCTGAGCTCTTCATGTTTGGATTGCACTCGAGGGTAAGCTCGGGCCAGGTCCTCGTTCTCATCTTCGTCCTCTGGTCCTGGCAGCCATCCCTCGATCTCTCTCCCTCCGCTCGACCACTTGGCAAGTTTTATTGTCTCAATGTCCACTTGGCTTTCGCCTCAAGACAACTTAATGCGCTGGAGAAAAGCAAAGGGGAAAGGGGCCAAAACTGGTGCTGAAGCTGAAGTCGAAGCCAAAGATGATGCCAAGTCAAAGCTAACGCATTTTCCTTAATTTCCGGCAGCATGATTTCCAATTTTTCTTTCAAATTCCCTTGCACTTGTCGTATACTTAATATCTGGCACAGAACAGGGACGGAGACGGAGTCGAAGACTGTGACAGGGGAAGCCAGCTTCTGATTGGAATTGCCTTTTGCAATGTCATCAATCATGCGTCGTTTTCCACACGCCCAGGCAAAGATTTTGACAAGTGTCAATGCGACAAGAGAACGAGCGATAAGCCAGACTATAAAAGCGCACAAAAACCGGGCAGAGAGGTGAAAAACGAGAAACGAAGCGAAATCGTTGGGGGAAAATCACATGCAAAGTAAAATGTCGAACTTCTGACAGCAAGAAAATAAAACTTTTCATTTGTTTTCCTTGGCTCTGGCGTGTCCCGAAACTGCTGTCAAAGTTTTTAATGTTTTTAACTCCTCGCTGTCACCTGAGTTGCCATCCATTCGGAAAAGACGCCCGTCGCCCCTCGCCCCGTGGCGCCCACTCACCGAAAAGTCATCCAAAAACTGGGCCACACCCAATTTTCGGGAGTTCACTGCTCCAAGGTGTTGCAGCTTCATTTCTTTGATTGGGATGTTGGGTCACAAGGGGATTAAATAATCCTAGAAAAGGATTACCAAGGTGTGACTAAGAGATGAATGTCTGTACCCATTTTAAAGCTATGAAAACCACAATTTAACCAGGATAATAATTATAGCATTAAATTTGTCGAGATTTAAAGGACTTATAATAAAGTTTTCATGGAAAAGCCAGCTTAGATTGACTTGAGGTTTAACTAATGGTAAAAAAATCTTAAAACTCACCCTTCACTGACACCGTAACACTCTGCAGGACCTCCAGCTTCTTCTTGTTGGCCGGCGACTGGCCCACGCACTTGTACATGCCCGCGTCCTGGTACATGACGTCCTTGAGCGAGAACTGTCCGGTGGGCTGGCTGCTGCCATAGCCAAGGCCACGCAATCGGGCCGAAATGGGATCCAAGTGAGACCAGCAGCCCAGAGAGCCTAAAACGAGGGAGGAAGGACATGAAAGCCATTGCATAATTTAATTAATTGACTTCCTTGGGAGGTCGCGAAAGAGAGACGCGCCACTCGGCACGCAAGTTTTAATTTCTTTAATTGATGCGTCGCCGGTCGGGCACTTTGTCTATTTTCGTATTTGGCCAAAAGTGAGCAAAGTAAATTGCACGCATAATTAATTTCCAATTGCGCTAATTAATGAAGAGGGGCACAAAAGGCCACGACCACGGCCACGGCCCGTTTCGATCGAACGAAAGTAAAATGTAAAATGTAATTACAGCCCAGACGCATTTGTCATTCTAAATGGGCCACGAATGCCCGAGAGCTGGCTTCCTTTGAAGTTTTTGGCCAGCGGGAGTGTAGGAGGAATCGACGGAGGCGGAGGTTAGCAACGGGGTTGGTGGGACTTACCTTGCGGACACTGCAGAGTCACCGCTCCGCCCAGCTGCACTTCCAGCTGCCCCTTGTTGGGATTGTGCGAGGCAGCTGCCACGGAAACATCCTGATCATCCGGCTCCGAGGTCACATCCACCGAATCGTCTGAAAGGACACACAAAAGATACAGAGAACGGAGGTGAGTTAAAGCTGCAAACTCCAGGCCACATGTGGCTCCGTGCATGGGAAACGAAGTGAAATATTTTCCTTTAAAGCTCAACGTACAGACTTAGTCGAATTTCTGTTCCTGTGCCAATCCCCGCGGCTGTTGGCAATTGTCAAATGTGACAATATTTCAATGACAGAGGCAGCAACAAATTGCTGACGCGATGGGAACACCTGAGTCACTCCGCAATGAGTTGTCACTTCCGTTTTGATGCCAACTAAAAGTGAAAATCGCTGCTCAGCTAGCTGGAAAATTGCCCGAGGTGCAATCCTCATCTCCTTGCCGCAAAAATTCATAAATACATATATTTTATGGTCGTTTCCGGGGGCGGGAAGAGCCCATAACGATGCTTCATTCTAATTTCAGAGCAGAGCCGAGGCCGAGGCTGAGGCTGAGGCAAGGACGAAGCGCATATTTTCCACTTGCCTTGCCAGGCTCCTCTGGCTTTAAATTTCAGCGCGTCCTTTGTGCTCCATACTTTATGGCGCCGTTCATATTACGGTATAAATAACAATTTGCCCTGACATGTGCCTAAAAGTATGCGGTCCGCCTCCGGCCAGGTCTGCGTCTTTTGTCTGCGGCCGGATATCGTAACAATAAGTTGCCAAGTGGCGACCTGCCTGGGAGACAAAAAGAAGAACCCAAGAGCTGTGAGCTGTAAGCTGTAGGCCCCACAAAGGCTGCAAGGATGGGTGGGGGGGAAAAAAAAAACGTAAGAATCACCTCGAACTCCTCAAGGCGACCATCAAATTAGCAGACCCAAAAGTGAGCCGCACAATTAACAGAAACTACTACTAATTACCAGGGAGGGGGGCCTGCTGGCAACTTTAATCGAAGGGAAACCCCCGAAGTTGCGAGCAGCCGAGATTTGAGAGGGGGTTGCAATTAATTGTAAGCTCCTTTCGCCTGAGAGACCCTTCGTCGCATGTCAATCAGCCGGAGGACACCCCTCGGCCGGGGTTTTATTGCTGACAATAGCAAAAGTCCTCCCCTCGGCGAACGGGGCGTGTTACTTAGTCAAAATCACGTAGTTATAAAATTTTTTATTGCCCGACACAAAGGCGGACAAAGGCGGCGTCGCTCAAATTGACAACTTCAATGGCCAGCAGGGGGTGTACAGCGGCATGGAGTGGAGTGGGGTACAGGGAGTGCTCTAGTGCAGCTTTGACAGAAATAAGAGCCCTCCTAGTCTGAGCGAAAATGTCTAATGAGCTCAGCTTGTCCCGGGCACAACTGACAGACATTTGTCATTGGCCAAAAGCCGGCGGCGTGTCTTGAGGCGTTGCGATAAGGAAAGTGTCTGAAAGTCTCTACAGAGAGAGGAAAAATCACCGAAAATTTGACATTAATCTCTTTAGTCTCGCACAGTTTAAATTATGAAGTAAACGAGCCTATTTCTGGTGTCGAATTTCTATCAAATTATGGCGGATTTTGAACTAATGGGAATTTAAAGTTGCAGGAAATACGAATTAACTTTCTTTTCACCTATAAACAATATTATTTCTTATCGTGTCCTATTTTTATTTTCTCCCCCTTTATTTATTTATATCTTTTCATTGAAATACAACTGACATTACATTCTTATTGTGTAAATACTTCCTACCAGATTGTCAAAGAAAGTTTATCAAGCTGTATCCTTAGACTTGAGTGAGAAATCGATTCTTTGCCTCCTAAAAAAAAAAAAAACAACAAACTCCTTCAATATTTTCCCAAGTTTTCCGCACACATTCATAATTTCCAGCACTTGTTTCACGCATATTTTACTCAATGGCCATTCATAAAAGTGTCCGCCCACTCTGGGGGGGTGGAAAAACAAATAAACAAAGGCAAACAAATGGGCATCGAGTACCGCCCATATGGCGACACTGAAGGAGAAAGAAAGGCCTGCCCAGGAAGGGGAGAAAGTGATTCTTATGCCATATCCTTGGGGCCGGGGCACACTCGAATAAATCCCAACTCATAACAGCGGCAAATGTGAAGGGCAAACAGCAAATACTAATGCAAACAAGCCGAATCAATATGCCGGGCAGACTGACTGAAGAGCTCGCTGGCTGGCTCACTGGCTCGATTCCCGCCACCAATCATTAATCATGGGGCATCATCATCAGCAGCCAAGATTCCTGCCAGTTTCAGGGACGCGCCCAAACTCGAACTCGAACCCTAACGGAGTGTATCGAGTCCGTCTGCCAGTCAATGTGTCGACACATCTTTCCCCTGTCCGAAGGAGTGTGAATATGACGGGTGAGTGCGATCCATAAATCCTTCAACAATAGCTCTGCAGCCCGAAAGTTTCACTCTCGATACGAGGCTTTTTTTCGAGGGTTAAGTGCCGAAGGTAAAACATTAAGTTCCCAACGAAAGGGTATCCTTTCAGGAGCCTTTTTTCCTTTGCTTTGCAATTTTCATTAGCACTCCTGCTCTGCACCACGGGATTAATTTCCATTTTTTCAGCTCCTTACCACTCCTTACCATCCCCATCTCCATCTGCATAGTTAGTCATGAATATGAAGGAGGCCGACGAGATGCAACATCATCATCAAGGAGCATCATTGGGAGAGGAGACGAGGGGCAACAATCAGCTTAACTTACAGGCTGCATAAACAGCCAGCGGAAGCTGTGAGCAGCAGTAAACTTGGCTGGCTGTGATTGCATTTGTGCTTGTGCTTGGTTATAAATTTTAATTTTCCACCTCCCTCCTGCCCCCCGCTGCGCTGAGATTTTTCAAGACTTTCAGCGAACGAACACGCGATTAATTTGCAATGAGTTGAAATTGAAGATGATTGCAGTGGATGTGCAGCAAAACGGAGGGGTTTCCCGGGTAGAAAGCAGCTCGATGATTGGATGGATGCCTGAGCTATGGAAATTATCTCAAGCTGGAGATACTCGAAGATACCAACCGAGATACATATCCATAAAAGATAATCTCTCTCCACAAATTTACGCTTATGATGTTGAAAAAGTTTGCGGCCATAAAAAATACTTTACTCGAGGACATTTGTCGGCAATGAGTTTTTAATATTTCTTTAAGTTGCCCGAAAGCATGGGGCCCGAAATGAGTTTTGCGTTTCATTTGAGGCAACAACAAATAAAATTTTATTGAAAATCTTTGCCGACCCTCGGACCCTCCACACACACACGAAAACATAATCGCTGGCTATAAAAACAAAGGCAGCAAACAAAAAAAAAAAAAAAACTAATAATCGTGCGCGCCGATAAACACAGAAATTTAGCTCGGCCAAAGGACAAGGACAAGGAGCAGGACATGGGACCTGGGACATGAGGGTTCTTTGGGGGGGTTGGGCGGAATAAACAATAAAGTTAAACCGCGATAACCAGCATGACAAAGGATAATGGATAACGGGGACCAGGACCCTGCCAATCGGCGTAAGAAATGGCTCGCAATGAAAATGCTTACGATAGCGTGTAGAATTAAATTTTATTGTAATTCGTAATTCGCCTTTAGCTCAGCTCGAGTGTCCTTTTCCCAAGGGAACTCCTTCTCGCTGTCGTCTGTGCTTTTTGGTTGTTTTTTACTTATGAGTGAGCGAGAAGTGGGTTGGCAGGGTCCTTGCCATGGTTTCATGGTGGTGGAATGCATTTTCACGACAGTTGGTTGCCCAAATTAGTTCAGAGCAAAGCGAATGCAATTTTCACAAGGATTCTAAGAGGAGTGTTAACCGCAAAGGCATCTCTGGAGGATCGAATGGCGTTTTATCACCTTTGTGGGACTGGGAATTAGCTCAGGAAATCTGAACTTAACTTTTATAAGTTAATCTACATTTTCTACTTTTCCTTTTTATAAATTTTATAGATTTTCCTCTCTTTAGATAATTTTCCCAGTAAGTCAAAGTCATGTTAACAACCAACAAGGACCTCTTTCTGGCACAAATCAAACGATATATGAACTTTATGAAGGACCTGCTGGCAAACTCCCCTCGGCTTGACTTGGCAAACTTTCACTAATTGCACATTGTTGGCCCGAACGCCGTGCAGGCCACTCAACATTAATTAGCCTCAATGAGAACTTTAACTCATTAATGAGGCTGGCAAACAGAACTTTGGTCAATGGCCGGGCTTATACTTGGAGTGTACCTGAGCGGGCCCTTAGCTGGGCTCGGTTCCTGGCCCACTTTTGGATCCGCCTGGATTCCCAAGCCCGGCCATCACGTCACGCTCGCCGCTCCTGTTGACGTACGTGTCAAATTAGCGACGTTTTAACAAGCTCGCCGTGTCGTATGTCCTGTGTCCCCCGCATCTCTCTCTCTCTCTCCGANGAGCTGGTCAAGTGGCGGGAATTAGTTTTGATTTTTCCAGAGAGGCCACACACAAGGCTGACGGCTTGTTTTACTGCTCACATCCGGCGGGGGTCAGGAGGGGGTCACGAGTGGGTGGGACCGCTGGCGACATTGCGACGTCTGGTGGCGTCTATTTGCACAACTTTTTCAGCTCATTTCCGCTGCAGCTGCAGACAGCGCCCCAAAAACACCCACAAAAGTCAGCATACTCCAACCCAGTTGGCTGTCTCGCTCTGGGCCAGCCAGGGAAATGGCCAAAAATGATTTCTGCAACTGTCTGAAAAGTTTTACATGCTGCCTTGGTGGCCATTTTTTAGCGTCACGGGGTGTTTCTGATGACAAGTTTTTGACTTCATATTTTAACTAACAACTCCAGACAGACAGAGGGACAGACAGAGGGATGGATGGAGGGCAGGACGCTGGGCAGCACATATGGAAAATTATAATTTAGTCAACATTTTTTTTTTTTTT
>VNJN01008275.1:0-39322 GCA_008042485.1 Drosophila mayri
TAAAATCACCTCCGATAATAGCTTTGTCTCCACAAATGTTTAGCATGGCCTCAAAGCCATCACATGTCCAGGCAGGACGAGGCGGCAAGTAAACCGCAGCCACATCCAGTTCACCCATGTCAGAGCTGAGCGCAATCCTCGCCATCTGCAACAGTCCCAACCGTATCGGGCTTTGCTGGTAACAAGTCAGACCGTGCTTAACTAGAATAGCTTCTCCGACCCTAGAAATCGCACCCGGGAAGTCCGCCCTGTGTAAACTGTAACCTGGAAAGCCTATGTTCTCTCCGTGCTTAAGGTGGGTCTCAGACACCAGCATTATATCAATGCAGTGCCCAGAGAGGTACACCAGAAGCTCCTCCCGATTGGCAAGGAGACTTCTGGCATTCCATATGCCCACCTTAATGATTCCCATGAGCGATATTCATTCCAGCTTGTAAATCTCGCACAACCAGCGAGATCGTGGTTAAGGAGGCGGCCAACTGTTCCACAGAGTTCTTTAGGGAAAGAAGCATAGTCACTACCCTTGTCATATCCCAATCAGGGACAGCGTTGGGAGGCTGCTGGGCATTGCTAGCCCTACCACGGCTTCCTAGTAACGAGAAATCATGGTGCAAGTCATAGGCTGCCTGCTTAAATCCAGGAGGATTGTTTTGATTTTTGATTTTTTCAGATTTGAAGTAGGCTGGAACTGCTGCGCTCTTGTCCTACTGGCATAAGAAACTCCAGACTGCAGCATAGACGAAGGCACCGTAGACTGTAGAAGAAATATCAGGCTGCTGCATCACCTTATGGAGAACACCCTTAAGCTTTAGTGCATAAATGCGGCATTTTTTATCATATACAGCATGATTGTCACCACAATTGGCACAGCAGAGGTCAGCTGCAACTAAAGCCCTGCAGTTCTCCGATCCCGAAAAATGATCCTCCGCACATCTACTGCAAACAGGCGGCTTGAAACAATAGTTCTTTGTGTGATATAAGCCAAAACACCTAAAACATTGCTTAAGTCTATTTGAGTCCTTTTTGGGCTTCACCGTTACTCGGTGCCTACCCAACTTAGAGATCAACAGAGCCTCCCTGTCTTTTACAGCATGCTTGAGGTCAACGAACCAGACATTTTGTCTGGCCTGCTCAGTGACTACGTCCTGACTCCCTTGGCTCCGGGCAAGGTTCGGGGGGTTATACAGATTAACTAGAGAACTCATCCATAATAAAGTTCCTCGGCGTGGCGCTGGACAAATTCTTGATAACCATCGTGAACGCATGCCGTTCTCCTTATGTCCTTAGCATAAATACGCAGGTCTCCTGAACGAGCATTGCGAAGCTCGAAGCCATCATCTTCGACGACCTGGAGGAGCTCATTCTCCATCGCATCCACGTTATTAACATTTGGCACTGTGATCGGCCTTGGCTTGGCCTGGGCGACCGGAACAGGGGTAGCTGCCGGCTGGGAGACAGCAAACCCTCTCCCCAACATTCAGAAATGCATTTTCCACGTCAACATTTTCCACAACATCCATATTTTGCGGCAGAACATCCATATCAAGGGCAGAAAACCTTTTTGTATTATGCGGTTTGCTGGTTTTGGCCTTTGTATATAAGAAACCAAAGTCACTGGCACTTAAGGAATGTAGCTTCACGAAACAAATAATTAGTATTATTTATTTTTCCTGTTTGAAATTTTTTTTCAGGAGAAATTTTGTATTTTAGATTTTTTCTTCGAAAAATTTAGTTTCCTTTTTTTTAGAGCTGAATGAATCGAGACGACCAAACTGGTTGACGTACAAATCAAAGTGGTTTCACAATATATTTCGAAGAAAAGTTGATGATGTCCCAAACCATCAACATGGACATGGAGGAGCTACTCGGGCATCTAATCGAAGGAATCCCATCGGCGAGCCTGTGTGATCAAGCCCGCATCCAGAGATTCGCCAATCCCGTGCAGATGCTGCTAGCATTTGCTAACATACGTCTTCCACAAGGCGGAAACTACGCACCGAGGAGGTCGACTCCGGAGACGTCGGAAGCCAAAAACTTGCGATGCAGGAACTGAAACTCCAGGGGCCATTTTGCGAAAGACTGCCGCAAACCAGCAAGTCCGCCGGGATCCTGCTATGCTTGTGAAGAGATGGGCCATTTTGTGGGCGAATGCCGTCAGAGGAGAAGCCACAACGACAACAACGTAAGCAACGGCAACAGCAATAACAACGCAAACAACTACGTAAGAGAGATAAGAATTTTTTTTATTGATTTTTTCTAATTTATCCATCATTGCAGAATGTCTTATAGACTCTGGAAGCGTGATATCATTCGTTAAGCAGTCCAAAGTTCCGGCTGGAACATTATTAGAAAACGTAAATGAAGTTTATCATGGTTTCAACCAAAGCGAACTTAAAGTATTTGGAAAAACTTATTGTTTAATTTTAAAAGAAAAAATGAAGATTAAATTTGAAATTATCGTCGTCACTAATGAGTCCATGAAACACGATGCAGTTTTAGGGAGGGATTTTATGGATGTTTATGGTCTGAGCGTGAACCCTTGGCATGGATGGAAATGCTGATATCGGCAAAATAGAAACCTGTGGCTTAAAAGTACTTCCCGTAGAAAAGGGTAAAATGCAAAGAGACCAGATTTTCCCTTCATCAAATGCGTAATGAAAATTAGTTTAGACAAATCCAAGCCGTTTAGCTGCTCACCTAGTCGACTTTCATTCAATGAAAAGGAGTAGCTTCAAAAATTACTAGATTAGTATTTAGACAAGGGCATCATAAGAAACAGTGATTCAGAATATGCTTCTCCCATTGTGCTAGTAAAGAAGAAAACTGGAGACTTGCGTTTATGTATAGAACAGTGGTCGGCACTATCAAAATCGCAATTCAAAATTGCATATGTGTGAGTGAAGAAGAACAAATCGACTTCTATATCAAGATCTGATAATATAACTATAAAATAATATAGCTAGCATTTGGTTTTCTATGCAAAATCAATAGCTAATAGTATAAAAATAGCTATTTTCCGCTAAAAGTGGCTAGATGTAGCGATCTGACAGCGCTGATGTGTGTGTGTTTTCAAAGCTCTATTTAAAAAATTGATATTTCCACGTGTTTGTTGACGATAGTTCAGTTAAATATACATCGTTTGTGACACTATTAGGGCAATTTGAATTTCTTAGTATTCCCACGTTTCGTAAACAAGATTTTTGCAGATTTAATACGCGAAAATAAAGTTATTGTATACATGGATGACATAATGATAGCCAGCACAGACATGGAAGAACATTTAAGATTATTAAAAGAAGTCTTCATATGACTCGTCAATAACAAACTAGAGCTGCGTGTGGACAAATGTGAGTTTATGCAATCCAGCATAAAATACTTGGGTTTTTATATCACTAAAGAAGGAATCAGAGCAGATGATAAGGGCAACAAGTCGATTACAAACTTTACAATTCCGGAGAAGTTACACAACGTCCAAAGTTTTTTGGGATTATGTTCCTATTTTAGAAGGTTCATAAAAGATTTCTCTACGTTAGCTAAGCCACTGAATGATATTCTAAAATAAAGATAAAGAATTTTATTTTAAGGAAAAAGAACTGAATTGTTTTTTAAATCTTAAGAAAAAACTTATAGAGGCACCGGCTTCAGCCATTTATAATCACAAAGATGAGGTTGAATTGCATTGCGATACAAGTGCTATGGGCTTTGGATCGGTATTAATGCAAAGAAAATGAAAAATTATCTACGCGCTGCGCAGATTTAGAATCTACTTACAAGGAAGACATTTCAAGATTATAACCGATTGCAATTCGTTAACGCTTACTTTAAATAGAGTCGAATTAAATCCTAGAATCGCCCGATGGGCACTTGAAATTCAAAATTTTGTTTACGAACTCATTCATAGATTTGGAACGAAAATGCAACACGTTGATGCTCTAAGCAGATGCAATATTTTGGTCGTAGAAACCACAAGTTTTGAAAACAATCTGCTAATCTGTCAGTCGAAAGATTTAAAAATACAACAAAAAATACAACACTATAATACTGCTGTAAGCGAGTAGAGCGGGTCATTCCGATATTTGTATAACACACTAATTTAAGCAAAGCTATGTTAAACCTATGTAAAAAGCTATGTTAAACCGATGTAAGAAGCGAAGTTATATATAACGAGTGTCTGTCTCATTTTTATGAATAATATTTCAACATTTTTCAGTCTTCTGAAAATATCGCATCAGTCTTCATCCTCCTTGAGAAATCTTATAGACACTGTTTCGTCGATTTACGGTTCTCTGTTAGCTATAGGAGATGACACAATTTCTAATGCAATGTTGATATATTTGGTATTAAATAGAGTCGACAAATTAATCAAACAAAAATGGGAGGAAAAGCTCGATTATAAGAAATTGCTACTTTGGTCCGATTTTGAAAAAATGTTAAATCGCCGATTTCAGCATTTATTAGCTGAAGAATGGACAAAGACGAAGCAGATAATAAAGCCTTTAAACAAAGCAAATAATCTTAGCTCATTTTCGTGTACCTCCCCCAACAGCTAGCCTCAAAAGTTTGAGTTTGTTAAGTCTGCCTCCTTATGCATCAATTGTCTTCGAAAAGACCATACTGTGTCAAAATTCAAAAGCAAAAAATATTCTGCTGCACAGATACACAGTGCCTGATAACAGTTTAGCGTTCCCATCATCTCAAGAGAGTACTTCTCCTCCTTTAACTCAAGATCAGCCTTCCACGTCACATATTTGCATGCCACGTCATTGGATAGGGTGATTTTGGCTATTTCAATCGTAAGCGTGCGCACTAAAAGCGGTGAATACATTTTAGCCCGAGCACTTCTGGACTCTGTTAGTGAGTTCTCCTTCGATTTCTGGATACTTAAATCGATCACCGGCTATCATCCCGATCAATCGGTGAACGTCAGCGATTGGAAGATCTCGAAGAACCTACCATTAGCAGACCCCTATTTTTATAAATCACAAAAAATTGATATGCTAATCGGAGCCGAATCATTTTTCGAATTATTAGCTGGTGGTCAAATTAGACAAGGTCCTGACTATCCAACCCTTCAAAAGACCCTTCTTGGTTAAGTTGTCTCGGGAAAATATAAATCTTCATCCTGAAACATGTTGTGGATAGTTTAGTTGTAGTGAAAAACCGTTAGTGTCAATTGACACCACTTTACAAAAATTTTGGTCACTGGAGGAAATGCCAAGTCAAAAGAAAATTATGTCGCCTGAGCACAAGTTATGTGAAGACTATTACAGGAAGACTACTCATGTATTGCCTTCAGGTCGGTTCGAAGTAAGACTGCTGTTTAAGTCTGATCCTAGTGGGTTGGGCGAAACGGCGGTTTTTGTCGCTTGGGAGAAGGTTGTCTCGAGATCCTGGCATGAAGACCATGTACTTGGAATTCAGACAACAAAATTCCTACCACTCCACATTATGTCATTCTCCATCAATGTGTGTTGAGGCCCCAGAGCACGTCAACAAAATTGCGCGTCGCTTTCGATGCTTCATGCAAAACATCGTCTAAGGTGGCCTTGAATGACATATTGATGGTGGGACCAATAAATCAAGAAGAGTTATACTCCACTCTACTCCGCTCCGTCTGCACAGGTACGCCCTGACTACTGATGTAAAAAAGATGTATCGCCAAGTAATGGTTAATGAAGCGGATAGGCTGTTCCAACTCATAGTGTGGAAAAAGACCCATTTAAATCCTTGATATTATATAAGCTCAATACCGTTACATATGGTACTGGACCAGCCCCTTTTTTGGCTATTCAGTGTTTAAAAAGGTTGAGTGAATACTCGTAAATTTCATTCCCTCGAGCTGCCGCCGCAATTGAATCCGATTTTTACGTCGATGACATGCTAACGATGCTGTAGGCGTAGAGGAGCTACAGGTAATAAAGTCTGAAGTGTCTCAGGTTCTTCATATAGCAGGTTTTGAATTGATAAAGTGGTTTTCAAACTCACCTGAGGTCACTGCATCTGAGAGCGCAGTTAAGTCTATACCTATCTCGGATTCAGAGTCTACTAAGGCGTTAGGAATATCGTGGTTGCCTCACGAAGATGCCTTCAAGTTCAAGATTGACAAACCGGTCATGGGTCTCCGAGCGACAAAACGGAACATTTTATAGGTAACATCCAAGCTCTTTGGCTTATTAAGTGCCGTTGTAATCAAAGGAAAGATCCTATTACAGGAACATGAGCTTAATAAGTTAGACTGGAATGAGTCAATTCCTCTACATTTGGAAACAGCATTGAACATGATGAAAAGCCTCCTGTCTCAATTAGACGAGATAGCTATTCCTCGGCTTGTGCATACCGATCCGATGTCACCGGTGCAGTTACATACCTTGGCCGACGCGTGCGTATATATTCATAGCAAATCTGCAAAAGGTTATAAAGTGTCGTTGTTGACAATACCAAAACGCTCCCAAGGCTTGAATTATGCCCCGCTCACCTTCTCGCAGATCTCTGCCAGAGAATCAAACCGTTAATAAATGTGCCTATAGAGCGAATAGTATACTGGTCGGATCCGATTTCATCCCTCATTATTGTCGGCATTCGTTTAGAACGGGGTAGCGGAGATTCAAGAATGGTCAGGAAATGTTCCAACAAAGCAGAACCCACAGATATAGTTTCTAGAGGTTTTGAAGTCGACGAAATTGGGCAATCAATCTGGTTCACAGGACCAGAGTTTCTGAAGGACGAAGAGGAGAACTGGCCCAAAAATACCCATTTCGAGCTGGATGAGGAAGTCCTGCGTCAGCAAGCAAGGAAGACGGCGGTCGGACTGACCGCTGCTGTGCAAACTTCCGATTTGCTAGACGCCATCGAGGGATTCTCGTCACACCTTAAACTGCTTAGAGTGATCGCTTACATGTTCCGCTTTATAAGAACACGCAAAGACAGGAGTATAGTTTTCGAAAAAACTGTGTCACCGACTGAATATATTGAAGCATTTAGTAAAATTGTCGAAATACTTCAAAAACACGAGTATCAAATAGAAATTCGAAAAATTTATAAAACTCCAAGGTCGGCCCAAGTCTGCAGCGATTGAACCCATTCATCAACGAAGACATGGGCACTTGGTAACATACGATGCCAAGTTTCCCTTGCATCTGACGAAACGCTCCCAATTTGTGCAGAGCTATAAACTTCATTTGAACCCTAAAGAAGACAACTACAACTTTGTTATTTGGCTCGGATTTATTTTTTAATGCGACAAGGGTCATACCGACTTTAAAAAGTAAAAAATTTCAAATGTTACTAATTTCTGGAGTCATCGTTGAAGTACTCCTGGTTTTATCCATGTGGATGCCCCTAAAATAATTTTTCTAACTTTCTCAGGCATACAAATGTTACAATTAACACACAAAAAATTTTTTTTCAGTTTCAGGAGTACTTTAACGATGACTCCAGATATTAATAACATTTGTTAACATTGACAGACAAACAGACGGACGGACAGACAGACGGACATGGCTACATCAACTCCTTTAGTGGTCCTGACCAGCATTTAAGTCATTTTTGGGGGTCTGCCACGCCTCCTTCTGCCTGTTGCCGAAAATTGCTCTCGCACAACTTATAATAACTGTGTAACTTTGGTACAGGGTATAAAAAACCGAGAAAAATAACACATACATATAGTCGTTTCTTTCAAAGTTTTAATGAATTCTCTTATTAGTGAAAACTACATTACTGTGTCATAAGCTCATTAGAGCAGTTCCCGGTCCAAATAAGTAGCTAGTATATTTTATGTAAATCTATCGAACCGTATAGTCGTCTTGCTCGCATTTGTGTAAAACACTATGAAGCTGTCAAATCTTTAATAAAAAGTAATTAATTCGGTTTTATAATAATATAAAGAATAGACGAACAGTACAAAACTCTACAAAACTCGCTGTGCGGACGAGTAAAATAATATATGTTTATGTTTTTTGTTCATTTATTGGTTGGCCGGTGAGCAACCGGTTAATGCTTCCTTTTTAATAGCGCACCACCTTAAAAATGATAAAGAGTTGTGCCAAGTTTTACATATGAACATAGAAAATAATATTATCAATTCCTCACGTTGATCCAGGTTCATGCTATAGCCGTTATTTAAATAAAAGCGATATAAAAAGTTTTTTTCCAGCAATCCCCATTAAAATTTAAGTCAGACAAAGTGCTGTGAGAACTAAAAATTGAAAAAAACACACATTTGTTCTAGTGACATTTTACTAATTAATACTGAATAAACAAAGAACCATGTTTTTTTCGACATTATATTTTATATTGGTTTTTGGAATCATTATAATTATCATTTCTTATGCGATGTTAATAATACAATTAAAAAAAACTGCTTTTGTTCGGATCGGAATATTTTTTAGAGGACAGGAAATAAAAAGATTCAATCAAGCTCCCGGTCCTCAGCCTTGGCCAATAATTGGTAATATAGATTTTTTAGGTCGGTTTAAAAATAACCCGTTTGAAGGTTTCGGAGCATTGAAAAGAAAATACGGTGACATTTATTCCGTTACCCTTGGACACACCAGATGCTTGGTAGTAAATAATGTGGAGTTAATTAAAGAAGTCCTCAATAAAAACGGAAAATACTTAGGTGGGCGTCCAGATTTTGTTCGATATCATAAACTCTTTGGCGGCGATCGAAACAACTGTAAGTAGATTAATATATGTATATAAATCATAATCAATCAAAAATATTTGTTTATATATATGTATATGTATTATATATATATATATGGTGTGTACATATCCAGTATAAATATTTACCGGTTTTGTATCGGTTGAACTAATAAAACAGATAATTTCTTATAAATTTTGTTGTATTTCACCATATGGATTTACTATATATATTATGTTTTCATTCCAAAATAATGTCATACCATAATCTTAGAAAACATTTTTTAGCATAATTAAAACAGGCCAACTAGAAAAAGTTCGGATAATAAAACCTTCCGATTGTGAAAGACCTCGGTCTGTATATTGAGAGTTCGAAACCCAAAAGTTTCCATAACGTCCCAATTTTGAGGAAAAGTACCAAAAATTACCTATTTTGGCACTTTTCAACGCTTATAAAAACAAACCGCGCGTATACCAAAATGACTCAGATGTAACTCACACAGAATTTGCTCTAACTTACAGGGCTACAATATAGCAAAAAAAGGGGTCGAATAGCATTCAGGATCCATATGACATCTGGAAAAGCGGAGAGATTGGGCTTTCATTCAAGCCCAATGTCGACTTTGGTACAATAATTCAATTTATTTATTTATATTCTTTTCGTCAGGCTCGTTGGCATTTATTTCTTAAAGTTCACTTTTCCTTTTCTTTTTATTCTCATCTCTACCAACTAGCAAAAGTGTTGCATTGTGTGCCTGCTACCCACGTTTCGGTAGAAATAGCATTTTCTGCACTGAAATTGGTACTGTCGGAATTTCGGTGTATCTTATCATCGGAGTAAAAAAAAACTGTTGTTTTTAAAACTAAATAAATAAATGAAAAAATTGACAACAAATATTTAAATATAATCGAAAGAATTTACTCACACCAGAAATATAAATAAATAAATTGAATTAAAGGACACAGATCACAAATATGTTAACCGTTTTTTAATAGTCCACTCGGTTCAGAAGTTGTTCAATTCAATTTATATTTTCAATTTGTATAATAAAAATTGAAAAATAATTTTTAATTTTAATACATGTTATAAATATTGATAAATATTTTTTATTTTAACTTTTATAATTTAAATTGAATAATAATTTTTATTTTTAATTTTTTTTATAAAAATTGAAAAATAATTCTTATTTTTCATTATTGTTATAAAAATTAAAAAAAAGTTTATAATATAATTTTTGTCATCAAAATCAACGAATAATTTTTATTTTAAAAATTATAATAATTACGAGCCTTGCTTTCCACTCAAACTATAAAGTTGTCTCTCTCACTCTTATGGTTTCGGCACCACGAAAAGACCTCCCTTCGTAACAGACTCGTTACTTTGTTACTATGTTCTCGTTACTCTGCGCCGGCGTAACCGGCCTAGCAACAAGCAACGAGTGCACCAAAGTACCAAGACATCGACAATTTATACTAAACTGAATTTACACCAGCCTACTAAGATTGCTTACTAACTAAGAAGACGGAGGAGCTAAGACAATTGAAGGTACTTGATTTCGACGCTATCTAGACAGCAGCTGACCAGCTGTTGGTAGCGGAGTCCGTTTCGAAATCGGTCCGCTTCCAAGATCCTGTTTCTCCATCTCTTTGCTGATAGCCCAGTCGGACTTCGCTTCATGATGTGAGCTGCTCATAATGAAAAGCAGCCACCAGCGGGTATGGGATTTTATGTTTATTTTCCCTTTCGGGATATTTTGTCAACAAGCAGTAACTAAGCAGTTACCAAGCAGTGAACAAGCAGTTAACAAGCAGCGCGCTGTTGAAATAGCAATATGCATCTATCTGCATATCGGCGTTGCACATTTAATTGGCAACGTAGCGCGGTGTGTAAGCGGCTGGACTGAGAACCGCAGAGACCCGGGTTCGAACCCCAGTCCAGCCGAAAATTGTTTCTTTCTTTTTTCATTTGAATTCCCCCATGAACGCTGCACGTGAATTTCACAGCGAGACGAGTAGCGACGTCGGCATCATGAATTACCCCGGCCGCCCATGTATAAAAGCGAATGAGAACTTTACATGGGCGGTAGGGTACAACTCCATGAACTTTTCGGTTGGAAAACCATGTCGACTTCCTACAGAAAAGTCCGACTGGGAGGCCAGCCACCAGTGTCGGAAATCTTTGTCAGGTATATATTTAATTTTAAAGGTCTTCTAACACTACAGAGAATGTGTACATAAGACCGCAAACACATATGTAAATATTTATGTATATGGTATATCTAGCAGTAAGTTTAGTCTGGTAGGGTAGAATTAAGAAACATAGTATCGAGTATGAGATAGTAGAAGGCGACGACAAATGTTCTTCGAGAGAGTAAGAGTAAGAGTTACAACACACAAATACATACACACATCAAGAACGATGCGTAGCCCAGTCAGTCGTCACAAGTACGTACCTGGTGGTACCTGGCACGTCTCCTGCAAGTCTTCCGGCGTTCCAGTACTTCGTTCCGCTCGTGGGTCCTGAAGGCAAGTGATCTCTTCCAGCTCAGCGCTCACCGCCCTTCCTCCCTTTCTTCCTTTCGCCATCACAAGTCACTTTCCCCAGGGTTTTTCTCAGGCACTTAAACACAGCTGTTTGCTGTCGACTTGTGAAGCGTAAGTGCTGAGAGCTTTTACAGCCGCGCTTAACAGCACAGTATCTGCCCAAATTGAAAAGTTGATACTTCCAATTTCCGTTCTGAGACCTCTGCTCTGGAATTCCATACACGATAGAGTTCTAGACTGCCGACGTCAGCCAATCCCAACCTGGTAGGCTTTGCAGCCAAGCAGCTGGCGGGTTTGGAGTTGGCGGCACACAAAACGGAAGCTGTCCTGATCTCAAGCCTGACACGCGCCTGTCATTCAAGGAGCAGTTGGAGTACTATAACAAGCATGCCAGCGCACAGCGGTGGCAAAAACTTAAAAATTATGGCAGAGGGCAGATGCGGCGCTGAGCCGAAGCATGACCCTAGAGGGTTAAATAATATAAAATAGTATATGAAAACACATATACCGGTTTAGGTGCTATTAAGTATCTCCCATCCAAAAAAAAAAATGGCTTGCGGTATACATCCGAACTGTCCACAGAATCATCCGATTTCAAACAAATATAATACATTCGTCAAAAGATAAGTGTCCCTAATACATTTTTTTTTAAAATACGGTATGTGAGTACCTAAAGAATAACTTACAGAAGCTATTTTATAATTTACAACAAGCGATGCAGTAGATTTTGAGCAATTGTGTAAACGCCCTCTGTTTAACTATACATAGCTGTGTTAATTTTGATATCATCGATGTAAAATTTGTAGAGAATATTTTAAACATATTTGACATTGGAAATAAAAAAAAACAAACAATCGGGAATAATAATTACAGTGAACTTCATGATGTGAACTCACAGTGAAATTCCCGTAGAAATATATCAAAAATTAGAAATGAAAAATTTAGCCATTTTTGTTTATATAAATTATTTTTATTATATTAATTAAGACACTATATAGAAACGAAAGCCTCTAGCACCGTTTTTACGTAATCCTTGACGTTCCATCCTTCTTTTCGGGAAGCTTGTACAAAAATAAAATAGAAAATCATTATTTATAAATAAAAATAATGCGATATTGAGGTTTGCATAAACCTCGCGAGCCCAATTTTATACACGCATACATTCACTCAGACGCATTAACATATATAATATATAAATGAGACTCTAAGGATACACACAAAACATACAAAGGCGAAAACAGATTAAAAACTGTTTAAATATTTAGAATTAGTGGTAGCAATTATTTTAGGCATATAGTTAGTTTGGGATATTAATAATATACAAAGTAACAAAGTTAAATACATACATAGCTTTTTCTTTTTAATTTCGCACCCACTCACGATCACAAAAGAAGCATAACGGATGACGTAATAATGCAGCGCGATCTACTTGCAACCCCAACAAAACACATTTTTGTTAAATTTGTTTAAAATAATATTACTTTCCTAAAACAGATGCACTTTTTCAGCAATTTGGCATATTTTTAAAGAAAAAAGACTGACCAAAATTAATAAACGTTACCATCAGCGGATCGCAGTGGACAGCAGCGCATTTTTATAATTAATTTTTATGTTTTAACTTATGGAATTCTAACATTAATCTAAATTTTGATTCCATATCATAGTCTTCTACATATATTGTAAAGGGGTTTAATGTTATCTATGCTATTGAAGTGCTTTGGCAAATTTGAAGTTTTATCAAAAACTAGCTCGTACGAAGAGTTATTGTGTGCTATAGAGGGGGTTGTGTTGAAACAATATACGAAGTATTTTAGCCATGTATCCCAATCTGTTTTATCACTTGAAATATATGAGCGTATGAATTCATTAGGCGTTCTGTGGCTTCGCTTCAAAGTACCGACAGGCTAGTGGTGGTGTGCAGTTGAATTTATGTTTTTGATATTTAAGTTTTACAAAAATCTTTAATAATTGAATTTTTTGTATTGTGTTCCCATGTCCGTAATGAACGTCTTCATTGGACCGTACTTCAGAATAAAATTTTCAAATATAGCTTTAGCTACTGTATTTGCTCTCTTATTCGGTATTGGTATAGCTACTTGGTATTTAGTTAAATAGGATATAAGTGTTACTGCGTACTCGTTTCCATTGATGGTTTTCGATAGTGGACCAATAGTATCTATGATTACTCTATGGAAAGCTCTTTGTGGAGTTTTGGTTAAGCATAGTATCCAGACAGAAAACGTTTCGAAGCGGAACAAATGTTTTATCTTTTCAAGAGTGACCGCTGATTTTACTATCTATTTGGCATTTTTGGCCGGCAAATGATGCGGTCATACATGCTTGTTTACAATATTTTAAAAATGTCAATAAAAAATTAACAAGAAAATAAAAACTAATATTGCCAAGACAAAAATTATTGTCGTAATAGATAAGAAAGATTCTTAACCTAATAAGAAGCGATCCAAGTATTGGGTGAGGCCATAACAGCGAGATCAATTAAAGGGCAATATTCTTCCTATGTACGAATTGTTTACGTATTTTTATATCAATAATAAACTCCCTCTCACCTTCTAATATTATGTCCTATCATAATCTAAAACAAACTTCCCTTCTTCGCTCAGAATGCGCCTATCTCTGCAATCCAATCTCATCCAACACCAATCCAATCCAATAAAAGTAATATTTTAAAACTTATTAAACATTTTAATATATATTATCAAATCTTAAAATTATATGACTACAATTAATTAAATTCAATACTATTAAATAGTATGTAAACAAAGTAAAAACAAACTGAAAACAATGCAGCCGAAAGCTCCAGCCGCCAAGGCTTCTGTAGCAAAATTAAGTTTGGTAAACCATAGTCTACTATCTTATAATAAAAATATATCAATAATTTACATTCTTATCATTATTTTTTGTTTGTTTTATAGTTAGTAAATCTGCAGCAAAATCCTGTGATGTTTTTCGAAAATTTAACGGATATACAGAACTGAAGAAGGTAGACAGAGGGGCAATCGCTCGGAAAATACTAAAAAGTGCCACACACTATTCTAGTATATTTGTTTTCGTGTCAGGTTACCGGCCTTTAAAACGGCCGCTGACGAACAACCGTTTTCAACTATTTGCATCTCGCTCTCTCTCACTGCTTAAAGACGGTTTCTTACTGTCTGGATACTATGCGTTATAGTTAGCGGGGTGTTTGTGTGTTTAGTCGCTTTAGACTTTTGGCATTTTTATACCCTTGCAGGGTGTTATAATTTCAGTCAAAAGTTTGTAACGCAGTGAAGGAGACATCTCCGACCCTATAAAGTATATATATTCTTGATCAGGATCAACAGCAGAGTCGATCTAGCGATGTCCGTCTTTTCGTCTGTCCATTTCTACGAAAACGAGTCCCTCAGTTTTAAAGCTATCTGAATGAAACTTTGCAGTTAGTCTTTTATATACTCTCACTCGTATTTATATTGGAGCGAGCCGGATCGGACAACTATATCATATAGCTGTCATAGGAACAATCGGAAAATTTTTAGAAGAAAATTTTTAACTTTGTCAGTTTTTAACATATTTCCATCAAAGTTGAGATTTAGCCTTTTTTTAATAATCCTGAATTTTGGTTTTATATTCAGGAAAATAGCCGACTTTATCCTATAGCTTCTATAGTGTAAGGATGCACTGTGGCCGAGATAAAACCTCAGCGGCCCAGAGTCCCCTTCCAGATATAATTTATATTTTGGAAACGCCAGAAAATGGAGGGGCCGAGGTTGGTGAGGATTTTAGTGGTGGGTTTTTGACTCAGAGAACTGCCGATTCCAATTGCCCACGCTGGTCGGGATAGCGTTACCGGCCCGGGAACTTCCCAGCGGCCGAACCCTCCACTAGAGACTGGAGCCGAGGCCCGGGGTCAACCCAGCAGCCCGCTACCCAAGCTGGCGTGCCCAAGCCGCCGCGGTCCGGAATTAATCCCAGCAACGTGGCGCTCCTGCTCCCGTCCTGCCCAAATCAGTGCCTGGAACTACCCAACGGCAGCCGAGGTGGGGAGGAGGGGCACAGTGGGTGATATGGGTCGCAAATTGGAACAGGAAAATAATGAGATCGATGTTCAGTGTATTCATGGCTTGTCTTTTTTTCATGTTATTGCTGCTCTTTGTTCTAGAGCTCTCTTAAGTGTATTTGTTTTTATTCCTATTCCACTCTTTCTATTCTGCTAGCGCACACACACACCCAAAATGTAGTAAAAATGCAAATAATAATTTCTGGCGTACTCGCCTCGCTCACCAAAATGAATATTAAAAAGGGGTGAGAACTGTCCGTAGCTTCGTTGTCCTTTAGATCTTGGGGTCCTCGTCGTCCTGGTTCTCGGATGTCGTTGGTCGTTGGCAAAGGACGTGTTTTAGTCGTCAATGGAATTCCGGCTTGTCACTGGGTTTTTGTTTCAACTATGGCTTTCACTAGCTAAATCACGAGTCTTCTCCATGGACAGAATTCGGTTGTCTTAAGTAGGTTCAGTTCGTTTTATTCAGGGCTTCTTTTTACAGAGATCAGATACGTGAGCCCGGATCTCGGGCGCGCCGCTTCGTGGGTCGTCTGAGCTTCTCGCGCTTCGAGGAATCCGTTCTGCCAGCGTCAGTCGTCGGCGGGATGGGGACGCCCCAGTCCTCCCAGCCCGGGAGCCTGCGGAGAAAGTAGAAGAGAAAAAGGTGGGGGGGACTCGAAAGTCTTCCCTAGAATGGTGCGGACTCGGAAGTCTTCGATAGGCGATGGAATGTTTGGACTCGAGAGTCTTCAGTGAGAATTGAACTCGGAGGTCTTTAGAATTGTTGGACTCGGAAGTCTTCAGTATATCCCAACAGTGTACGGGAGAGAATGGTTGGACTCGAAATTCTTCAGAGAGAGAGAATTGTTGGACTCGAAAGTCTTCCGTGTACGGGACCGAATGGTTGGACTCGAAAGTCTTCAGAGAGAGAGACGCGGCGGACTCGAAAGTCTTCGGTTTGCGGGAGAGAGAGGGCGGGCAGACTCGAAAGTCTTCAGAGAGAGAGAATTCGGCATGCCGAATTAGATGCCGCGACTCGAAAGTCTTCGACAATTTATTGCAACCCAAATCCAAAGATTCGGATCGCCCAAAAAAGTGACTTTGGCTGCTGACTACTGGAAGTGGCTTACTGCTTCCGATCGCTGTCGGCAGCTAAGTCATTTCATCCGGCTAGCGGTCCGCCTTATATAGCCCCTGGCGTCGCCGAGTGTGCCCGTTGCGATCGGCGTCTTCTTCTTCGGCGTCATCTTCTTCTTCTTCGCGTTATAACTATTTACACCTTATTTCTACACTTAACCTAGTATTTACATTTTTATATACATATATTTACATAGTGGCGGCGGCCATATCGTGACCGTCGTCCAAATAGGAACAATCAGGAAAATAAAAGAAAAACCCATAACTTTGTCGGTTTTCAAGATATTTTCACCAAACTTGAAATTTGGCCATCTTATATTATTTCAGAATTAAAATATTAATTGCATGAAAATCGGCCAACTATATCCTATAGCTGCCATAGGAACAATCAGGAAAATAAAGAAAACCATAACTTAGCCGATTTTCAAACCATTTTCATAACGTTTGAGATTTGGCAACTAATTATTATTACAGATATTCGGTGTAATTATTTTTTTTAATTCTGCAAAGGTATATAAACTTCGGTGAGCCGAAGTTAGCTTCCTTTCTTGTTGACATTTGTTTATGTACTCTTTTATGTCTTTGGACATATTTTTCCAATAATAGTGTTTTCGGACCTTGGCCAAGGTTTTTGTAATGCATGTATGACCACCTTGAATTGGATCGTCATGGAGTTTAAACAGTATAGCTTCTATTTCTTTATCATTATTTGGTAATAGGGTCTTCGGATTGAATAGCGCTAATTCTGAAGATTGTAATATTCTGTTGCCCATAACTTAGAAAGATTCTATTGAGATGTTATTAAAGATCTTTTCGCTTGGTGCCTCTTTCAGTTTGCTGATATTGAGTATACCTGAAGAAGAACTGACCTAAGTCGAGGATTCTATTGGTGTACATATCGCTAACGTCAATTCTTGCTATAACCTTTTTTCCTTGTTTTAGTAAACATAGAGAATCTGTTATTCTCAAGGTCACTACTTTTCGTACAATGACTTCGTATACAATGACTTCGTATACGTTTCTTTTTCATTTCCTGCGCAGGATTTTTTCAGTTTACTTTGATTTTTGGTAGTGACTTTCAGAATCATATTGTTTGACTGTATATTTTTTAAATCCGTTATTGTAATGCGAGATAGCGCATCACTTACAAAATTATCTTTACCCTTTCGATACTCTACCGTAAAATTATATTCCTCTAATTGAAGTCTCATGCGTGTTAGTTTTGAACTAGGATTTGAAATTGAAATTGAAAATAAATAGGTAAGTGCTCTGTGGTCTGTTTTGACAGTGAATATATGGTCTGAAATGCCCAATGAATAGATGCTAATTCTTGTTCTGTAGAGGTTTTGTTGCTTTCTCCTTTTGTGAAGGATCTTAATGCGTATGCAACTGGAAGCTGTAGTCCATTTTTATTTTGAGTTTGGACTGCTCCACAAGCGTACTTGCTTGCATCTGTGATTATGCAAAATTCTTTGCTAAAATCTGGATATTGCAAAAGGGGAGGATTTACTAGTGCTGACTTAAGATGCCCATTCGAATTTTACATCTTTTTTACATGATCGTGTTATGTGACGGGAGTATTCAGCGAAATTGTTTATAAAGCGCCTGTAATAATTGCAAAATGCAATGCATCTTCTAGCGCTGTCCGCATCTTGTGGGACTGGATAATTTTTGATTCCTTCTTGAGCACATGTTTTTCGGAGCAACCTATGACTATTGAGTCATCCATATAAAGGAATGCTAGCGAAGGTTCTAATCCAAAGAAAGCTATAGTCATCATTCTCTGAAATGAGTTTGGCGCTATTTTTAATCCAAATGGCAATCGCGTGAAACGATACGAACCATAATTTGTTGAAAGGGATGTTATATCCCGTAAACTTTTTTCAAGTTCAATTTGATAAAAACCTGACATTAAGTTAAGGCATGAGAAATATTTTGCTCTACCTAGTTGATCTAAAATATCATCGATTCTAGGGAGCGGAAATTTATCAGACAATAGTTTTTTATTAATTTGACGATAGTCATTACTAATCGCCATTTTTTATTTTCATTATTCGGAAGTGATTTTTTTGGTACTAATAAAAGTGGGCTATTATAAGGTGACACAGCCACTATTCTATAATTTATGAGTTTTTAAACTTGTTTTTGGATTTCGTTTTGCTGACTATGAGGATTTCTATAATATTTCATATATATATATATTTATATGT
This sequence comes from Drosophila mayri, assembly GCA_008042485.1. Classification (NCBI taxonomy): domain Eukaryota; kingdom Metazoa; phylum Arthropoda; class Insecta; order Diptera; family Drosophilidae; genus Drosophila; species Drosophila mayri. The sequence goes on from VNJN01008275.1 coordinate 18,568, forward strand.
ACATATATAAAATATAAATATATATATAAATATATAAATAAATATACTATACTATATAAATTTATTTATATATTTATATTTTTATATGTATATATGTTAGTGTAATATATATAAGGTAAAGTCTTTTTTGTATACAAACTTCGTTTCTTTCGGGCGTCCCATGACGCCTTTCTTTCTTTTTTTTATTTATTCATGTTTATTGTACATAAAATAAAGTTATAGAATTTATCTGTAACATATGAATTTGTATTCAATATACCACTATCTGGACTTATATTATTATTTAAATTATCTTTTGTTGTTTTAGAACATTTTTTTATAATTATTGTTTGCGCTCTTTTTTTTATTTTGTCCAGATCGTTAGCCTGGCTTTTATATATGGCTCCCTTCGATATACATTTGTTATGAAATCTGTAGGCCTTGTACAAAATAAATGCAGTCATGATGAAGACAATAACTGATAAAATGTTCGTTAATTTATTGTTAAAAATCCAAATCCATTTTGAGTGTATTTTCATTAACCGAATGAATGAATGTCTACGTTAAGCGATTTAGTCAACTCTTGATTCGCGATTCATTTTGGCTCATATTTGTTTTTAACATAGAGAAACCTGTTTAGTTTTTTGCATGGATTTTAGGCCACACGCTAATTGTGCAACTTTAACATCGCTCAATTTTACAAAAAAAATGTATAATATATATGTATATGAATATATATGCATCGCAGTGCAATATAAAAAAATTATGCAGCGCAGTGCATGGAAAAAGTGCGCTCTATGAAGCTCTGTCGGTTTTCCTCTTCTTGTCGTTGGCGGCTGGTTTGCTGCTGCTCTTTTGTTGGCGTAAGGGGCGGTCTGCCCTTAACACTTGTTGATTCAGCTGCTGATTTCCTGCGCCTATGAGCTCAGGCGGTACCGGTGCTGGTCGCACAGGTATACTCGCAGTGGGGCGAGAACAGTAGTCCCTCGCAGTCGTTGGGGTACCTCTTCTTTAGCTTCGGAATTTCTTGTTTCTCTGGCGGAGGTAGTTTTTCATCAAATTTAGCAAGGCTTTGGATTGAAGAGTAGGTGGATGTGTGGGTGGCTGTGGTTTGACTTTTTCTTTCAATTAGTAGATTCTTTAAATGCTCGATTTCGGGGAGTATTTTTACCGAATCGTTCCATTTCAATATACTGTCGCAATTTAAGTCTCTTAGCCACACCACTGCGTTTAGCACACATCACCCTCTACTCACAGCGGTTGTTATTTTTTTCTGATTTGTGGTCCTTCGATGTCATCTTCATAGAATCTGTCACGGTCGCCATGTAATATGTGTATTACTCCACCATTGATCCACCAGTATATATCCAATCCAATAGGTTTTAGTTCTTTTATTTAATATTATTTCTTGTGTTTAGTTCATCAATTGCATTTGGGTCAGAGCAGCTGTTGTTGCCGCTTTAAGCTCGTAACTAGTTCTTATCTTTAACGTTTTACTTAAAGGCTAACAAAATCTAAGTCTTGTAACTGCTCTGCCAACAGTGGCAGCGGAAGGCGGTTATGTATTCTTAAGTATATAGCTATGCTCGCTTAGTCTGGAGCGCGGAGGTATATGCACATACGTAAGTTCCGCTCGTGTTGCATTTATGCTGACACTTGCACTTTTTGCGTGCGAGCAAATGCATAGCGAGCGGTTCATATTTAGGTTGTTGAAGGAGACCTTGGGTTGTATAATTACTAGCGACCGGGTGTGCGTTTTCTTTAAGTTTTGAAGTACTAAGTATTTTATTAAAGAAAACTTTATTTTTTTCATTAGATTTATTTATTATATTTTATTAGATTTTTGGTGTAAATATCATATGACCACTAGAAGTATTTTTGGCCGGGTGCAGCGGCTTGTGCAGCGGAAACGCAGGTCCGCTATGCAGGATACTTCTGAACACGAGATGGTCAAAGCAGGCTACGAGAAAACTGCTATCTTTGGTGGTAACCTCGAAGATCCTTTACGCTGCTCCGGAGTGTTCGGAAGGCGCAAAGGTAAAGGTAAGAAAGCGACCTACAGCATATGCACCATCAGCAGCACGTACGGGCCGAACGACAAACCGACGGGGCCGAGGCCAAACGAGAACGCTCAAAGCAGCGTAGGGTTCAGCGTCAGAGGATGACTGCCAAACATATATATGCTCGCCGATCAGGGAGTCGAAAATCAGAGCAAGAAAAGAATAGACGTGCGCAAGAAAACAATAAGTCGGATTGCCCGGGGACTGTGTAGCATATGTCGAAGAGTCGGAGACACACAGCAGGACGGCAAGTGAAAAGCAGGGCCAATCCTCTTTGGGGGGAATCATTCGAGACTTAGGCATATAGTTAAAGATCATACATTTAAGTTACACCCTAACCTGTTTGTGTGGAAGTGCACGTCAGCAGCACCAGAACTAGACTAAAGAAGGTCACGTTTGGGCAACTGTTGGCCCGGAAGATCCACTAATATAATAGACTCCATATACGCTATTAACAAACTATTTAATAATAATATAAATAGCGCGTTACAAACAGCCGTAATTAGATCACAAATAAACGATTAGATTCTAAAAAATAACTTTCTTCTGATCTGGGGGCCACCTCATGGCTCGTGGCTCGCCTGGTATCCCCACACGAGTGACGGGCCCGATCCTGGTCAACCCAGCTTCGAGTTAGGATCCTTACCGGATCGAAACCCTTTTTCTGCTACTAACCCAAATCCTTTCTGCCTCAAATATTACAAATAATGCAAATATTTCTGTGGAGGGCCATGGTTCGACTTTGTATTTATCCTGCCACGACCTGCATCCTTACAAAGATTGCACCATAACTGTCTGCACTTGCGTCAGAGTTAAGCTTAATCGGAAAAAACGTGTGAGTACGAGTTAACTAGACAAAATCGAAATATATTTTTATATACATACGAACAATATGTTTTTAAAAGTCACTGCGTATAGAGGCTTTAATAACTTTGAGAACTGAGGAACAAATGGCCTAAAATAGGAAAAAAAACCTTTAAACTTATCTGGGTCACATACACAGATCAGTCTAATACTGTTATGATACTACAACATTAATTAGAGACTTCATTAGAGATTTGAATTCTCTATACGGTTTTACACAAGTGCGAGCGAGATGACTATATGGCACTTCTAATGCATTGTCTAATGTATTGACAATACATTAGAGGCCACTATCCATAAAATATACTACATACGATATTTAACCGATGACAATATACTGTTAAAATGAAGCGAAATTTTAATTTTAATAAAGTAGTCAGGTCATTAAGTCATAAGACAAAATAGTCCCCCAAAAAAGTTTGAAAATCGGTGTAACCCAAGTGGCATTACAAAAGAAATCCAAGCCCAATCCATAATTCCTTAAACATTCTGAAAAAATTATTACTCCACACTTGCAGTACCATTGTAGATCAGTAATTTCTCCAAGTTAGCATAGATTTGTTAAGCGAAGATCAACAACCTCTAAGCTTCTGGAGCTCACTTCCTTCATTATAAGGGGTTTCCATAATAACCTTCAAATGGATATAATTTATACTGATTTAGCAAAGTATCTGATTCCGTTAATCATTCCCTTCTCCTCAGGAAACTCGACTTAATGGGATTTCCAATTGATCTTCTTGGGTGGATCTCTAGGTATCTGACTGGAAGGACGTACAAAGTCCTTTTTAAAAATAAGTTATCTAATGTTCTCCAATTCACTCAGGTATCCCGCAAGGGAGCCACCTGGGTCTCTTATTGTTTACATTATTTATTAATGATCTGCCCGAAGTTTTGACAAATTCTATAGTTCACATGTACGCTGATGATGTCTAGCTTTATATGCAATACAAGGACGTCGCAGTCTGATTTACAAACAGATCTTGATTGTTTCCATACCTTGTGCCGCATAAACCTACTAAACTTAAATGGCTCAAATGTAAACTAATGACATTCTTTCGTGTCGTTCCTAAGCTTGCAATTTACACGCTTAACTGCTGCTCTTTGGAATGAATTAACTTGAATGAATGACTTGGGTGTCTGCCTGGATCCCAAACTTGACTTTATCGATCATATTTCGTGCATGGTAAATAAAACCAGGGGTATGCTGGGGTTTATTAAACGGTGGTCGAAAGAATTCGATGACCCCTAAGACTTTATACATTTCATTAGCTCGTCCAGAATATGGATCTTGCGTTTGGAACTCCCAGTATGGGGTCCCCAGTAAACGCATTGAATCGATTCAAAAGAACTTTTTGCTTTTCGCTTTATTCGGTTTAAACTAGGATGCTGAACAGAGATTACATTCCTATTATAGTAGACTTCTCCTAATTAACTTAATCTCCTTAGCCAATCGTAGAACTATGCTAGACATTACCTTTATTTATAACCTTATTCACGGTGATGTGGAAACTGTGGTACTGACTTCTTAGCCCAGCTTTATTTTCACATTCCGAGTAGAAATAGTAGATCTAATATACCCTTAGATCTGCGCAATTGTAGAACCTTCTATGAACTGCATCAACCCTTTGGAGTACTGTGTGCTAGTTAAAAAGACTTGTATTCGGTTATCGCACATGTTAATAGTCTTCCTAAACTAAAAACCTTAATCCTTACCTACTTAGATCGCATGCATGCAAACACCCAGGCAGCTCGCTTGTAGTTTATTTCCTTGTATTCTTTTCTATATTGTCTATCGCGTCGATAAAATTCAATGAGTGCTTTGTATTTTCCGGGCTTGTGAATTGAGACTATTGTATGTGTGTGATCTTAGTATGTTATTTAAAAAACCCATTAATCTATGCTTAACTTTTGTGTGATTTACCATTGTGTAATTTATTTGTAAGTAAAGGCTGTCAAGAATTCTAATGGTTTGATGTCCTGTTCCATGGAGTCTGCATTTTTATATGGCTTAACGATTTTGTTGCTTGTCAATATAAATTTTTTGGCTTGTAGGAAGTTGGGTGGAAAGTTATTGTCTTCAGAGAGAATGGAACAATGCTTGGCGAAGGCGTTAGCCATATCCTGGACTTCGAAATAGTGGACTTCAGATTTTCATCGATCAACTTAAAAAATAGAGATGTAAACCCGCAATTATAAAAACTTCATGACCAACCGCCAAATTCGAGTTCACATATGCTACCAAACAGTATCCCACAAGGACGAAATATAAAACCTAAATAAACTATTCACAGAAATCAGAAGGAAACTGAAAATGTAAATACCTAAAGGGTACTCTTTGTAACATTTTGTTGCAGTGTTTACATAATTCAAATGTCCCAGTCATAAACCCAAGTGGCCGAAATAAGAACCGATCGCTATTCATTGGTTCACACACAGAAAGTGCTAGCGTCGGCATAATTGTAACACGAACGGACCACATGTGCATAAACCTCGCACTCCCGCTTAAGAGAGCATAGCCTATATAAATAAGTTTAAGTTAAGCTGTCTCTCTGCCGCCGTCTGTTGGCAGTACAGTGACGAGACTTAGCCTTACTTATAATTAAAAGAATAATGTAAAGGCAGATACACGTCGGAGCGGCACCATTGCTGCCCTGATGAAATGACCCTATCGTAAATAAAGAAGTAAAACTTAATGAAAACCTTTTGATGATTTATTGATACCAAACCTAAATTACTTTATGGCGACCCTGACAAGTTCCAAAGAATACTGGACCCTGGATCGGAAATCTGAAAAATGGGATATGAATTCCCCAACAACAAGTGGCGTAGTCTTTTGTAGTTTAGTGCCGGGCAGAAGCAGAGCAAATGTTCCAGAGCTCTTGCTCAGTTGTTTGCTTGCAGCTTCTGCAGGTCTCATTGTGTGGCAGTCCCATTTTCATTGCGTGTTCCAATCGCCCAATGACCTATGGAAACTGCCGTTACCCTGCTGATATTTTTGATATTGGATAACTGTTCTCTCGTTCGATTTTCGTTAAAAGTCGGCCAACATTTCCCTGACCTCCTGCACTCTTTTTTCCTCGACCATTCCTTGTTGGGTGTTTGCTTGAAATGGTCGTGTATTCTTGTCTGGATTCAGTTTAGGGATATTGGTATTTCTAAGTCAGTGCTAGACTGCTCTTTATAGCTAGTCTGCTTTTTCGTTCCCTGGAATGTCGTTATGTCTTCGACAGCCAGGTTACTTCTACCTTATTATCCTCTGCAAGTTTATTAAAAGCCGCCTTGCATTCAGCCACAAGCCAACGTGGTTTTCACGGAAGCTAGGGTTTTGATAGCCGCTTGGCTGTCTGAGTGGATCCGTATGGTGGTATCGCTGAGTCCTCGTTTTATTGAAAGCCTGGCTGCTTCCCTTATGGAGAACAGTTCAGAGAGTGGAAGAGTGGAAGAGTGTCGCCGAATCCGAGAGAATAAAGGTCTTTTAAAACCTCCACTGCTCATCGTAGATCCCAGCCTCTTCACCACAGTTCGTCTTGATGCCGTCGGTGTAGAGGGATACCTCGTCCCTTACCGTTACTCTTCCCATGTTTCAGTCTTTCCTCGTTGGATACGAGGTTGTGAAACCGTTTCTGAAGTGCTACTCCGTGTTCATGTAGTCCATTCTCTCGTTTGTGTCCATTATGATGCTCTCGAGTATCTTGCCGTGCCGTGTGCCGTTTTCCTTCCAGCAGTTGCTTGCTTTCAGTCTTACAGCACTCTGCCTTGCTTACTTGTACCGCTAGATCGAAGAAAATGTACCTATGGTCAGAGAAGGAGTGTTGTGTCGATACCCTCTAGTTCTCTACCTTGTAATTGCCTTGTTCAATTTGAAAGGTGATATCTAGCACCTCTTCCTAACCCTGAAAGTTACCTGTGCTGGAAAAAATGACTGTTTGCGTCCAACCTCTGTTACATATTTTAATGTTACGACAGATAATGTTATCAAGTCCTTTCTTCGTCGGTCTCCGATTTCTGTTGAGACTCTGAGACTAGACTCAACCGCAGCGTTTTCTCCTCGACTATCTCTGAAGTTTTCTGTGGTTTATCATCTCCCGGGAGTTCTGAAGCTCGGCTTTGTTTATTCATTCTATATACCGTTTGACTCGGCCAGGCAAGCGCAGCGGCCAAGAAGGAGGTTGGGGCATGTGGGAAGGTCGACCGCAACTTCGCCCCAAATCTACGATAAAGGTAGGAAGGCTCCGAATAAACACAGTTGGGTTAACCCATCAGCTGCGAACCTGGAAGTCAGAAGGCACGGGTCGCGTAAGTTGTTCCGAAGTTGATACTGTAGAGGGGGTGGAGGGATATTGGGTATTTTCCTGCTGTGTTGGTTGGCTTTAGTGTTGGCCATCGTGTTGATGTCTGGTCTTTTATATGGACCAGGCTTGTCTACCTTCTGCAGCGCACTATGGTCCAGCCGACCACTTTAGTTGGCCAAAAGTCATTTTTTAAAGTTGTTTAAATTAATTAATTTTGGAATCGATCGATTGGAAATTGAATGACCATCTACGTGGGATTTACCAATTTTTCATAGGTGGCGCCACTTTCGAGCACGGAGCTGTTAAAGTCAGCTGTTTGTTCTCAAGAAAATGTGCAGAGTTGTATTTTAAAATTATGAAAACTCGGAAAAAAAATTCAAAACTATTCCTTTTTTCTTGCTGAAAGATATTCTAAAATATTTGAATAACTTGTTTTAAAATTTTAAAAGACCTCAGTTGTTGTTATGATTTTGGAAGTTGACGTTAAAATATGTCTTTCAAAATATGTATTTTTTATTATAACCTCTTTTTGGAAAGGTAAATCTAGTGGGTCCCACATAGTCCCACCTTGAGACCTAGTGTATGTTGTAAAGTATTTAATTCTCTTTCAATTGCATATAGTCACTAATTCCACATTTTACCATATATCTTAAAATTTTTATTTAAATATCTTTTGTATGAAAATTGCATCTTAAAATCATTAAAAGTGTCCTTATACTAAATCAAACATATAAAAATCCACTAAAAACTATAGAGTATAGTCAACTAAATATGATGCAATGCAAATACAATATGTAAAATCATTTAATGATTTTATAGTCAATTTTCCATGCAATTATAAATTGGCACTATATTCTTATTTTTCCTATGAAAACTAAAAGTATTCGTTATCCGATTTTGATACAATTATTAATATATAGTTAAAATTAAATAATCTTAAAGTATCCGAAGTTTTATAAATGTATCTAAAAAAATTTTTTTTTGTTCCTATGGAAGCTATAGGATATAGATTTCTGATCCGCATAATTTTAATACAGTATTTTCTTATAATTACCAAAATACGATTGGTAAAGTTTCAGGTTGATACCTTTTAAATTAACGGAGTTAATAATATTGGCCAAAAAAAGTGGTCAGCTGGAACATAGTGCAACGTTTTAATGGGTTGGATTTCCTAGTACGTCATGAAAACTGGGCATTTTCAGCGTAGGAGAAGTTCTTCTTTGGGCAATTAATGTATCTTGGGTTTTCTTCGCAGATCTCTCCATTCTCTCGTTTAATATATGGACGTTGATACACTACGGTCAGCACACTCAAGTGGTCCTAGTGAAACCACGCACGTGCCTATTAAGGTAAGGTATTAGTAGACGCGACGGAAAATATAGAAAAGAAATACGAGGAAATAAACTACCATCGAGCTGCCTCATAGGAGGTTCTACAATGCGCAAAATTAAGGGTATACACGATCTAGTATTTCTGGAAACGACACGAGAGAATGTCATTAGTTTGTATTTAGAGCCATTTAAGTTTAGTAGGTTTATGCGGCATCAGGTTTGTAATCTATCAAGATCTGTTTGTAAATCAGACTGGTAAGCAAAGTCCTTGTATTGCACACAAAGCTTGACATCATCCGCCTATATGTATACTCTAGAATTGGTCAAGACTTCGGGCAGATCATTAATAAATAATGTAAACAAAAAGGGACCCAGGTGGCTCCCTTGCGGGACACTTGAGGTGACTCGGAGAACATTAGATAAATTGTTTTTAGAAAGGACTTTTTGCGTCCTGTCAGTCAGATAACTAGAGAGATACCTAAGAAGATCGATTGGAAATCCCATTAAGTCAAGTTTCCTGATGAGAAGGGAATGATTAACAGAATCAAATGCTTCGCTGAAGTCAGCATCCAGGAAGTCACCTCCATAAGGTTAGTGGTTGTTGATCTTCGTTGTTGATCAATGGGGCTGCAATTGTGGAGTTATAATGTTTTAAAAAATTTTAGGGATGGCCGAAAGCTCAGAGATTTCTCTTTAGTTATTGGCCTCCGATTTGTTACCTTTTTTGTGGAGAGGAATAATGAATGATTCCTCCCAAATATGGGGATAGTGCGAGGTTTCTAATGATAAGAGAAACAATTTCAGAAGGGGCCGAGCTGCCGTGGCCCGGCGGCTCCGCTGTGGTATCCCAACGGCGGGCCGTCGCCCTCCCCTAAATATGCCCCTTGACTCGTAATTTTCCAGCGGCGGCGCCCGGGATAATCCCTGCGGCGCATACTGAGACTGAGCCAGACGGCTGGGAAGGGTCCCGCAGCCGCCGCCCGCATCCACGTCCGGAATTTATCCCAGCAACGTAACGCTCCTGTCCCCGTCCTGCCCAAATCCGTGCCTGGAATTACCGAGTTGGGGAGGAGGGGCACAGTGTGGTGTGAGGGGTCGATTTGAGTAGGAAGAATAATAATATTACTTTTCGTGTGTTCATTCTGTTTCTTCATTTCATGTGCATTTGCCTGTGCTAGTCATCCTTATGTTCATAAAAAGTATTTCGTTTTATTTCTACCCCTTTGTATGTTTTCTTCCTATTCCTATAGTTCACACCAATTCTGAGTTTCGTAATTTAAATGTGGCGGGCGCCGTTCGCTTACCCCAGAGATATCTCTTCCAATTGTCCAAATTTTGCTTGGCTTCGGTGTCCTTGTCGTGTGGGGGTCCTGATTGCCCTGGGTTTCGGGTTCTGGTCTGTATATATATTTCTCCGCGGGGGTCACTTGATCTCAATTAAACTTGTTAAATCGCTGCTGGCCTAATTACGAGTGATCTTTTGTCCCTCATTCCAGCCGTCGCGTGACCCAATTCTGCCCGCTCCTCTCCCGGCTGCGCCGCCACAATCGATGGCACGCGCCGTTCCGCATTCCACACATTCTTTTGCATGGCGAGCTTTCCGTCTCGCTCTCTCTCTTGGGCGGCAGGTGGTCCATGCAAATTCCGTTTTTGCATTCCGATGTGCTGTCGGCGCCTGCGCCGCGGGCCTCTGCCCGGATCGCGCTCTCCGGCCTCCTCTGCCGGTCGCAGATTGACGAATCTCGTGTTCCAGCTACTGCATCGTCGTTTCCTCTCGTTCCTTGAGGATGTTGCTAACGGTGCGGGCAATGTTGCCCGTGACGTCAGGCCTGGTGTGGCCGAGGTGTGGGCCCGGCCCTATGATTCCTTAACGCCTATGGCCCTGATATTTACACTTATTCTACTCTTATACTTATACTCTTATAATCTTTGCCTACTATTTACATTATTTGACATATTGTTTCATATTTACATTTTGTCTAATCGTGGCGGCGGCCACCTCGTGACGGTCGTTATACCCCGCCTACTTCCGGGTGGGGCGGAGAAACACCCTCACCTTGCCAAAAATGCTGATTTGCACCCGAAAGCGCTGCCCATCTTTCTCCTCCAGATAACGGCGGTTCTTCCTGATCCTTGTCCGCAGTCGATCCTGCACCCTTCGGATCAAGGGTGCTGGCAACCGCCCGCCCGGGGTCGACCATTCGGTCTGAGCCGTCACCCACGGCTCCGGGTGACGCCATTGCGCCTGTCGCGCCCGCGGCTCTTCCTCCTCCGAAGCGCTACTTGGGGAGTCTTCTCAAGGGGCGGAGAGCCTCCTTGGCCGGCGGTGTCCTTGTCGTGTCGTCGGATCGCCGATCGTGGCGGACGCGCACTTTGTGGCCGGGCGCCTGGCCAGGAATGGCCCTGGGCCAAATATCTCGTCCGGGGTGGGCGAGGCCAGCGCGCTGGGGTCCAAGGTTGCCTTGTAGCCGTCCCGCAGTGGGCTATATGTCACCGACGTGTCCCACGGTGGGATGGCTTCCCACCGGACTTCCCCGAAGCGGGCGTCGGGCTCCACTTGTTCTTCGCCCTCGCTCGAGAGCTCGATCACCTCGGGCGCCTGTTGAGGCAACCCGGTGGCAGGTTCCACCATCATTAAAGGGGGCCCGCGTTGTCGCCGCGGGTCCCGTTACGGGGCACTGCCCACGTCAACATAGAGGAGCCGCACCGATTCTGCAAGGGCGACCACCTCTAGCGGATCATCTCCTCTTTAAAGCTCTCCTCCACGGCCGCCGTCAGCCAGGAATAGTCCCTGACCGCTGGGGGATCTTCGGGTCTTGGGGCGTGTATGGCCGCCGTCAGTGGGGGTGGGCCCATTATTGCAGCCGTCACCGCTACTCGTGTGAGCGGGCGCCCGGCCGGCCATAGGAATAACAGGAGTCCGCGTCCCGCCATGGTTGGTAGCTTTCTGTGACGATAGAAATGGTTAGTTTATGTTGTCTATCCAATTCCTACCTAGCGGTGTGCCTATCTTGGTCCCTACGTAACCCCATTTGTTTTCCCCGCGATGGGAAGTCTGACCTATAAGCCTACTCGGTGTACGCGTTTGCTAGTTTTCCCCGGCGGGGACCGGAGTGTTGGACGGGCGCACCCGTCATCAAGTGACTCCGCGGGCTCTGTCCGTTCTGACAGAGTATCCGATAGTGATGTCGTCTATGCAGGTCCTCCGAGCGCGGAGTTGTTCTCGATGGTCGGAGCGACTTCTTCGTTCTCGTCCTCCTCCGTATCAGCTTCCTTGCCGTGATACGGTTTCAGTTGGTTCAGACTGGCGGTCCACCGTCGGCGGCTGCCCGGTACGTGCAGCTGCACGATGTTCGGCGAAGGGAACTTGGCGACCCTAAACGGCCCATCATATTTCACTCCCAATTTCGCCTCGAATCCTTCCGTGGCGTTTGATAAGGTGTGGCGTCGGACCAGCACTAGTGATCCCACCGGCGGCTTCCATTCTCGTCGGCGGAGATTATAATGTCGTCGCTGATCAGCCGATGCTAAGTCGGCATTGTTTCTGGCAACTTCAAAGATGCGGTGCAGCTGCCTACTGCGTTCCGTCGGGGCTACTTCGGGGTTCCACGTCCCGGTCATCCGATCCAATAGTTTGGCTCCCGGGTCCCCATGATAGTTCGTGGTGCGCGGTGGCTCCTCCGTTTTCGTCGACAGGCGTCTCCCTGCGGCAGGAGAGGTACTCCTGGGCAGCAAAAGGGTAAGTGGTGCCGTCGGCGCCGCAACTCCTGGTGAGTTTGCCTCCGAGTCCAAATACATGGGCGACAGCAGCTTCGCGTCGTGGGGGCGTTTCCAAAGTTCCTTTCCAATTCCTCCGGATTGGTACTGCCTCCGGATGGTCCTGCTGGCGCGCAAAGGCAATCAGCCGTGATCGCTGCTCCTCTACCGTGCCTTCGCGTTCCAAACCAAATTCCAGGAGTATGGTCTCCAGCTCTAGCTTCGTCCTGTAACTGATTGATTTAGTTGTTATTTTTTCTTCTTACAGAGTGTTTTAGGATTATTAATATTTTATGTGTTATTTTTTTTTTTTTTGCTTATATAGCTTATTGGATTATTTATTTCTGAAATTTTTCTTTGTGCCTGTATTCCGGTTATTCTATCCCTTATTTATTATTATTTATTGTTTATTTATTCTATTATCTTAGCCTGCTTTTTTTTTGTTTACTAAATTTTATTATTCCTTCCTTTCCTTGATTTTTTTTTTATTCTTTTCTTTGCTCTTTTTTCGATCTCCCCTTGATTTTTCCTAGATTTTCCTTGGTTTTCCTTGATTTTTCCTTGATCCTTTTCCTCGGTCTTTTTTTCCTTGATCCTTTATCCTTTCTTAATTAATTTATTTTATTTGATTTCGCTCAATCCATTCGTTCGCTTGTTTAAGTTGTTCTATGCGTGTTTATTTATTATTTATTCATTTATTTATTCAATATTTAATATTTATTTTTGTCTTATATTATCTATGTTCTCCGCGGCGGGGACCGGGGAGCCTGTGGAGGAAGAGAGAAGGAGGGGGGGACTCGGAAGTCTACTAGGCGGGCTCGTAAGCCCACAGTGGGCGAGGGTGGAGAGGACTCGAAAGTCTTTTCGTAGAGGATTCGCGATGGACCCATAAGTCTGCACCAAGCGGAAAGGAGCGGGTGAACTCGCAAGTCTGCCGGAAGAGAATTTCGCGATGGACTCGAAAGTCGGCGGTTGGTGAGAGAGAGGTGGACTCGAAAGTCTGCAGAGCGGGAGAGTTCGCGATGGACTCGAAAGTCTGCGGTTGGCGAGAGAGAGCGGTGGACTCTAAAGTCTGCAGAGCGAGAGAGGGCGAGAGATGGACTCGAAAGTCGACAGAGCGGGAGAATTCGCGATGGACTCGAAACTCACTGCTAAGTGATTTCTGGCGGCTGGCAGCCCGCCTTATATAGGGCCTGGCGGGTTCCAGTGTGACCGCCGTGATCAGCTGCTTCCTCTTCCCTCCTTGTTCAGTGTGCCCCTAGCCTTCAGTGTGGCCCTCTTTTGGCGCGCGCGCCTTTCAGTTTGATTTTTCCCTTCCGGTATTTGTTCCCTCTCTTGTTTCCCAATTCCGTTCTTTTATTCCTTTTTCCATTTTCCGTCCTCTTTATATTCAGTATTGTCTATCAATTTTTAGCTTTATCAAAATTTCTGCTTCATCTATACCTCTCATTTCGTTTCAGTATATGACTCCTTTGCATGCATTTAGGGATGTGTGTTCGGTGACTTTAATGGGTATGTAGCTGGGCATTGTGGTGAGTTTCATAAGTTTGTCGGCTTGGGTTTGGTTTTTGTTTGATCAGTCAATTTCCGTCTCTGGGTCTTTTTAATTGTTGTTTTGATTATAAACGGCGATATACCGCTCAGCGACCACAAGGTATTAATCCAGGGGGGGTCAAGCATTGATTTGACTTTCCGATGATCGATCGGTTCGTCTTCGTGTTTTTTGCGGTTATTTTGTTTTTGAGAGTATGATAAATATAAATAAAACCAATTTATTTCACTTCTGATGTTAGGTCGGTCCAATATAAATTTATACTTGGATATTAATAGACTTCATAGATTATAATGAGCCCATGAAATAAAACGAATTATGTAAACTAATATACGAAATAATGCATAAATTCGATAAGTCGAATTAGTCGTTTATTCATAACAGGCCAATCCAAAAGGCAACTATAAATAAACATAAATAAACTACTTTAGTAGAGTGTTTTAACGAAGCTAGAATTATTATATATGACAACTGGTTGAAATTAAATAAGAAGCTCTGGACGGAAATATCGGTATCTTAGGCTTATGCGGGTCAAAAATTGTATAAAATTTGTTTCCTACCGATGGTCGTATTCCAACGCGTTGTAACGCCGCACAGTGGCGTCTTTTTGTCATTTAGCGTTGCGAAAATCATAACTTCTGAGCCAAATAAGAATAATTCGAATAGTTTAAACGACATTTGACAGTGAATTGCTGTAAAATTAATATGATGATTGTCCACTGGATCAATATGCCACGCCCACCCATTTGCCCATTTATAGGGTATCAAAGTGAAAAAATCAAATTTTTTTATAGAAAACGAGAAAAAAATTAATTAAATTTTTTAGCTTTATTTTTATTTTTAATGAGCTTAAATAAAAAAATTTTGAAAATTCAAAAAAAAAATTTACAAAATTTTACAATTTTTTTTTTATTTTAAGTTTATTTTTATTTTTTGACATTTTTCTAACATTTATTAACATTAACAACGGGTACCCCTTAAGCGTTTTCCCCCATATTTTGTGTTTTTGACCCTGAGTTGTTTCACTAGATTCGCTACCAAAGGTGGAGTCGCAGCTCAACGAATATCATATGATAATAGGATTTGATAAGATTAAGCCGAAATTAGAGGAAAATTGCCCTTTCCAATGATATACCGTGCATATTGGCAAACTTTAGATTTTCATTGCTAGAATGTTTTGAAAGTTTGCGTCAAAATTCTCGTAAGGAACACAATAATCGTGATTCCGATGTCTGGTTCATAAACTCGTTCTCTTCAGGTTCAAACCTGGTTCCATTTTCATCAGGAATTGTAATCATAATAAGTTTTATTTGAAAAACTTAAATTGTAATGATTATTTTTATATTTTTTCTCTAGTCATCAAAAATTACAAATAAAACTTATTTTTGATCAAACAAATAGAATTCAAAAATAATGATTATTTATGATTTGATGATCAAAACCAAATCACTTTTTACCAATATTATATTATATTCTTGTATGAGGACCGTAAACCTACCCCCTGCATCAAAAAAAAAAAAAAAAAAAAAAAAATAAAAATACAGTTGTATTTGTCTTTTTAATATTGTAAAGTACAATATGTAATGAAACCTCATTCCTAATCGTGTTTTAATATGTGTCGGAAGTGTAACTTAAGTATTCGAAAATTGTTTACATTTAGCGCAAAAAATAATGTTTCAGAATGTAAAACTTGCAAACTAACTTTCCGTGGCAACTATGTTTGCAACATAAAAAGACACCAAGAGGAGAAACATAAAAATGAATATAATGAAAAAAAAAGTTTTCTGTTGTCATGGGGCAAGATGAAGTGAAAAATGCCTGCATTGACCTAGTGAAATGGTTAAAGCATAGTATCCAGATTGTAGAACGTTTCGCAGCGGAACAAATGTTTTATCTTTTCAAGAGTGACCGCTGATTTTACTATCTGTTTGGCATTTTTGGCCAAAGAAAATAACAACTACCTTTGCCATGGCAGTAATTATTGTCGTAATAGATAAGGAAGATTATTAACCTAATAAGAAGCGATCCAAGTATTGGATGAGCCCATACCTGGGAGATCATTTAAAGCGAAATATTCTTCCTATCATAATCTAAAATAAACTTTCCTTCTTCCCTCAGAATACGCCTATCTCTGCAATATCTCATCCAACACCATATAATAAAAGTAAAATTTTAAAACTTATCAAACATTTTAATATATAAAGACTTTAAGATCTAAAAATTATATGATACATTTAATTAAATTCAATCCTATTAAATAGTATGTAAACAAAGTTGTGTATGCGGGCGCTTCTGCCGCCGAGATAGTCCGACGATGGAGGTGATAAATCGAAGAATATTTCACTTCGCAAACGTAGATGGTGAAGAAAGAACGGAGTCGGGGGCGTCGTTGGTATAATTCAAGGGCGCATGTATTTGATTCAGCTTCATACATAGAACTAAACTTAAGTTAACATAAAAGCAGCGCTCCCGACCGATAAGTTCAGCTTAGCAGCACGGAAGCGGGCCCGAGTGGCGGACAGGAACGCACGAGAGCGGGAGCAGCGACGGCCGACCCGAGGGTCTGAGCACAAAAGGGGCGAGGGCGGGTGCGCTCTTAAGTTTTGGTGAGCCAAGGCAGCACATAGGGCCCCTCACCTAAACAAAAGTAAAAACAAACTGAAANGGCAGGCTCCGGACACGACCCATCCAAAAACGGTGCTTTGGGCCACCGGTAGCCCGTCCTGAATCTTCAGGAAGCCCGGCTGAATGATGCGCGGATACATGTCCGCGCCCAAGACGACGGAAATCGTGGCTGTCAAATAGAATCGCTCGTCAGCCAGAGTAATACCTCGGAACCGCATAGCTCAGCTCTCGGGACAGCGTACGAACGTGGACGTGAGGCTCGATCTTGAACATGACATCCAGCCGCACGTTCTCGTCGGTTTTAGACCCCACGCTGGCCGAACAAACTTGTTCGTCCCCACGCTAGTAGTGGGCAGACGGAAACACGCCGCACTGGCGTGCACTGGTCAATGAGAGCCCCCGTGTCGAAGATCCGGGTCCCGGTGCCAATCCGCACAAGCGCAGTCGGCAACACATTGACACTATTCCGCTGCAGCAGCGACGACAGGGTTGGCGCAGCGGCCGCATTCTGCGGGGGCCCTTGCCGAGAGGCGGAAGATTGCCTAGGCGCAGCTGGTGCGGGCGGACGAACAGTGGACGGCGCCCGATGAGTGGCGGACGACGGCCGTAGAGCGTCTGAAGACTGCCGGGCAGCGGCGGAAGTATGCCGAGAAGCTGCCGATGAGCGCTGGGATGCCGCCTGCCGTGGAGCGGTTCGTGAGAGGCGGAAAGTGGTGGCCGAAGGCCGCGACCGGTGCTCCTCCTGACGCGGCTGGCGCCGAGCCCGCGGCTTTTCCACGACGTGCAGCAGTGAGTGGTGATCCTGACCACACGTCTTGCAGCAGTCCCATCGCCGACACGCTCCGTCCGAGTGCTCGTGGGCCAAGCAACTGGAGCAATATCGGTTGACGAGAACCGCTCGGAGCCGCTTCTCGGCGCTTAAACGCAGAAAGCGGCGGCACTTCTTCAGCGGGTGGATCCCATTGCAGACTCGGCATCGGTAGGACTGTGTACCTCGAGTACATCTGCTCTCCAGGGATTGGGCGTTGCGTGGACGTGGCGTCATCGTGCTGACTACGACTGGCGGAAATATGATGGAGAAAAACAACGTTATTAGTAATGGTGTAATACTACGACTAGGAACTACGGTCAGAGCTACGATATCGGAGCGGAAGAACGCATTGTTATTGTGGTCGGGTGGACTCTTCCATAGGAAGCAGCACGACCTTAGCTACGGGCCTCTTGATGAGGCCTCGCGCGGTGCGGATGTCGACCACGCGGACATGGCCATCGGATCCCGGAAACACCGCGTCAACCCTGCCTAATCGACACTCATTCGACGGAAGGTTGTCGTCTTTGATGACCACCATATCCCCAACGCGGAGATCTCTTGTAGGGGCTCGCCACTTATTCCGCTTATGGAGCTCCTTAAGGTACTCTTCCTTCCATCGCAGCCGAAATTGCTGCTGAAGAGCCTTTAGGTGTTGCCAGCGGTTAATCATGGACGCGGTATTCCCCTTCATCTCGGGTTCAACCGTGGCAAGAAGTGGGCCTCCCACAAGAAAGTGCCCGGGTGTAAGCGCCAACAGATCAGCGGGGTCTTCGGACATTGACGCGAGCGGCCGCTAATTTAAGCACGCCTCGATCTTTGCCAGGAGAGTAGAGAGCTCCTCAAAAGTGTATTTCCGCGTGGCTGTGGACTTGTACAACAAGGTCTTGAAGCTCTTGACGCCTGCCTCACACAGACCCCCCATGTGGGGGGCTCCGGAGGAATGAAATGCCAGAGCAGCTGCTGGTGGTTATAAGCACCCGTCACCACCCCTTTTAGGCTTTGGAGAAAATCTCGGGATAGCAGGGCAGCTGCCCCCACAAAGGTCTTCCCGTTGTCGGACTGCACTTGACGGGGGCACCCTCTCCTTGACACGAACTGAGCGAAAGCCGCCAGAAATTTCTCGGTCGGAAGGTCCGATGTAGGCTCTAAATGAATGGCATTTGTAGAGAAGCACACGAACACCAACACATACCCCTTCGTGATGAGACAGGCTCGTCCCGTATAGTTTTTAATTTCGAAGGGCCCGGCATAATCCACACCAGTATGCGTGAACGGGCGCGAGAAGGACGTCCGTTCCTTCGGTAGCTCCCCCATGAGTTGCGTCTGCAACTTATTGGAGAAGTTCAGAGGCCGTAACCCGGCCGCAGGCTCTCATAAGGCCTTGCGAATCAATGAATGGGTTCAGATTTTGAATCGGACTGGATGCCGGAACTGGCCGCTTTTGGCTTAAGCAGCCCATCCCATAGACGAAGTGTTTGCGCTAGGATGCGTTCGGCCGACGTAATCTCATTAGCTGTCAGGTGCTCTTCGAATGGAGATTGAAACTTGCGCGCGCGCTGGATGTAGCGATAAACATAAGCAAGAACCCGCAACGCCTTGTCAAGTGTGGAGAAAGGCTCAAGAATATCTTCGGCGGGCTCCTTCGCAACATGGACCTTGACTACTCGCTTCTCGGCTTCAGTCATGAGGGCGTCATTGCCATGAGTGGGCCAATCGCCGCGAGGCCTTTACAGCCAAGCAGGACCGTGCCACCACAGCTGGCTATCTGCCAGGTCTTGAAGAGTCACCCCCCGGCTAGCGAGATCCGCAGGGTTCTGCTCGGAGCGGACATGTGCCCACTTCTGCACGTCGGTGAACTGGGTGATCTTGGTCACCCGGTTGGCCACGAAGGTTGTCCACTGATACGCTGGCTTCTGCAACGCCTTCTGTGAAGCGTCGCAAAACCCGTGGTGCTCTACCTTCAGGTGCGGACGGAACGCGACCCACCGAGGAATACGGATCTGATCGAGCACGGAATAATTCTTCAGAAAGTCAACCCATCGCTGACAGAAATCTTGAAGGAGAGCGTCGTCCCACCCTAGATCCAAGAGTCAGATGTCCTGCATGAACATCTTCGCACGGACGATGAAAGGAGCGAGCCAGCCGGCCGGATCTTTGTGAAAGATGAGCCGAAAACCAATTCTGGCGGAATAAAAAATAACTCGTCAGTCGTCGCCTCCCACCGCACGCCGAATGTCTTGGCCGTGCTCTCTGCATCGATTTTGAGAAAGTCAGCACGAAGGAGGTGGTCGCTCGGAATGTCGGCTAGAATCGCCTTGCTATTAGACGTCCACTTCCTGAGTGGGAACCCTGCTGACTCCAGAGCTCCCTTCAACTCCCGAATCGCAACTTGGGCATCGGGTTTGGAGACGGCCCCCGCAAGAACGTCAACCATGTACATAAAATGACGGATAATTGGGCTTGCTTGCGGATACCTCGACTCTTCGTCGTCCGCAAGCTGTTGCAGAACGCGGATCGCTAAGAACGGAGCCCAATTGACTCCGAAGGTGACCGTTTTTAATTCGTAGTCGCGGATATCCCCATCGGGATTGCGAAACAGAATACGTTGGAACGAAGTATGCTTGGGGTCTACCCAAATTTTCCGATACATCTTCTCGATGTCGGCGTTAAAGGCGAACCTAAAGTATCGCCACTCTAGAATCTGAATCGTTAGGTCGGATTGCAGGACCGGTCCCGCGAAAAGAATGTCGTTTAGACTGATCCCGTTCGCGGACTGGCTAGAAGCGTTGAAGACTACCCGCACCTTGGTAGTCGTGCTTTCGGGCTTGACAACGGCATGATGTGGAAGGTAGTAGGTAGCGGAACTGCTTGCGGGAGAGACCTCGGTCATGTGGCCTAAGTCGATGTACTCCTGGGTTACCGAGTCATAGCGAGCCTTAAGGGGCGGATCCCTCTTCAGGCGCTGCTCATTACGCAGGAACTGAGCAAGAGCAAATGACCGCAAAGACGCTAGCTCGGAACCCTTCTGATCGGGCTCGCGTCACAAAGTATTTGCCACACTCGTCTCTTCTTGTCGTCTGGACAAAATTGTGCTGGTAGACTGAATCCGATTCCGAACTGCCCCCACAGGCGGGCACATCTTCCACCTCCCAGAATTTGGTGAGGAGCTGATCCAATGAGTCATCGAGGCTGCGGGCAATTCGTGTGGAAAAAACGGACACGCTGCGGGGGCTGGCCGGAGATAATGGGCCTGTCAGCACCCATCCAAAAATGGTCTCCTGACCGAGAAGCGACCCACAAATGTTAGCCTTGGAATTCCCGAGGAGAATAGACGGAAGAACGTCAGCTCCTATTAACACATCGACCTGGGAGCTCGCAAAGAACTTGGGGTCCGCCAGGGGAATGTCGGGCAACCCCTTGAGAAGATTCCGCGGAATCGGATATGAGGGCAGATTTCCTGCCAACTGCGGAAGAACGTAAGCCGT
>VNJN01008284.1:0-21674 GCA_008042485.1 Drosophila mayri
GAAATTATTAAAAAAAAAAAAAAAAAACAAACCAGCACCAAGTAAAAGGTCAATTCGTTGTGATTGGTTGAAATGAGGGTCAGCAAGCGAAAAGTTTTGGGGTGGCCTCCGTGATGTTGCATTTATATTGAAATGGGGCTGAGAATCATTAATACTGTGAGTCGCTGCCACTGTGAATGCCGCACATTAGTCTTATTAGAGATCATGGAAGATTCTTCTATTCCAGAAATAGAGGCTTGCGATCTTCTATGATTCAAATTTAGTTGGCTGACTAAGCGAGAGGTTATGAAGTTTAGCTGGCAGGCTAACGTAGATAATAGCAGTTGGAAGCAACACGTAGTCGATCGCCAAAATATTTGAGGCTTTGAGGGCTTAATAAATGATGATCAGGATGCGATTATGTTTGAGAACATGATACTAATGCTAAAGAAGTAGATGCGACGTTTAAAAACGACTACATAGCATTCCAGGTAAACAGCTCAGTGATTGACAAATCACCTTTCCATTTTTCCCGCGTCCTCTGATCCAGATACAAAGTGACGATATAAATCAAAAGTCCATCAAGAAATTTGTTATGTAGTGGCCAGGGTTCCAATTGCTCACATATGCGAATTCATGCAATCACTAAGCTCCAAAGACCCTTCGACGATCCCTGCTCAACACCCTTTAAACCAAATATTGCCTGAACGTTTGCCTGAAGATTTTTCCGTATCAGACATTTCATCAATCCGACAGTGTTAGAGGCACGAGACACCGTATACCTTTCACCGCGAATATGTAGAGGTTAACAAGCGTCGCCGAGATGCAACGGAACCTTTAACTTGTTTTGTGCTTGCCCATAAATTACCAGCCTTGCAACAGCGATTATATGCAACTGGCAAACGAATATATGTGTGGCTATACGTACATATATGTATATACCAGTGGTCGGCACGGGCCTATCTAATGTGCATAGGAAAGTATCTGCCGGCAGCGCTGCCAGCACACAGACATTATGAAGACTTCGTGTGGGTTCGGCAAATGCCTTCGGCTCTGCAGCTCAAAGCATCAATGCTATTGCTCTGGTTAAATCTAGCCACTTTTAGCGGAAAATAGCTACTTTTATAGTAATAGCTATTGATTTTTCATAGAAATTATTAAATAGTTATATTATCATATCTGGACATAGAAGTCGTTTACTAACTCACACATATGCAATTTTGAATTGCGGTTGTGAAAGTGCCGACCCCTGGCATATACTATATATTTAATATGCGCTATTAGCAAAAATTAAATGCGATTAACTTTGTTGTTGTGTATGTTCATACGTTTGTTACCGAATGCCCGCAAACGGAAGCGAAACTGAGTTGCAGACTCCAATAAAAGCTGCTATCACTTCGGAGTCTTCAAAATGTTTATGGGGAAAAGAACAAACATGCCACCCGTACATAATTAATTACGCACGAATAGGATATATTAAATGTATAGCGTTTATTCAAAGCGGCAGAAGAACTAAGTCAAAGCTCTGCTCCAACATCTTCATATGTATATATACAGTTTGTAAGCCTTTAGTTGCTGAATAGATAAGCGCCAGCTTAAGCGGTATAAGAAATGTTTATACGGAGGCTTCGATGCCTGGCAGATAGTGCATAAACTATTGCCTTTGATTGTCGCAACTAGCACTTGGAACTAGGAGGACGGTTTGGTTGGTTTGGTTGGAGTTGAGTTGGGTGCATAAAGACACGGCGATGGTGTCGGGCATGAATAAAAGCTCTTGGTTGAGGTAGAACTCTTACTGACTTTATTAATGAAAACTTAACAGTTATATAGGTACAAAATGCTTATGGTAACAAATATCGTATAACAAAACTAATGTGGGTTACTGTGAATGTGGGTTATTGTCAGCTATATGACCTGACACTTATTGCTCTATTTCATTTTCCTCGTGTCCGCATGCCATGCACCTTCGCTTGACCTGGTAATTGATACTTTATTGACGACACATGCATGTGCTGCGACTGAAGAATTACATATATATATTCTACATATTATTGCTTATGACTAAACGGTGCCGCGACTGAACATTCTCCCGGCCGTTGAACAGGTGTTCAACCTTCACTAAGGTCGAACGAAAAACTCCGTTGAAGTTCTATGAGATTATGTGTGGCAAACATCCATCTATTTCGCTGACGCGTCGCCGACCACAAAAGCTCAGACTTTGATTCAGAGACCTCACAGATAGTTTCAGTTTTATTATTGAACAGCTGAAATTCGCACCGATTCTCCACGCTGAATATGGCTTGGTGGTTAAAACAAATGTGCTCGTCCTTCGGCATCTGTATGCATTGGTTAAACTCGTCCTTAGTCAATCCCATGAATTGGTCTCTATGGGCATTGACGGCTATGATTGCGGTTTTCAGGCTAAATTGACGCCAGCTTCCGGCCTTCCATGTCGGGATGGGCATGATGCTGAATACTTCCTGCTGTGTTACAGACACCAGCGGCAGCGATATCTTAAAAATTACGTGGTCGCGCATTGTAGCGCCTTCAGCATGCATCATTTTGTAGAGTTGGACAATATTATCCGACGCCACTGGAAGCATTTGACCCGGTGGAATGTGTTCCCGAATTTGCTCTAATTGCTCCTTTAGTTGTTTGGGAGATACTAGCATTGGACTAATTATTCGATGACGAACGTCAGTTAGCACTTTAGCTATCTCACTCTGCATTCGCTGCATTCCCGTTGCCAGTAGCGTTAGCTGAGCAGTCAGAATCATGAACGCTTGTTGCAAGTGATCTCCTTGGTACCTGCCTCTTTCTTGATTAATCGCACCTATCTGGTGCTCTAGCGCTGGTGCTCTAGCGCTTCCGATCGTTGGTGGCCGAGCTGCTCTTCCTGACTATGTTTATAGTCGAGTCCAGAACTGATGTTTGATTCTTCAGGAGCATCATTAATACGTCTTCGTTGGACTTGACATTATTTATCATCTTGGACATGTCGTCGGCGTACCTTGAGTCCAGAACGCCAAATAACGAATTTGCTACATTTCCGACTATGTCCAGTGGTGCTCTTCGTCGTCGGGAATGATTAATCAACTCATTTCCTGCTTGGAGTTCGTTGTTGAAAATGTTCATATATTGACCTACAAGAATTGAGATTTCGTAGCTCTGAACACTTGTGTTTTACTTCCGCTATCCCAGCAGCCAATATTTCCATGTCGCTCCAATATGGTTTTAAGTCATAATACGCAACTATGTTCCATTCTAAGATTGCCATTCTGGACGTGCCAAGCCGTTCGTAGAATATTCCCGGCTGACTTGCAAACAGAGTTATGTTTACCGATTGACCCATTGCTAACGGCAGGAAGAGCAGCATTGCCAGCACCGTTGGGAGGATCGGGAAGGATTTTTTCTTCTTCTGTGTGGGGCTTCCTTTTCCCGTGCTGCCTCCTCACCGGAATTAAGGGGACGTTTTATGGCTACTTCTTCCTTTATCAGTGGTGCCAACCGAGTGACCGGTCGTTTGAACGTGCCTGATGCCGTTTCGACGTCTACTACGCGAATCTGCTTATCTTTGCCTGGATAAGTCTTTATTATCCGCCCCATAGGCCAGCTCATTACCGGAACGTTATCTTCCTCTACTAGGACTAATAGCCCTTCTTTTACATTCTGTGCCATGATCTTCCATTTCGTACGCATTTGTAGCTCTTGTAAGTATTCCATGGACCATTGATTCCAGAATGACTGCTTGAGCCTGGATACTAACTCCCATCTTTTCACCAGCGTTTAGGTAGGGCCAGATTCGCATCCGGAGGCGCTACTAAAGGTTCACCAATTAAAAAGTGACCTGGAGTCAGCGCTGCTGTATCCGTGGGATCAGATGACATCGGAGTGAGTGGCCTTGAATTCAGTATCGCCTCAACTTCAATAATCACTGTGTTGAGCTCCTTTAACGTGAGCAATGACGTGGCTGTGACTGATACCAGTAGCCTTTTTGCTGATTTCACCGCCGCTTCCCATAGCCCGCCAAATGATGGAGCTCGAGGCGGAATGAACTTGAATTCCACCTGCTGCTTACTACATTGGTTTATGATCTTGGCCTGGGCCTGTTCTGTGAAGATTGTCTCTTCTAACGCCTTTAACTGGTTGTTGGCACCAACAAAATTCGTGGCGTTGTCGCAATATATGGTCTGACACTTTCCTCGTCAACCCAAGAAACGCCGAAGCGCGGATAGGAACGCGTCTGTTGTAAGATCGCTTACTAATTCCAGATGCACCGCTTTCGTGGCAAAACAGCAGAATACTGCAATGTACGCCTTATCTGGTCTTTTTCCCTGGATTTTATCGTGAATCCAAAAGGGACCGCAGTAATCGACTCCTGAGTTGGAGAATGGACGAGCCTGTTTTACCCGATCCGCAGGTAAATTACCCATAATTTGCTGCATCAGCTTGGGTCATGCCCTTGTGCATCTGACACAACTGTGGATGATGCTCCTGGCCATTGTCTTATCGTTTAGAATCCAGTACTGCTGTCTGGCTATGGCTCTCACTGCCTGTGCGCCGCAATGCATGTTCTCTTCATGCATCTCTCGAAGCAGCATCTTCACAATTGGATCATTGTACGGGAGTAAAATTTGATGTTTTGCGGAGTATGGCAGGTTGGATTCTTCCAACCTTCCTCCTACTCGGAAGGGTCCGTCTTTTCCGATTATTGGAGACAGCGACACAATTGAACTTTTCTTGTCCACTGTCTTGTGGACGTGAAGCTGCCGATTCTCAGCACTGAATTCAATTTTTTGAATAGTGCGGAAGATGAGGGTCCTAGCATAAGCTAATTCACCTACACTTAGTGTGGTTGTAGGGGATCGGTTCTGCTTGCGACAGAAACGCAGCATGTAAGCTAAAATGCGTTGTAACTTGTGAAACGAGTTGCTGTGATTGCAATTGTATAGATCGCTTCCTAGTTGATCTTGACATGTTGGCAAGATTTTCGCCATCCGATTGGCCACAAACGTGTGGTATGATGCTGCAGAAGCATTTATCCATGACAGGACTACTGTTGAATCAGTCCAGAAATACCCAGGTGCCTTGTCTTCAGACATGCGTAAATCCTTTCTGACTCTGTGGGTTAGTTCAGCTCCCAAAACCGCGGACACATAGCTCTAGCCGCGGTAACGTCTCCTTCGCTGACAGCGCAACTCTTGGTTTTGAGCACAGCAAACGAACGGATAATTTATTATTTTTGTATGTCGCTCGTACATATACTGCTGCTTCATATGCCCGTTCTGAAGCGTCGACAAACAGGCACCTGTCCATCGAATATGTGCCTCGGAATTTGCATGTGGTTTAGCGCTTGCAGATCAGCGCGATACTTTTTCCACTCCCAGCCCATCTTTAATTCCCACAGGGTCTGCATGAACATCTTTGGGAATCTGGCTTAACACCTCTGATTTGTTGGAACACCATTTTCGGAGCTTAAATCCGGAAGGCAACAGTATTTTGTTAAATTCTTGTTGAATTTGTACGGCCGCTGGGATGCTGTCTGCTCCTGTGAGACAGTCATCCACGTAAAAATCGTGCTTGAGTACAGACGACCCAAGCGGTAGATGCTTTTTGGCCTTTTCAGACAAATAATCCAAGCATTTGGTAGCCCGGAACGGTGCTGATGTAGTACCATATGTGACGGTTTTGACTCTATAGAATTTTAGATCCTCTGATGGGTTCTTCCGCCATACAATTAATTGATGGAACTGGTGATCGGGGTGCATCCACACCTGCCGATACATTTTTTCTATGTCTGCCGTAAACACATATTTGTGAGTGCGGAAACGTAGCAAGATTGCAAATAGTTCGCTTTGCATGGTGGAGCCCGCGAACAATATATCATTTAGTGATTTATTGCTTGCCGTTTTACAGGACGCATCAAAAACTACTTTCAGTTTTGTGGTACTGCTTTCGGGCTTCAATACACAGTGATGTGGAATAAAGTAGTGATCCGATGGTATCTGTGTGGGAAGTACCAGCTTCATGTGCCCAAGACGCTCATATTCTTCCATGAAATCTACATATCCTTTCCAGACATTTGGTGGCGTTCGTCGCTCTAATGCCAAGAACCTGTTGGTTGCTGTTTTTTGTGAGGCCCCCAGGGCTAAGGTTCCTTCTGAAAATGGAAGTTTAACAATGAAGTTTCCATCCATTGCAACCTGTATATTCGCTAGGAAGTGGGATTCGCAATGAGCTTCTACGGAGATCGAGCCTTTTCTTTGGTGTCTAGATTTTCTAGTGTCCAAAAACGCTCTAGCAGCGTGTCCACCTCCTCTTCTGTAGTTGCCGCAGCACAAAGCGCCGCTGAGTCGTGCTCAGCCGGAATTTTCCCGGCCACAATCCATCCAAGCTTTGTGTTCTGGAGAATTGGGCCCCCCGGCTTCATCAGCATCTGATTTGGTAGAAGCAATGAATAGTGTCCTGCGCCAATGAGCATGTCGATTTTTCCTGGCTTGTCAAAGTTTGGAAAAGCCAGGGTGACGTTGTTTGGGACTTGAAGATGTGAGGCACTTAAATCATAAGCTGGTTGATCCGCTATGAGCTTCTTGAGCAAAGTCATTATGCATCGACTTTATGAGCACGTTTGCTCTAGCTCGACTGGTTTTTGGATTGCCTCCAATGCCCTCGATGCGAAGTGATGCACCGTTGAGTTTTAATGACAGCTTGGAGGCCATTCGTTCAGAGATCAGATTAATTTGTGATCCTGAGTCTAGCAAAGCTCGAAACGTGGCCATCTGACCATTGCTTGCCTCAACCAGTACCTTGACTGTGACCAGCAAATTGTAA
Source organism: Drosophila mayri (assembly GCA_008042485.1). Classification (NCBI taxonomy): domain Eukaryota; kingdom Metazoa; phylum Arthropoda; class Insecta; order Diptera; family Drosophilidae; genus Drosophila; species Drosophila mayri. The sequence goes on from VNJN01008284.1 coordinate 6,811, forward strand.
CTTTTGTTACTTGCTGTGATTTTGGCTCTGTTGCCGCACCTGACGTTGTCTCCAAGTGCAGCAATGTATGGTGTTTTTTATCGCATTTAAAACACGTACGGCCTCGGCAATCCTTTGCCTTGTGATCATTGCTAAAACAATTCACACATAATCTTTGTTTTTGAACCCAATTGACTCGTTCGGGTATTGTTTTGTTGCGGAAATCATCGCATCATCAATCGTCACCGTTTGCAGCAAGGACAATTTGGTTGTCTTCCAGCGCTGGTAGAAGTGCACGATGAGATCTTCTGCTCCTTTCTTGGTTGTTGATTGCGTTTCCCGGTTCCAAGTACTTGGCTTCGTTGGTCCAGGAAGCTTAACATTGTATCAAGACCTTGGAGTTCCCTTGATCAGTCTAATGATTGTTCGTAAAGGGCTCTATTCGCAAAATCCAGTTTTTGCTTGATGATGGCGATTATGATTGTATCGCAGCTGGATATATCAATGCCTAGTCCCTTTAACGATGCTAGAGACTCAATAGTTGTTACGTACAACTCTTTTAATGACTTTGGATCGTCATTATTTGTATGATGTTGCAGGAGACGATTGAGAATCGTATCTGCCACATGGCGGGGATTGTTGTATGCGTCAACTAATATTTCCCATGCGCTCATGTAATTTTCTTTTTTAAGATCAATATGTCTTATCAATCTTTCTGCCTCTCCAGCTAAGGTACCACATTTTTCTGACTGTGTGCATGTTGGTATCATGAACCATGCATTTGAATAAGCCAAAAAACTGAGTCCACTTGAGTAGATGCACATATTCATTGTTTGATGCTTTTGGTTGAGCTCCCAAGACTCTTTGAACATCCCCTTCTAGCCGGAGGAACGACTGCATGTCGTATCCTTCTCTGACGGGGTCTTCGTAATCCTCGTGAATTGCGAAGTGGACATTCTGATATTGGGACCATAATGAGTTTATTGAATCCCTTGTGATTGCCCTTCCGGTATCGGAAAATTCTTTTAGGGCTCGTCTGATTGATTCAGCAATCGCCTTTTGTCGACGACATGCTGATATTAGCTTGCTTGCCGGTTGCGGTAAGCTTGCAGCGCCTGCATTTTCCAAAGCATTGATCGACGTTGCCTTTCCGAGGGCAATGCCCGAGGTTTGAATCATTGCCTCGGTTATTATTGTTCTGTATCTGTCGTATGACTCACGACAGTCTACGAAGAACTTTAAATATCCAGCGGTTTTATGTTCCGCTGGAATATTCTTGTCATTATCCGCAAATCGGTTCCAAATTTCATCGATTGCGGCCAACTTTGATTCGTAATATGTTGGGCCTTGTTTTCTTTCCGCAGAGTCTTTTTTAAAGTTGCGGATGAACTTTGAGATGTCTTGGCTGATCCTTTCCTGCAAGTCTAACGCCTCTGTGACTGTTTGCTCCTCCTTATTAGACATATTGAAAATTGTTTTAGTTCCTCACCGTTGGGAGTGTTTTATTTGCTTTTACAGCTGGATACGCTCCTATTCGTAACCGTGATGTCGAAGAAAACAAACAAAATGTTCAATAGACTTGGGGAGTTTTAGACTTTAGAGTTCTAAAACGGATTTTGATCAGCGTGTAGTTGTGATGACACTGGCCCGATATGTTCCCAAGAGTTACGGAATTTGTCGGTTGATTTCACCAAGCTTACGAAGATTCCAGAGTTACGGAGTCTTTCTTGGGCTTTTGACGTATTCAGGACAATTTCCTGTGAGTCAAGGCTTCACCAAAATGTTTACTTGGTGGATGAGAACAGATTAGGAAGATCCCAAGAATTACGGATTCTTTCCTATTTGTTGAAATGATGAGAAAAATTTAGGAAGATCCCAAGAGTTACGGATTCTTCCTTTTTGATTGAAAATTAGGAAGATCCCAAGAATTACGGATTCTTTCCTATTGATTAGGATTTAGGAAGATCCCAAGAGTTACGGATTCTTCCTTTTGATTGAAAATTAGGAAGATCCCAAGAGTTACGGATTCTTCCTAATGACTAACGTCGGGTTGACGTGTTCGTCGGGGTCACCAAAATGTTTATACGGAGGCTTCGATGCCTGGCAGATAGTGCATAAACTATTGCCTTTGATTGTCGCAACTAGCACTTGGAACTAGGGGACGGTTTGGTTGGTTTGGTTGGAGTTGAATTGGGTGCATAAAGACACGGCGATGGTATAGGGTATGAATAAAAGCTCTTGGTTGAGGTAGGACTCTTACTGACTTTATTAATGAAAACTTAACAGTATATATAGGTACAAAATGCTTATGGTAACAAATATCGTATAACAAAATAAAGTGGGTTACTGTGACTGTGGGTATTATCATCTATAAGAGACTTGACACTTATTGCCCTATTTCATTTTCCTCGTGTCCGCATGCCATGCACCTTCGCTTGACCTGGTACTTGATACTTTATTGACGACACATGCATGTGGCTGCGACTGAAGAATTACATATATATATTCTACATATTATTGCTTATGACTAAACGGTGCCGCGACTGAACATATATGTATATTATAGTATATTATATATTATATATATATATATATATATATATATATATATATATATATATATATATATATATATATATATATATATATATATCTACCTGATATATCTATATATATATATATAGATAGATATATCAGGTAGATATATCATATATATATATCATATATATTTAGATATATCAGGTAAAATCTTTTGTTGTAAAAAAACTTCGTTTCTTTCAGGCGTCCCACGACGCCTTTCATTTTTTAATAATTCCTGAATTTAATTTCATCAAAATCGGGCAATTATATTATATAGCTTCCATAGGAACAATCAGGAAAATAAAAGAAAAAACCATAATGTTATTTCTGAATTTTTCAAGAAAATTGGTCGACTATATCCTATAGCTTTTATAGGAACAATTAGGAAAATAAAAAAACCATGGCTTTGCCGTTTTTCATCAAATTAGAGATTTGGCAACTAATTATTATTCCAGGTTTGCGGTTTTAATTTTTTGTTTAAATTCTGTAAGGGTATACAAACTTCGGTGAGCCGAAGTTAGCTTCCTTTCCTGTTTTAAAGATATTTTCATCTTATTTGAGAGTTTGCCATTTCTAATATTTCCAGCGTTTCGATTTTAATTTTATGCATATAGGACGACTATATCCTATAGCTATAGAAACGATTTGTTTAAATTTAAAAAATACAAAATTCTTAAAAATTTCATCTATGTATATAATTCTTAATGCAACCATGTGAAACAAAAAACTTTAAAAACAAAATTTTGTTTTTTTTTTCGTTTTTGATTTGTTGTTTGTTAATAAGGAGAAATGGTGTGTCTTAATATAGGCTTGCGACATCCGAAACAGCTGGTACAAGAAAAAATCCAGTATCATAACAATCTTTTAGGATATTCCCACACAGCTACAGCTGAAATCCCCCATACCCCAGCATGAAAAGTTAGGAGCGCTCCGTATTATGTGCCTGGAAAGAGCCCTTCTTCGCAGCGTTTTCGGAGCAAACACATATTTTAGGGCGATTTCGGATCGTTTTATGAGCCTTAAAAACATAGGCTCATAAAATTAACTTTTTTCTACGTGTTTTCGGAGCTGCGGGAGGTAATAAAGAAAGTAAAAATCATAAACGTATCTTTATGCTGAGCGATTTCGAAGTAAAGATCATAAAATTATCTTTTTCCTGAGCGTTTTGGTAAAAGTAAGTAAACACAAAGTTAAAGGCTCGTTTAGAATAACGGAATGCAGAAAGGAAATGGTAGAAAATTTTCAGTTTGCTCATTATGAAACTGAAAGTCGGACGTGTCAAAAGTGAAAAACTAAATTCTGAAGAAATAAAAGTAAATATCTTGATATATATAAATATACATATAATAACCATATAAATAATAATAATGAGTGACCTTCCGAGAACATAGAGGATAATGACAAGCTTGAAAGCAGCTTAAATAATTCATTTGAATTGTGCGAACTGGTAAGACAGACTAAAATCGCTCTTTATCATAAAACTAAAATAGTCTTTTTCTATCTGATTTTATTTTATAGGATGCGGAAATTCTGAATTAAAATATTGTTGATCCTTCTAAATTTGTACGGACGATTCTTAAAAAGATATTTACAGATAAACTTGCAACAAAGTATTCTTGAAAAGGGACTAACTTAAAAAAATGTGTTATAAACATGACTTTAAAAACAACACATAGAGGTTACCTCTAATTTTAAATGCCTTTCATTAACCAATTTAATTAATATTTGTTTTTTTTTTCGGTGGATGAAAAAACATTTCCAACGATATGCGGCAAGTGGTTCCAGAATGCTACGGATAGGGCTAAGTATTATAATAAGTCAGAAAATAAATAAAGTAAATTTTTGATAATGTATTGAATAACTAATTTAAAATCTAAAAATTGCGCATAAAAATGTCTTTTTGGGGGACTTAAGTGTGGTTTAAAACGCACATAAAAGTATTTTTAAGTGCACAAAAATGTATCTTTTTTGTGCCTAAAAAAACGCACCTAAAAGTATCTTTATAGGGTGATTTAAGTGCCTGGAAAGGCTAATTTTATGTTCGTTTTCTAAAGGTTTTCACTACTTCATTCGGAGGGTAAATGCACCTATTTAGGAGTCAAAATCGGACTCTCAAATTACCCTTCTTATGACGAACCATTTTCAAGGGGAAACACGCTCTTTCCTGTATCTTTTCGGAACACTTTATGGGTATTTTTACCTAAAATAAAGTATTAAAAACGATGCTGGGATCCGTTGAACGGATTTTGTTTCATTTCGGTATGTACATCTCGTGTACATCAAAATTTTACTTGTTTTGGCGATAGTTACGCGATAGTTTTACAAAGCCAATTAGACTTATTCTTATTCCCTGTGAAGAATGTTCAAAATTAACAGTTGGAACAATGGAATTGGTGCATTTGAAAAATGAAGGCTCCAAATCAAGATATTTTACTGAAGCCAGAAAATTCTCCCTCCTCAAGCGCAACTCAGGCCACCGATAGTCTGCCGCTTGCAAAGCGCGCTAAGCTGAGCAACGACCAAGAGCTGGTAGGAACAGCTCGCGAGCGCCTGGGGGGCAGAAATGGCAGAGACAAATACTAGCAGAAATATCTGGAAACCAAAAAAATTCCAGAACAAAATAATAAACATCCTACAAAACAAAAAAAGAACAATAAAAAACATTAACACAATTCAAAAGAACTAGCTTTTAATTTCAAACATTTATTGGTTGGTCTTTTCCTGAAGGAATGGATTCCAGTTTAATTTCCTTGCCAGGCTAGAATTTTGACAAATAGTCTTTCCTGTATGAAATCAACATGTATAAAGCTATAGCACTCCTCTCTTCATTGGGAATGGCTTTCCGTCTATGGGAATACGAGTTTCACATCTGTTAAATATCCCAACTGTTTCAAACGGATGTACTGTGTGGGAAAACCCTATTATATAAAGTTAAAATGATGTTATTGCTTTACAGCTGTCCTCTCCTCTCAAAGAACCTTTCGACCACAAGTTCAAGGTGAACAGCCTTTAACGCAATGCACACGAAGATGGCTACATAAGCCTTGATAGGCGGTTTACCCCAAAAACAATAAGGGACCTTTATCTTATTAGAAAGGGGCCTTTATATGGCCAATTAGCACAGGCTTGCATCTAAAGTAGCACAACCACTGAGCATGCTTCTCGCCCATTGATAAGCCAGATTTGCTGTCTCAAAAGCGATACCACCTTGCCAACGGAATGGAGATGATGTTGAAGTAGATTTTAAAGAAATAGCGAAAAAAAATTGTAATTTGAAGAGCGATAAAAAGTTTGGCATCATTCGGAATATGTATGTATATTTAATATCCTTCCTTCAACACGAATTAATCGAACTGCCACAATGCCCATATCGCTTGTGTATATAAAAGGGCCTAGACGCTGTAGATATAGGCTTAAAAAATCAGATTTCTCCATCTTAAGTACCTGGACCACCCTAAGAAACGATAATTTCAGTTCTTTTGCCGAAATATCCACCTCGCGTTGACGTTTCTTCCTCAGAATAATGGTTCGTATACCATGTTCCATAGTAGCTTATTGAATGACGAACACAGTTTAACAAACAGATGCATTACGTAGGAGTCTCGGAATTGATTTTGTTTTAATGGGGGAGGGGACACTCTCAACTTGGTTGTTGGAAATCTTGACAAACTATTTGTCCGAACTCCGGCACTAACATAAAAGCGACAGCCGTATGCGTGACTTGATGCGTCGCACAGTGACGCATCTCGACGTTGTAAAAATAAAAAAGTCATAGTACAATATTTTAAACTATCCCTATAAAGAGAATTTTCCAACGATTCAAAATCTGTTGTTAAAACAATTTTACGATTTTTTGTAGAAGATATGAGCATTCAAAGCTAAACTTTTTTGTCGCAACATGCAAAAAAATTTAAATTGGTTGACTTCCAGGTAATATTACAAAAGACCAAGACCAAACCAATCGGAATGAAGATACATTAATATACTGTAAATTAAACTAAATAAAACGACAGTTTGGTTTCGGCTTGTCCAGGTAAATCAGCAACTGCCAGGTATCCATTTTTCACTTTTTTCAGCATAATCTCGTCTAGAACTTCTGAACCAGAATTTGAAAGTCGGCGTTGAGCTGCGACTCCGCCAATAGCTGTATAACTTGTAAGCCAAAAACCCGAAAACATGCATGCGTGAGGAGTACCCGTAGCACGGAACTGCATTTGCAGCGTTAATACCTTAAATTTGTTAATGCTTTCTTCAACAATGGCATTTCTTGACCATGTAAAGTTTCAAAAAGATATAACAAAATGGTTATTGTCCAGAAATGGTTAATAATTAAGAAATCATCGTAATAAAAGTTTATTCTTAGTAAAGTTAGTTTAAATGATAGAAATATAAAAAAACACACAAAATTGTCTAATTTGTTAATATGTTTTTTTTAGTTCTAAAATTATTTTTTTTAAGCAAATCAATAAAAATCCTTTAAAAAACTTAAATGCATTTAATGAACCACTTTAATACCCTAAATGTATATATATAACAATTGCAGACTGTCAAAAGCCGTTTAAATTATTTGGTTATCTTATTTGGTTCAAAAGATATGATTTTATCAATCTCAAATAAATAAAAAAAGATAGCTAACGGCGGCTTACCGAAGTTTCTATACGCTTGCAGAATAAAATCAAAGAGTTATAACCGAAATTATGGAATAATAATAATAATGGTCATTTATCCAATATGTGTCAGTTTATCGAGAGTAGCGCCGCTGACGCAACCTGAAGATCCCTATCATCCTAGGTTCGATGTAACACTCGTCTGATCTATTATCTATACATGTGCACTGACGTGGCTGATGCCGTGGACATTTTCTACAATGCGATGAACTCATTCTTCTCTAAATGTGTTCCGTTATAATATCCATCTATCACCTTGGTTTACTAATAAATTGAGTCGCTTGAAAAATGTAAAGTCAAGGCTGTACACGAAATTTAAAAAAACTGGATCTCGTCCTGACCTCTCTAACTATATATCGGCTAGTTCAAACTTCACCGTACTCAACGCACAGTGTTACAACAACTATTTGACTCGTTGCAGGGTCCAATTTTCTCAGGATCCTAAACAGTTTTTTAAGTTTGTTAATACTAAGCGTAAGGCGGTAACTCATCCTTCATCGCTTTCTTTTGGAAATGCAACTGTAAAGGGGCGATCACGCAATTGCCGATCCTCTTGCCCAGTTTTTTCAAACAACATACTCTACCTCAACTGACGTAAATCAGACGTATTCTTATATCTTGCCCAGATCGAACCTAATTTCTTGTCCATGTTTAAACGAAAGCTCTCTCCTTTCAGATCTTCATCGTTTAAAGCCAGTTTATCTGCCAGGTCCCGACGGAATACCGGGCTGCGTGCTTAGGTATTCTGCTCTCCCCTCCTGAAATTGTTTACCTTATCCTTAGAAATTTCGCACAAATCGGAGGCCAATAACTATATAGGAATCTCTAAGCTTTTGGCAATCCCAAAACTTTTTGAAAACATTATTACTCCACACTTGCACCACGATTGTAGATCAGTAATTTCTCCATGTCAGCTGGGATTTGTTAATCGAAGATCAACAACTACTAACCTTCTGGAGCTCACTTCCTCTATTATAAGGGGTTTTCAGAATAACCTTCAAACGGATGTAATTTACACTGCCTTCAGTAAAGCAATTAATCTTCTTAGGTGGATCTTGTATGGATGCTTTTCTACGGCTGGAATAGATACTCGTCGGTCCCAGGATCCTCCACAGAAACATTTATATGTTTACGGGGACAGGCAGGTCCGTCGGCCGGGGCCGAATTTAGGCAAGGAGAGGATGACCTCCGTCCGGCGCATCCCTGAGGCCGGGGAACGACATCAGAGTCGGGCGCGGGTGGCCTTCGGCTGGCGTGTCCCCGTGGCCGGAGATCCACGCCGGAGTCTGGGGAACATGGCCCTTAGCCGACGTGTGCCCGAGGCCGGGGAGCAGCGCCGGAGTCAGGCGAAGATGGCCTTCAGCCGACATGTCCCCGAGGCCAGGGAGCAACGCCGGAGTCAGGCGAAGATGGCCTTCGATCGGCGTGTCCCCGAGGCCGGCGCCTGAAGTGCCAACGCCACTCGTCCGTGGAGGGGAGCGGCTGCACCCACTATTCTGTTTGGACGTTGATGCACTACGGTCAGTACACTCAAGTGGCCCTTATGAAACCAAGCACGTGCCTGTCAGGGTTACGTATTAGTGGACGCGAATGAAAATATAGAAAAGAATACGAGGAAATAAACTACCGGCGAGCTGCCTGAATGTTTGCATGCATGCGATCTAAGTGGGTAAGAATTAAAGTTTTTAGTTTAGGAAGACTGTCAGCATGTAAGATCACCGATTACAAATCATTATAACTTACACACATTACTCTTAAGGGATCATGCAGTTCATAGGAGATTCTACAGTGGCGCAAAACTAAGGGTATGTACGATCTAGTATTTCTACTCGGGACGTGGATATTGATCTTGCCTAACAAGTCAGTACTTTCCACGTCGCCATTAATAAGGTTATAAATGAAGGTAATGCCTAGCATAGTTCTACGGTTGGCTATGGAGGGTAAGTTAATTAGAAGAAGTCTACTATAATAGGAGGGTAGTCTCTGGTCAGCATCCCAGTTTAAACCGCGTAGAGCGAAAAGCATTAAGTTCTTTTGAACCGATTCAATGCGTTTACTATAGACTCCGTACTGTGGGCTCCAAACGCAAGATCCATATTCTAAGATAGGGCGAACTAATGAAATATATAAAGTTTTAGTAACATAAGGATCATCGAATTCTTTCGACCACCGTTTAATAAATCCCAGCAAACCCCTGGCTTTATTTACCATGTACGAAATATGATCGATAAAGTCAAGTTTGGGATCCAGACGGACACCCAAGTCATTAACTGAGTTAATTCTTTCCAAAGAGCAGCAGTTAAGTGTGTAAATTGCAAACTTGGGAACGACACGAGAGAATGTCATTAGCTTACATTTAGAGCCATTCAAGTTTTGTAGGTTTATACAGTACTAGGTTTGGAAGCTATCTGGACCTGTTTGTAAGTCAGACTGGTAAGCAACGTCTTTGTATTGCACGCAAAGCTTGACATCGTCAGCGTACATGAGTACTCTAGAATTTGTCATAACTTTGGGTAGATCATTTATAAATAATGTAAACAACAACGGACCCAGGTGGCTCCCTTGCGGGACACCTGAGCTGACTCGGAGAACATTAGATAAATCGTTTTTAAAAAGGACCTTTTACGTCCTGCCAGTCAGATAACTCGATTTCCACCTAAGAAGATCAATTGGAAAACCCATTAAGTCGAGTTTTCGGAGGAGAAGGGAATGATTAACAGAATCCAATGCTTTACTGAAGTCAGTATAAATTACATCCGTTTGAAGGTTATTCTGGAAGCCCCTTATGATGAAGGAAGTGAGCTCCAAAAGGTTTGTAGTTGTTGATCTTCGCTTTACACATCCATGCTGACAGGGAGAAATTACAGATCTGCAAAGGTGCTGCAAATGTGGAGTGATTATGTTTTCGAAAAGTTTAGGGATGGCCGAAAGCTTAGAGATTCTTTTATAGTTATTGGCCTTCGATTTGTTACCTTTTTTGTGAAGAGGAATAATGAATGACTCCTTCCAAATAAGGGGAAAGTTCGAGGTTTCTAAGGATTAGGTAAACAATTTCAGAAGGGGCGAGCACAGGGCATCGGCTTAATACCTAAGCACAGAGCCCGGTATTCCGTCGGGACCTGGCAGATAAACTGACTGCACGATGAAGATCTAAAAGGAGGGAGTTTTGGGTATACGTGGACAGAAAATTAGGTTCGATCTATACAAGCTATAAGATTACGTCTGATTTAGGTCAATAAAAGAAGAGTATGTTGTTTGAAAAAATTGTTTGCGTTTAAAACGAGAGTGAGGAAAGATGAGTTACTCCGCCTTACGTTTAGTATTAACAAAATTATAAAACTGTTTAGGATCCTGAGAGAACTGGACCCTGCAACGAGTCAAATTGTTTTTGTAACACTGTGCGTTCAGTACAATGAAGTTTGAACGAGGCGATATATAGTTAGAGAGGTCAGAACGAGAATCGGTTTTTCTAAATTTCGTGTACAGCCTTGAGTTTACATTTTTCAAGAGACTCAATTCTTTGAGGGATAGTATACCGGAACCCATTCCGAGAAGAATGAATTCATCGCATTGCAAAAAATGTCTACAGCATCAGCCATGTCAGTGCATATGTATAAATCAGACCAATTATAGTCAGAAATAAAATTATTCAGACGGTTGAAGTCAGACTTGCGAAAACAGTAAACTCTTTTGTCTGGTCTATCAGATATTTCCTGTATATCAGCACCAATATCGAGTGTCACATCGAAAGTAAGATGATAGGGATCTTCAGGTTGCGTCAGAGGAGCAACCCTCGCTAAACTGGCGCTCGCCGGACCAGAGACAAAACAAAGATCAAACAAGCGCTCTAAGGAATTTCGTACATGGTTGACTTGAGACAGCGAAATGTCGAACAAGCCAGCAATAAAGTCATGTTCTGTTGAGGTTTGAAGTGTAATAGAGGAGATATTTAGGGACCAAATAGCCCCAGGGATATTAAAATCACCCAAGACTACTAAATGATCTCTATCCGAAAGCATATTAGAAACTATCTGAATGGCGGAAAGGTGGTTCCAGAAGATAGGCAGTTCCGACAATGGAGGAATGTAGGAACATGTAATAAAAACAAAGCGACCATTAAATGATAGCTTCACGCAAAGGAATTAAACTTCGTTGTTTTCCTCGAAAGTTACTAATTCAGACGTGAGAGTGGAGTTGACCGCAATGAGGACCCCACCCCCGCGCCTGACAGGCCGATATAGCCGATAAATCGTGAACACAGCTGAGAAAACTTCGGAGCTATGAATCTCCGGCTTTAACCAGGTTTCTGTGAACACAATAACATGGGAGGCGAGTGCGAAACTATCAAAATACAATTTAGGCAGCTTACTACGTAAGCCCCTGCTCCCGCAAAGGATGGCGGTCCGAGAGTCGGGAGTGGGTGGGCGAGCGGCCTCCAGGGCGGCTATGTGCTCCTTGAGCGCGTTCCTGGTGGCCGCCCGCTTGTTATTCGTCGGCTTCGGTTACGTCGTCGCGGGCCGTGGTTTTGCCGCCGTTGTCGTCGTTTTTGGCTGTGCCGCCGTCATTGTTTTCATCGGCTTCGGATATGTCGTCGCGAGCCGTGGTTTTGGCGCCGTTGCCGTTGTTTTTGGCTGTGCCGCCGTCATTGTTTGCATCGGCTTCGGTTATGTCGTCGCGGGCCGTGGTTTTGGCGCCGTTGCCGTCGTTTTTGGCTGTGCCGCCGTGATTGTTTTCGTCGGCTTCGGTTACGTCGTCGCGGGCCGTGGTTTTTCGTTCTCGTCGTTTTTGTCGTCTTCGTTGCTGGCTTCGTGATAAGGCTTCAAGAAGCCGATACTGGCGATGCGACGCTTGCGCGTGGGCGAATCCTTGAGCCGGACGATGTGTGGTGATAGGAACTTTACCAACAGATAGGGCCATCGTACTTCGCCGCGAGTTTGGAGTAGGGTGGTAAAATGGCCTTTTTTAATATTTCGTTTTCGGTGGTTATTGCATAAGCAATTGTTTTGTTACTCATTGATCCGTCTGTGTATATAAAAGTGTAGTTGGGGAGTTCTGATTTGGTCTGTTGAAATCCTTTTCTAAATATTGTGTGGTTTGTATTTGGTTTTAGATATTGGCTTAGATGTGTGTCTTTGGCATCTGCTTTTAAATGCCATGGAGGTTTCTTTTTAGCTGGTATTCTTATAGGGTCCGTGGGGATGTTTATGCCTTTGCATAGATCTAAGGCTTTTTGTAGCGCTGAGCTTTTAAATTTCCGGTTGTTTTTTTTTACTATCTTTGTGACGGTCTGCCGCACAGTTTCCCAGATAGCTCAGGGGCGGTAGCTATAAGAGATATTTCCCCCGATTTCCAGTAAGAACAGTGGAAAGAATTCGGTGACTTAAGTAGGTTTCTTGGTTTATTTAATGCTCGTGGTACAGAGGTGTCGATCTGGATCTCGGTTCCGCTGCAGCCTGGTCTTCTATGCTTCGGAACGCCCCGACAGTCAGTTCGGCCCGGACGACGTCGGCGCTTCGGGACGCCCGACAGGTCAGCTCGGGGCGATGGGTACGTCGGCGCTTCGGGACGCCCGACCGGTCAGTTCGGAGGGTAATGGGCCCAGAAGCCTGTGGAGAAAATAGCAGAGAGAAGGTGGGGACTCGGAAGTCTTCCCAGAGGGCGGATTCGGAAATCTTCAGAGAGTAGTTGCGGCGGACTCGGAAGTCTTCAGTCGCAGGAGAGAGATCGGGCGGACTCGTAAGTCTTCCGAGAGAATTCGCGGTGGACTCGAAAGTCTTCGGTTTGCGAGCGGGAGAGAGCGGTCGGACTCGTAAGTCTTCAGAGAGAGAGGGCGGGCGGACTCGTAAGTCTTCAGAGAGAGAGAGAATTCGGCGGGCCCCGGCCGGCAACGTCCAGCCCCGTTCACTCATTTCCACCGGGTGCAGCTCCAGAATGTCCTGATCCGGCGTCGGCGGCCGTTGTACAAAGGATGGTGGGCCCTCCTCCTCCTGCGCTCCCGACATCTTGTTCGGCATCTTTGGGCCTGCCCCTAGGGACCTGACCGCCTTCGGTTGAGCGGGTGCCGTCGCCCCCGGGGTGGTCGTCCCCTGACCTCCGAGCCCCATCTGCCGTGGCACGTGCACCACTCGCCGCCTGCCCGCGCCTTCGTGGCTCACTGCTCCTGACGCTGCCGTTCCCGTGGGCTCTGCCGGTACTCTGCTCGCCCTCCTGCTGCTGCCTCCACCAGTTTGGCCCGTGTCGCCGCTGCTGCCGCCGCCACTTGCCGCTGTTTGAACTTCTCCAGGCTCTCCTCGAACCTTCCCATATTGCCTGCAACGAGAACACAAATTTCTTCAGTATATCTCATCAACTTGTCCCGTGCAATATAGTTACATACAGTCTCTGTCAGTTTCTCGGGGCTGCGATAATTCCACATACGGTTTTGTGTCCCCAATATGTGCCCGCCTTATCTTCCGTGTTCGTTTGTTTTTTAACGTCACGATTATGGGCGAGACGAATTCCACTACCTTCCATGGCCCGTCGTATCTTGGTGCTAGCTTTGCGTTAAACTTCTGCACTGCGTTTGATAGGTGATGTGTTCTACACAGTACCCAGTCGCCGACCCTTGGTTTCCATTCTCTCTTCCTCAGATCATAGCGTGCCTTTTGCTGTTCCGCCGCGCCAATCATGTTTCCTATTGCTCCCCTCCTTTGCTCCTCCACGCGTTTCCACCTGTCTTCGACCGTTTTCTCCTGGATTCCCGACCCTTCGGTGGCCCTGTCGAACACTGTACCTGGTAGCCTTAGTTCCCTCCCCAGTATTAACTGTGCGGGACTATACTTCGTTGGCTCCGAGATGCTACTATTGAACGCCAACATTAATTCTGGTAGTTGATCGTCCCATTTTGTTTGGTTCTCTCCTGTTATCTGGGCAATCATTGTTTTTATTGTTCGGTTCGCTCGTTCCGTCGGGTTTTCCTGCGGTGTATAGTGTGCCGTGAACTGATGTTTTATACCCCATCGTTCCATCGCCTATTTCGTCTTCCTTCCCGTGAACTGGACCCCGTTGTCTGATACCAGAATTTTCGGTGCTCCGAACCTAGCCAATATCCGCTCCCGAAATAACCTCAGAAATGTTTCCGCCGTTGCTTGCCGGATCGCCGCTAGCTCCACCCACCTCGAATATTTGTCGATCATTACCAGCAGTACCGAGTTCCCATGAGTTGTCCGTGGCAATGGCCCCACGAAGTCGACGCATACCGTCTCCCATGGTGTCTCTGCCACTTGTGTTAACATCTTTCTGGCTGCTTTCTGCTCCGAGGCCTTGTACTTCTGGCAACTGTCGCATGCCCGCACGAACTTTTTTGTGTCCCTGGTTAATCCGGGCCAAAAATACCTTGCTTGTATTGTTTTAATGGTCTTGAATATTCCCAGGTGCCCTGCTTCCGCTGCGATATGGTTCTCCCTCATGATCTGCGGTATTTCGCTTGCGGTTGCGCATAGCTTCCATCGCTGCTGGTCTCTCTCCCATTCACCCCGCTTGTATAACCGTCCCTCCGATATCTGGTACTCCTCACTCTGTGTTCCTCCTTGTAGCTCCTCCACCTTCTGCCTTATCCAGTCGTCCTGGTGTCGCAATCCCTTGACTTCCACCTGTGGT
>VNJN01008289.1:0-11711 GCA_008042485.1 Drosophila mayri
GCCGATGGTAAGATCACTTGACAAAATTACCTTCTTGCAGGATTTGGAGAAGCAGACGATATCGGAAGACATTATTAAAGACTTACCACTGTACTTGTAGCAATAGATAATAGGGCGAAAGATGTGAGAGGAAAAGTGCAGCTGCACTGAGAGAGTTGAAGCACTAAAGAGCGGGGAAGTGTGAGAGTAAGCGAAGCTTCGAAAACGTTTAACTGTCGCGACAGAGCAACAACTGCTAAACGGGAAAGGTGAAAAGAGGAAACACAAAAAGAATAGAAAAAGCAAACACAGGCCGCACAATCAATTATTGAAAAATAAAGAGATTAAGAATAGATTAATAAAGCTGCATGCACACGCGAAGTGAGCGGGAACTAAATAGAACACAAAGTAGAAGTTTTAAGAAAACCCCGGTGGTTTTAACGTAGAGTTTTTACAAAAACGAGAGCGCAAGAAAAAAACACGACCGTTCATTTGGAAGAGACAAGCGAGAGTGACGGATTCGTCGCTCTGTGCCTTCGGAATGGCACTGGTAGCCCTAGGCTTTAGAAAAGGCGCCCGTGGAGATGCGGATTTAGATCTGTCCAGACGAATGGATGGGATAGGACGCGGGCTCTTGTCTTCTCCCGTAGGCATTCTAAGAATAGAGCTCGCTGGTCAGCGCTTGTCGACTGACTTGCGCAATGAGTGCCTCGTACGAAGCGGTGGCCGGTCACACTAATGTGCTGAGAATGGCGAGATCGCGGATGCAGCGCTGACAAGAAACTCGTTGGCAAATCGGCGCAGACGTCGAAAGACCAGTCGTGTGAGCCACGAACCGTATGTGGAGGACAAAGAAACTGTAGGAACCCAAAAACCAAAAAAAAACCCAAAAGGCAAAGCGGTTTGATGTGATTGAAGGCGGATGGTGCCTGATGCGGAGTAGAGACAGTGTTAGAGACACGGAAAATGAAAAAGTATCGGAAAGTCCGTGCTCGTTCAGAAAAAAGTGGATGACAATCAATGTGTGTAAAATTATGTATTATAGAAATATATGACACGTACGTAGATATTGTATCTTTAACTGACTCGGATTTAGAGGGCCCTTCGAATAGCTGAATTTTTGTTTTTCGCAATAATAATAATTGTTTAAGTGTTTATAGGTATAATCGAATCCTCAATTATTTTCGAAATTAAATGTTGCGGAGCCGGAAAGGTGGAATTGACCTTGGCTTGAATTTGACACCAAAAAAAATAAATAAATAAATACCTAATAATAATTAACCTTCTTTTCTGGCTAATTGTTGTCGGATTTAATTATTATGGAGCCGGAAAGGTGGAATTGAAACCTTGGCTTCTTGTTCGGACGGAGAACTATTAATTAAATAATTAATAATTTTCTAATTCAATTATTATGTGGCCGGAAAAGTGCAATAAAACCTTCGGCTGCTTCCCGATCGAAAAAATGAATAATTAAATACTTTGTGGTATTTGCTGCACTAAATTGTTTTAAATGACGGATGAAATTAAAAAACAAACCCTCTGCGCTTTGTTGTTGTTGGAGCGGGAAAATATTCACTGGGTTACGCCGACGGTAAAGCAGTGCGTAAGTCACCAAAGAAAAAAATAAACCAGCAACACACAAAAAAAAACCCCGGCGCTGCGGCGGGTGAAATAAATTTTTGGAATACGGATTTTGAGTGATCTTTTATATTCGTAGGTTTATCATTAGTTATATTTATTTCTTAAATCGGAGGCAGAAAATATATGGGAATATATATGGGCATTCATTCAATACGGAGATATGTATATGTTGGTTTCTGAAATCGGAGGCAGAAAATATTGGAATATTTGTATGTATGTATGGGCATGCCTTCACTGCGGAGCAGTCATAAGTGGACTGTATATATGTAACTGGAGGAACAAAGGGGTTATGCGGTGCAAAAATGACACTTATTGGGAAAAATTATTCGGCGAATTTGAAAATTTCCGGAACTAAATGCACACCGGCTGGCCAGTATTAATTATGTCTTCTTTTATTCACCACACAATCTCACTGTTCACTTGCGAATTTTCACGGATTAATTGCGCCAAAAAAATATATGTGCACAATTATCATGAGTGTATGTATGTATGTACGTATGGATGCACATATGCCTCGACCGTTGGCAAGCGAATGGATAACGGAATGACCGAAAACGGCGAGGAATATGGCGCACACAAAACGGAGAACGATGGAAAATTTTTTAGATTGAAGGCGAAGTAGAATAGAAATTACTGCCGTTGTGTCGAAAAACTCGGACTTGGAGCTGACACGGAAGGAAAACAAATCTTACAGCAGTGTGAACGAAATTTATTGTTCGGACCACTGCTGAAGACCGGCAGCGAGACGAAGACGGAGAAATGTCGTACTTATCTTTCGGCGGCCAATGCCGGGAACTGCTGGTAGGGAATCCACAAAAAAATCCGCTTCTGCCGCCAAGATAGTCCGACGGTGGAGGTGATAAACCGAAGAATATTCCACTTCGCAAATGTAGATGGTGAAGAAAGAACGGAGTCGGGGGCGTCGTTGGTATAATTCAAGGGCGCATGTATTTGATTCAGCTTCATACATAGAACTAAACTTAAGTTAACATAAGGGCCGCGCTCCCGACCGATAAACTCAGCTTAACAACACGGGAGCGGGCCCGAGTGGCGGACAGCAACGCACGAGAGCGGGAGCAGCGACGGTCGACCCGAGGGCCTGAGCAGGGGCGACCGCGGGTGCGCTCTTAAGTTTTGGTAAGTTTTTTGGCCAAGGCGGCACAGAGGGCCTAAGCAAAGTCTATCAAACGACCAACTGCGTGCCTTATTGGAAGCGCAAAATAAAAATTTCATAGACCTATTAAAATCCATGCAAACTAACAAAATGCCGACGCAACGCAACAACAAAGTGACGCTACCAAAGTTTTCCCCCGACAACGCGAATGCAGACGAGGCTGCGTGGTGCAAAACGTTGATATAATCATGGAAGAGAACATGCTGGAGGGAAGCGCTCTCATTATGGCGCTGAGCAACTCGTTGGAAGGAGGAGCATCCTCAAATCTGCTATACTGGAATAAAGTGGTCAGAGTTTCGTGAATTGTTTCTTCAGCAATATGAATCGAAATGGAAGAATATGAGCAACGAGGAAATTGCGGTATCTCTTGTGCTGGCACATACCGCGCAAATAGACAAACGACTGCAGCATTTATTATTCACCAAGAATATTAAAACTCGTAGTGAACTGGAGCAACAACTGCGCGCCTATTCCTTCGGAAAGCGCAGTGATGACAACACACCAGACCACACTAGTGGACCAGAGCGGAAGAAGCAGCGATCGTCATGGCAAGGGAAGTGCCACCATTGTGGCAAATCTGGACATAAGGTGGCAGGACTGCCGCATCAGAAATTCCGGAAGTGGAAGCGACTCAAAAGTAACCTGACTCGCAGCAACACCATACCAAAGAGGGAGATGTCGGCTGTAACCTGCTTCAACTGTGGCAAGCTGGGCCATATTGCAGGCAAACACTACAGCAACACCATTGTCAACCAAGGGTAACACATACGAGAAGCGAGTGGATGCCTGCACCGTAGTCGAACCGAAGGGGACCATATGCCAGCAGGGTGAGGCCGTTTCATATTTTTTTGATTTGGGAGCCGAATGTTTCTTATTAGCTGATAAGTTCACGGGCAAGAGGCTAAACAATACTGTACACGGAATGCGAAATTGGAATTTGCATTCGGCCACCTGCTATGCGAGAGGGAGCGAGAGGGGAAGTCCGCGATTCCAAAAATGCATGGAATGCGGAACGGCGCGTGCCGTGGATCGCCGGCGTCAAAGTGGCAGAATTGGGCCACGGGACGATTGATCTGGAATTAAAGAGATCAATCGTAATTAGGCCAGCGGCAAATATATATACGCATCAGGACCAACCCCCCAGGACAACGAGGACCCAAACACGACCAGGACACGAAGACACGGAACCATCCATACCAGCAAAGCACTATACAGCGGGTGAGCAAACGGCGCCCGCCACGTTTATATTACAAATTATTCAGAAAAGGTGTGAACGAAAGGGGATAAAACAAGGCAAAGGGGATAGGAAATAAAACTGAACACTTTAAGAGCATAGGAGGGACTAGCACGTGCGAATAAGCATGAAATAAAATAGAATGAACACACGATAAAAATTAATATTATTATTTTCCTATCCGAATCCCTCACACCACACTGTTCCCCCTCCTCCCCGCTTCAGTCGCCGTTGGTTAATTCCAGGCGCGGACTCGGACAGGACGGGGACAGGAGCGACACGTTGCTGGGTTAAAATCCGGACGTGGACGCGGGGGGCGGCTGCGGGACCCATCCCAGCCGTCTTTGCCTAGTCTCAGGATGCGCCGCAGGGATTAGCCTTGGGCGCCACCGCTGGCAGATTGCGATTCAAGGGGAACATATTTTAGAGGAGGGCGACGGCCCACCGTTGGGATACCACGGTGAAGCCGACGGGCCGCGGCAGCTCGGGCACGCCGGCACCGCGGTCATAGGTCAGGGTTGCGGATCACGCCAGCCACGGCTCCAGTCTCTAGAGGAAGGGTCCGGCCACTGGGAAACCCCAGGGCCGGTAGTGGAATCCCGCCCAGCGTGGGCAAGCAAAATCTGGCAGTTAGAGTCAGAGAAAACCCACCCTTAAAATACTCGAAAACCTCGGCCTCCTCCATTTCTTGGCGTTTCCAATAAATAAATTTAGCTTTTAGAGTTCATATCTCGGCCGTAGTGCATCCTTACAGCACAGTTCAAATTCTTTCTACTGTAACAATATGTGAATTTTCCTTCGTATGATGTGCTGATTGGCCCTAAAATTCTAGGTCAGATCTTTGGCGTAACCATAGATGCTAATAATTTTGATTTACAGAGGATCAGGACAGTTAACACCATGTCGAGCATTGCTGAGTTGAATCTTATGGACATAGTGAATGGAGTTGTGAATTTAAGTCAGTCAGACCAAGCTGTACTAGTAGAAATATTAAAGACACATGCATCAGCGTTCATAAATGGCATACCTAATCGTCGGGTCACTACGGGTGAATTAGAAATCCGTCTGATTGACGCTTGTAAAATGGTAATGAGGCGTCCGTATAGATTGAGCGTAGAAGAAAAATTACTAGTAAGGGACAAAATACAGGAACTCTTAGCATGCGGAGTT
The DNA here is from genome assembly GCA_008042485.1 of Drosophila mayri. Lineage (NCBI taxonomy): Eukaryota > Metazoa > Arthropoda > Insecta > Diptera > Drosophilidae > Drosophila > Drosophila mayri. Next base: position 5,199 of record VNJN01008289.1, read on the forward strand.
ATACGACCAAGTAGCTCCACTTTTGCAAGTCCGATGTTGCTAGTTAAAAAGAAGGATGGTTGTGATCGTTTGTGTATTGTATATCGAATACTAACACCGTCTCAGATAAATTCTCTTTGCCCCTAATATCAGACTAAATCGATAGATTGCGCGGTGGCAAGTATTTCTCCAGTCTTGATATTGCAAGCGGCTTCATCAGGTACCAATACATCCCGACTCGATTGAACGCACGGCATTTGTTACAACAGAAGGCCGATACGAATTCGTAGCTATGCCCTTTGGCTTAAAGAATGCATCGTCAGTGTTTCAGCGAGCTATAATGCGAGCATTGGGTGAAGTGGCATACTCGTATGCGGTTGTTTACATTGACGATGTCTTAATTGTTGCTAGTACAAAGGAGGAGGCTTTTACGAGACTTCAGGAGGTGTTGCAAAGACTGTCCAGTGCTGGGTTTTCGTACAATATAGGCAAGTGTTCCTTTCTACAATCAAGTGTTGAGTATTTAGGATACAAAATTGAAAATGGTGAAATAGGAACAAACCCACGGAAGGTTCTGGCATTGGTCGCATTGCCGCCACCACAGACTGCTACTCAACTGGGACAATTTATTGGCTTGTCACTCTTATTTTGGACAATTCGTCTCTCGATTTTCTGAATTAATGAAACTTTTGTATTTGCTAACGTCAAAAAACAGCAAATTTGAGTGGCGCGATAAGCACGAGCAAGTGCGTCAAGAGATAATATCCGTGTTAGTTGGTGATTCCGTTCTTATTTTCTATGATCTGCAGCTACCAGTTGAACTTCACACTGACGCTAGTGCCGACGGCTATGATTCCATATTGATGCACAAGATTAACGGTAAACCAAGAGTCATAGGAGCAGAGGCCAGATACCATTCATACGAGCTGGAAAAACTGGCTGTGTATAATGCAGTCAAGCATTTTCGCCATTACCTACATGGCCGCTCATTTGTGGTGTTCACAGACTGCAACTCACTCAAAGCTAGTCGACATAAAAAAGATCTAACGCCGAGGGTTCATCGTTGCTGGGCATATTTGCAGTCCTTTGAGTTTAAGGTTGAATATAGGAAGGGAAATAGCATGGCACATGTTGATATCTTTTCGCGAAATCCACTACCGGTAAATAAAGCCACCAATGCCACTAAAGTAACTAAGGTGCGCGTAGAATTAGCAGATATTACAGATAACTGGTTACTCGCAAAACAGCATCGAGATTCGCAAATTTCTGATTTAATAACAAAGTTACAAAATAATGAACTGAATCTTGAAGATGCGAAGACGTATGAATTGCGATCTGGCATGTTGTATAGGAAGATTCTAAGGAATGGACGAAATCGATGTCTTCCGGGGATACCGCGAGCATTTAGATGGTCGGTGATCAATCACGTTCATGAGGCCATAATGCGCTTAGGCTGGGAGAAAACCTTAGACAAGGTATATACAAAGTATTGGTTTTCGAATACGTCTAAATACGTGAGAAAGTTTGTTGAGAATTGCATCACATGCAAACTTTCAAAATCAACTTCGGGCAAGGCCCAAATAGAACTCAATCCCATACCAAAAGTTTGTATACCATGGCATACCGTGCATATGGATATAAGTGGCAAGTTGAGTGGTAGGAGTGACAACAAAGAGTATGTGATAGTGCAAATTGATGCTTTCACTTAATATATTCATTTACATCACGCTTTTCGCCTTGACACACAAAGTTGCATTGAGGCACTAAAGTCTACCATATGCATGTTTGGAGTACCTAGTCGCGTGATTGCCGACCAAGGCCGTAGCTTTGCCAGTAATGATTTTAAGCAGTTTTGTTCATCACTAAAGATCGATTTACACCTGATATTAACAGGAGCTAGCCGCGCGAATGGTCAGGTAGAGAGCATCTTGAGTACAATGAAAGCCATGTTACCAGCGGTGGAGACGAGTCAGAGGTCTTGGCACGAAGCTTTAAAAAAGGTGCAGTTGGCCATGAATTGCACAGCCAATAGAGTAACAAAAATTAGTCCATTTTAATTATTAATTGGCAAAGAGGTTAGACCTATGGGAATGATGCCGTTGGTGGAGGAGGAAGAAATTGATACTGAATGTAGTAGAGAGAGAGCCTTGCAAAATATAGAAAAAATGCCAAATATGAAAAGCAACGAGTTGATAAAAATAAAGCAAAGATTGTTAGTTATAATGTAGGCGACCATGTCTTGCTCAAAAATAAAGACGGAACCAAACAAAGCTGGATCCGAAGTTTAAAGGACCCTTTGTGATAATAGAAAAACTTGATCAATACGTTGCCTGTTAAGGTGGAGGCACTCGTAAGGATGAAGATCAGTACGACAGATCGCCGGCTGAGGCACTCGTAAGTTGAATGACGTATAGGCTGCAGTCGCACCATGTAGTTTCTGCGCAGAAACTACATGGCGAGGGCTATGAGGGTCTAGAGAGACCGTGACGCAAGAAGTGCGTGTGAGCGTTGCAAGGTGTGCAGCAAGAGCCTGAGAGTACCAAATGTTGAGATGTTGAGTAAAAGTCATCAATCCGCTGGGCGAGAGTCGCATGGACTTGGTCTTGGAGCTGAAAAACAATGCCACCAAGCTGCTCGCCATCATGGAGAGCCGTGGCGACAGCGAGAATGCGGAGCGCATTCTGTACAACATGAATCCCAAGCAGCTGGTGGAGGTGGCCTGCAAGCATACCATCAGAAGGAGCTGATTGATGAGCAGGATGATGGGGACGAACCGGATGCCGGCTCTGATGGTGATAATGCCACTGTAAGCCCACGGGAAGTGGGCCACAACATCTATATTCTGTGCCATCAGCTGGCCCAGCACAACAAGGAGCTGGCCGGCTTGCTAAAAGCCTTCGAGGTTCCACAGTCGATGAGCTTCGATGCCAAGACCAGTCAGTCATTGATGTACTACGCCACGCACACGGCCCAGATAGAGATTGTTCGCAACGATTGCACCCTGGAGCAGATTGTTTTCCCCATTCCAGAGATCTGTGAGTATCTGACCACGGACACCAAAATCAAAATCCTCAACACCGCCGAGCGTGACGATCAGGGCTCTAAAGTGGCCGACTTCTTTGACAAGGCCGAGAAAATTTTTAACGAGATGAAATGGCAAAAGAAGCTACGAAGTCAACCTTTACTCTTCTGGATCAGCAGCTATATGTCCCTGTGGAGCAATATACTCTTTAATTGTGTGGTGGTTATTAATATGATTGTGACTTTTTTCTATCCCTTCGATAATACTGTTCCAGAGCTCAGCACGCATATTTTTCTGCTCTTCTGGATTATAATGATATTCTCATTGGTCATTGTGATAACGCTGCCCCGAGAGTCTGGAAAAAGGACGCTCATTGGCTCGGTAATCCTCCGGTTTATCTTCCTACTGGGTCCAGAGTCCACACTTTGTTTGCTGGGAGTTGTTACGGTCACCCTGAAAAGCGTTCACATAGTGAGCATAATGGGCACCAAGGGCACCCTGGAAAAGCAACTAATTAAGATCATCACGGACTTCCAGTTACTCTACCATTGCATTTATATAGCATTTTGCTTATGTGGACTGATCTTTTATCCTTTCTTTTACTCGTTACTGCTCTTCGATATGGTCTACCGGGAGGGGACTCTGTTTAATGTCATCCGATTCGTGACGCGAAATTGACGCTCTATCGTTTTGATCATGTTCTTCAAGAAGGACTTTCTGGTCAGCGTGGACTTCGAAGAGCAGGAAAATGCATCACCTAAGCCTCTTCCTTTGACCTTATCAGTGGCGTCAGGAGAGTCGTGTGCCGCTCCGGATGAACTAGGAAATTGCCCAGCGGCAGCGAAGGATATGGCGCCACCGTCGAACGGCAGTGGAGGTGGCGATGTGAAGGAGAGATCCTGCGACTCGCTTGTCATGTGCATAGTCACCACATTGAACCAGGGCTTGCGCAATGGCGGTGGCATTGGCGATATACTGAGGGCAGCATCAAGCAAGGAGGGACTGTTTGTGGATCGCGTCATCTACGATATTCTCTTTTTCTTAATCGTCATCATGAGGTTGGAGAAGTAGCAGAAGGAGGCCATCCTTAAGACAACCTGCTTTATCTGCTCCCTGAATCGGTCGGCCTTCGACAACAAGAAAGTCAGCTTTAAGGAGCACACAAAGAGCGAACACAACATGTGGCACTATCTGTACTTCATTGTTCTGGTCAAGGTCAAGGATCCAGATGAGTTCACTGGTCCCGAGAGCTATGTATACGCCATGGTGAAGGCCGGCATCCTGGAATGGTTTCCTTGTCTGCGTGCCATGGCTCTGGCGGCGGTTGATGCGGATGGCGAGCAGATCGAGCTGCGCAGCATGCAGGCCCAGCTCCTGGAGACTCAGCTGCTCATCAAGAACCTGTCCACGCAGCTCCACAAACCCAAGGATCACATGACGGTGCAGCGCAAGCAGAAGCATAGGTAAATGTGGGTGCGAAAATATTGGCATCATTACGCCATGCAACCTTCTCGTAAATCATTCTCAATCGTATTTAGTCCAGGAGTTAATTATAAATCTCTTAAACCGCGTAAATCCACATAACATGTGTTAATTAGTGGGGGTATTACGCGTTTTTCCCCAACCTAGACAAGGTTTACCTCCCCTTACCTCACTATCCACCACCTCGTCAACTATGTAATACCTGAAAACTATAATCTGGACCTCACATTTGTAATTAATCTAAAAATGTTCGCCGAGCGACCTCAAAGAAGTTTTCGAAAACAATTCTTACTCTTCTTAGCTAATTATTTTATTTAATTGTTAATACTGTACCGAATTTTTTCTCATGAGTTCCAGTACCAGAGTAGAAATCGGTTTGCAATCAAAACTATTTATTGTGATTACCCTTTTTTCTATATTTTATATCCGTTTTTATTTCCGAATGGTTTACTTAGTGCTCGAAGCTAGTTTTGTTGGTTAAATTCATTCTAAGCTAACACCTAGAGTATGTATCATAAGCGTAACTACACTGAGCTTAAGTGAAACTTTGTATCTGTACATATAAACAGAAACATATATCTTTTCAATAACCTATCAAATTGAAGTCACGGTACGAGAAGAGAATGAAAACAGAAAAAAGAAATTTGAGCAATATGATTAAATCAATTAAATAATTTTAAGATTATGATATTAATGATTTGAAATTCAATGTGAAAGGAATATAAAAGGAATGTAATTGTTCGCGCCACAAGGGCGCTTAGTACTGGGCGGCAGTGTGAGAGCGAGCGCTGCACTGGCGCTTGCACTCTCGCTTGCACTCCCGCTCTCCGTTGGCTCTCCCTCTCCGACGAAACCCACCACTCCGCGGTCCCAGGCTTTTTCTCTTGTAGGCTTAAGTTAGTTATAATCCAGAATAAAAGTGAAGCAAATAAACCGTGTGTGAACATTTGAACCCGCCGCCGACTTTATTTTCTGGGACTTGAGATTTTTTTCTACGACCATTTTTTCTACGGCCACCACCAACAATTCTGCCACGACTCGCGAGCCGTATTCTCGGAAGAAGCCGCCCACTACATTACATGGTCCTTCGTCGCCTGCGATCTATCCTGATCAGCGCCCCACTTTGCGGATTTTTTCCAAGATAAGTACGACTATTTTCCTAACCATTTCGTCCGTGGTCGCCATACTCCTTTCCAACGGCGTTAGTTCCATCCGAGTCCAAGTTTCCAAGTGAAAAGTGATATACATATATATATATGCCTATATACAAGAATATAGGAATAAAATATACGCCTAGCCGCAGTGAATTTTCTCGTCTAAAGTGCAAAAGTGCTTTGCCAATTGGCCCCCTACATAGTTTTCTTTCACTGTGATCCGCTAGTTTGTCAAAGTGTACATACTTATATAAATTCATATACGTGCATACATATATATATATATATATTAATCCAAAAATCACTTTCACATTTCCACGTCCGGCACTAAACTGCATGTTAAAAAATTCCAAATATATACACACACAAATCAAACAAATAAATAAATTATATTTTTTACACATATGTCTACATGTATTATTCTAAAGACCCATACACACAATAAAAATTGAAAATCAAATGTACACGCAATTTTTACAATACACAAACATATAAAATATTTACGCCCGAAATTTATAGTTTTATATTAATTGTTAAATTTTCAATGTATATGCGATTGATGCAGAAGTTTAATAAAGAATAAAAATATACATGCAAAACTAAAATTTCGTTCCAGCAATAAAATAAATATATATCATATTCATTTACATATATCCACGAAAATCAAGTGTTTTATTAATTGCTATCCTGACATACATACATATACAAATACATAAGCTGGCCGCTATTCTGCGAGCAGCAAAAATTTATTTACATACATATATACATATACATAAGCTGGCCGCTATTCTGCGAGCAGCAAAAATTTATTTACATACATACATACATACATATGTACATGGGCAGAACTTAGCGCTATTCTGTGCTAAGCATTGA